>VXBT01003995.1:1179122-1234963 GCA_013400235.1 Oriolus oriolus
TGTCACTGCCACACCGTGCTCTGTGCTACAGCTGCCTGTGACCCTCTGTCCCTCACTGTCACCCTCACTGTCACTGCCACACCATGCTCTGTGTTATGTTACAGCTGCCTGTGACCCCTCTGTCCCTCACTGTCACCCTCATTGTCACTGCCACACTGTGCTCTGTGTTATGTTACAGCTGCCTGTGACCCTCGGTTCCCTCACTGTCACCCTCACTGTCACTGCCACGCCGTGCTCTGTGTTATGTTACAGCTGCCTGTGACCCCTTTGTCCCTCACTGTCACTGCCACGCCATGCTCTGTGCTGCAGCTGCCTGTGACCCCTCTGTCCCTCAGTGGACATAGGTCCCTGCAGGCCCCAGGGCAGCTGGCATTGGCAGAGGGGTAAAAGTCAGGCACGGGGGTCAGACACGGTGAGGGACTGCATGAACACCACACGTGGATGTGTCTGCCAGGCTGTGCACAGCCACGCGCAGCTCCCGTGGCTCCGGCGGTCAGGGCAGAGCTGCAGTCCCGCTGGCCGTGGCCAGGGTGTGAATGGCGTTTGATCTGCTCCGAGCAGAATTCGCTGATAAACTCCATCCTCTGCTTTCTCCAGTTTAAAGAGGAGAAGCTGAGGCACTGGGTAGCTGATGCCCCTGGACCAAGGCCACTGAGTCAGGCAGTGAAGCAGTTTTCATTCAGTCCCATCAACATAAACACATCCCTCATATTCCTTTTCTGTAGTTGCATGGAATGAGGTAGAGGGTGACGTGACAATCAGATCTGTTCAGTGATGAGCTGGCACCACTGTCATTACCCCACATTTAAAAAATTTGATTTTTTGACGAGTAGACCTCATCTATTTTCTATCACAAAGAAAAAGACATGAGAGAAAGCGGAAACTGATTTTGTGTGGTATTTTTCCAGCAGGATGTTTGGCATGTGCCAGTGGCACGCTGTGTTTGGTGACTGTAACATCTCTGTCACCTCAATATGTGATCAGACGGTGACTTTGCTGTGACAGTCACAGATGATACGATCTGAGATTTTATCTTTTGATGTGGTTTATTTATCTCCAGTCGAATCTCTGCCATCGGAGTGGAGAGTTGATGTGTGATATTTATGGCCACTGACATCCCCTGCTGAGCCTCTCAGCTCCAGCACTGCATCACTTTTTATTTGGGCATCTCCCCGTCAGCCTGTGCATCTCTCCTCTGTGCATTGCTAGCTCAGGCAGCAGCAGCAGCCTGGCTCCTGCCGACCCAACTTCCTTCTAGGCTCAGAAACGCTGCCCACACTTAGATCACTCCTGATACGTCGTGTTAGAGCTTGTCTGGGTACCTCAGGTGTCCCGGTGTGGAGGCCACGCACAAATAGTTAACAGTGCTCAACTCCTGACGCAGCAGCGCCGCCTTCCACAAAACTTGGCACTTGTACAGATCCTGAATAAATCCACTGGCACCTGGGATGCCCTGAGCTGCAGCGTGCCCCAGCTCTGCTGTGATCAGTGCCTGAGCCTGCTGGGGTGCAGCCACGTGCCTCGGCTGCTGCTGGGTGTGCTCGGCACCGTGTGGCATCAGGAACTCCCAGTCTGGCACGGACAAAATGGGGAGAGGGAACCTCCAGTCTGTAGCGTTAACAAAGCAGCTGCCTAAGAGACAGAGAATAAACAAAAATTTACGTATTGAGGGGGTGGGGTTGCTGGCTTTGGGTTTTGTTGTTGTTGTTGTTGGGGGGTTGTTTTTGTTTGGTTTTGGGGGTTTTTTTTGTTTCTTTGGATTTTTTTAAATTATTATTTGATTTATTTGCTCTTTCAGCTGCTGAAAACTGACTGCTGGCTGGGAAAAGCCATGTTCACACATGCACAGCTATCTGTCTGCTCAGCTCAGAGATGCTTAGCAGTTGCACTTGAAGGGTTATAGGAAAAGTAGGGACACTCCTTGCAGGACTAGGCACTTTCAGGCACAAACCCAAGACTCAAAAGATCAGTGATTGGAGATGGAACATGTTACCCTGCAGTCAGTTTGTTTAAAAGCTGTGCAATTACTTTTCTGCAGCACTGATCTGCTGCCCCTAGTCCCCCTGAGCTGTGATGTGACATGAGCTGCTACTGAGCCCTGTCAGCTCTTAGGTGGCCCAGCTGGTCCATACCAAGGTTCCTCCTAAAATGCTGACAGATTCTTGGAACGCTCTTCACTTTGAGTCACATACGAACCAACACACAGAGTATTTGTATCAGCTTGGACAACATATTATGAGTTCTGAAATGTCCTTTGCTGGCTGTCCTTTCCTTGCTGTTGGCAGTAAGTTTTCCCCCATAAATTTTAAGGCTGCCCAGCTATACATATAATCCTCTTTAAGTGACTCCAATTTTCTCACATTACACAGCTGGGTATAGAGGCCATCTCACATCAGCAGGAGGCAGCAAACTAATTCCCCACTTCAGGTTCCCTGCAGTTTGGGTGCCCAGGTAAAATGAGGTGTAGCTGAGGTTTCCTAGGGCACGCAGGGAGCCACGATGTAACACAGAGGAGCAGGAAGAGAGGAGTTGGGTTTGGTTGAGCCAGTCACCAGGATTTTTAGGTAAGTGCTGATTTAGTCTTGTTGCGGGTAAAGCTGTATTGGAAAAGTTGTACAAAGTCACTGTCCAGCTCTGTACTGTGTTTTCTTTGTTGGTTTTTGTGTGTTCTTCTGGAAGCTGCAGCTCTAGGATAGAAATACTGAGAGCAAACAGCTGGGGTTTGCCTCCCTGAGGGAGCTGGTTCTGGGGCAGTCCCTGTGATGTGGGCGCATGAAACATCACTGCTGTGCTCCAGCAGAGGCTCGGCCTCAGGAAAACAACCCAGCCCTGTGTGGTTAAACGTGTGAAACACGAGCTCCGTGGGCAGGTGCACTGTGAATCTTTGAAGCTGAATTACTTGTAAGACATCCTGGAAAGAGTGGGAGATGTTCCCAGCTGCATCCTCGGGCTGCTGCAAAAGGCAGGCAGTGCGGGTGTCGCCCTGCTCGGGGGAAGGGGCAGAGTGTTGGGGAAGAAGGTGCTGGACATTCCCGGTGTCCCCAGGACACCCAGCAGCCGGCGTGGCCCTGAGCTGGTGTTGTGCTCGCTCTGGAAACGCTCTCAGCGAGTGAAGGAGGGGATGTCACAACCCTTTGCAGCTCTGCTGTGGTTGAGTTGCTGCCTCAGGTGCAGCGACTCGCACCTCGTGCATCAGCTGGCATCCGCCCCCAGACAGCGCTTGCTGTCTCTGTGGCTGCCCTTTGTCTAAGAGGGGCTTAAATCAAGCCCCCAGGGTAATTGTGGCCTTTTCATCTCTGTTGAAAGACTTTAAATAAAAATGCAGTGCCTCAGAAATTCAACTCTGCATTGTGAAGTTTTCCTAAATATTTGTGCTGGCAGCGTATGTCCTTGGGAGCAAGTTTAGTTTGTAAGAATTGGAAGCTGCGTTTTTATTTTTTTTGGCCTCTTCCTCCCCTGCTTTTGTGTCTTTTTGTTACCTCTGCATCAAAACAGGATGTGTCTTCAAACCCCACAAGCACAACAAGTGTTAGCTCTGAGGTGCTTCAATTTATTACATCAGACTGTGGTTAAATCTGCCTTTACCACTGTCAAACAGCCTGGCCAGCTGAGGGGAAAGGAGGAGGAGGGTTGTGACTCTTGCACTCTTTTCAGCTAGAGAAAAAGGAAATGCCAGTCTAAAAGAAGGAAATCCCTTCTTAATACTCTGTGGCCTCAAACATTTTTTTTACCTCTGTGGAAGCACATTTAAAAGACTTTTAATGGTGAATACTGCAGTAGGAGTTGGCATCAATGCTTAACAGGAAAACATGTGATCATGTATGGTGTTTAATGGTGTAATAGTGTAAAGGATTTTATTAATATCTGTTCCTATGCTTGGATTAGACACCACTTGCCACCCCTCTGGGCATACCCATTAATGAGGGAGAGAACTCCCTGGCTTGTTAAAAATAGGCCATTTTAGGAGGTTGGAGAAAGTCATGGACTGTTCCTAAAGCATGGGAAGAGGCAGCAGGCGGGATGCTAAAGCAGAGGGATGGGCTAGGGTCAGCAAGGTCCTAGAAAGGACTTGCACAGCTCTAGCACACAAAGTAATGATCTGTGTCCAGGTCCAGCCCATCCCAGGAGTGCAGTGTCTGCCTGATCTGTGTCTGCAGCCTCCTGCTGGTGGCATCGTTCATAGCCTGGGCTCGAGTTTAATTTCCTTGTCACTCGTCTGAGCTGGCACTGAGCTGTGCTCACAGCTCAGCCTGTCCCCAGGAGCGCCAGGAAAACAAAGCTGCTCCGTTTCCTAATCTCAGCACTGGGGTTTGGCCCAGGTCAGGGACCTCGAGGAGCTGCTGCCCGAGGAGAGGGACTGGCAGTAAATCTGGTGTCGAGCTGATGTAGCCACACGGGAGGGTTGTTGTGAGAGAGACATTGCTGGTGTCAATTTGTGCCGAACGAATTGCTTTAGGAATGGTGTTTTCTTACGACAGAACGTGGAAATGCATCGTGTGGAGGGGCTTGAAAGGGGAACAGGGTGAAGGGAGAGACTGGTGAACAGCACAGTGAGGAGGAGTTTGTGCTCCCTGGCTGGCAAAGGAAAGCAGGAGCTGATGGTTGTGCTTTTGCATGTCAAAACCTCTTAATTTTAGACTCTTGGGTAGAGTCTCAGCCTCTAGAGCTTTCTGCGTGTGCACACAGACGTGTGTGGGAGTGAAGGTGCTCTCCGTGTTCCACGCTGAGACTGCTCCTATCAAATATTCATCAGAGGAAGATTCTCATCTGTACATTTTGTATTATTCAGGTTTAGAAATATTTCAGTGGCTTTCATGTTGCCTACAGGATTTAGATACCAGGGATAAAACAGGAGGCTCTTTAATTTTCTACATTTAGGATTTCTGCTTCATTAAAATTCTTTTGAAGATAAGTCCTAATGATAGATCTTTAGCTTTGACTCTTCCTCCCAGGAAAAAGCAGCTCAGAGCTGCAAACAGATGATCCCACTCCAGAGGAATCTCTGCCATCTCCCCACCAGCTGTGGGTGGAGCATGCAGGTAGCTGTATTTCTATTCAATATTTGCCTTACTCCAAAGGGTCTGCATTTAGCCCCAGTGTGAAATAGCCTCCACACACTCCTCCAAGGTAAAAAATAGGGGAGTATTCTCCTTCGAGTGATTCTTTCTGAGACACTGTAAAACACCAAATTATTGAACCAGTTTGAACTGAGCTTTAAACTACCAATATTCAGCACTTGGTTTTACACACACAGCTCTTGTTTTATTTGTTACATTTGCCTGATTTTTCGGAGACTTTGAAGCCCCTGACTGTCTGCTTAGAGAGCCTGTGGGTGTTTGCCATCCTCTGCAAGGCCAGTGCGCTGTTTGCTGCCATCAAACCTGGGTTAGAGGCACATAACAGATGGTTCCAAATCTATTGAGAAGATGATAATACTTAGGGTTCTTTGGGTGGAACTTCTGGGTCCAGTTTACCAGCCTGGCTGGTTGAGGAGAGAGAAGAGCAGGGTTGTTACTTTGAGGCTCATTATAGAAAAGGAAACACCAGAGGATGTTAGATGGAAGTTGGTACTTCCATCTAACTTTCCAAGAAATCATCGTGGCATCATTCCTGATAAACAAAAGGGGCTGGATGTGTCCTACAAACAAAACCACAGCATCCCCTGCTAGTGCCTATTCCTCTCCCTGGACTGTGACAGGCACACAACCAGTTCAGGTGTCAATGTCCACGCTGCAGAGATCCCAGCCCCTGTGGTGGAGTCTCTTTTCAAAGCACAGGCAGCAGAGCTGGGAGCATCCCAGCAACGCTGGCACGGGGAGAGAGGGGTGAAAACATTGCAGCAGCTTCAGTGCTTTCATTCCTATCAGGGCTTTCATGGCAGGGCTGCAGAATGGTTTACACTGAGCTTGGAAGAGTGCTGTTAATTAAATAATTAGCTGTTTAAAATGTATTTATTAGGGCTTAACAGCCAGGCCACAGATATGCATCAATTACAGAGCCACAATATCTGCAATAAATGTTTTTCACCCCGTAATCAAATATGGCTTAATTAGGCAATGCTGAGAGAACAGTCATAATAAATAGAGTGGGTAAGACTTGCCTTTATAATTGAGATTTAATCAGCCAACTCTTGTATGTTCATTGAATAATTGATTATTCTACACATTTATCAAGGATTAAAAACTCAGTGGTAGATATGCAAATCCTCTCGTATTAAATACATCTGAAATTCTCAAATAGCATTGAATGCATATTAACATTTTGATTAAATCCAAACGACAAACACATTGCAGATCTCATGTCTGCAGTTGGCTATTTCATTGCTATTTATCACTTATTTTTTCCTCAAGCTAAATTGCTTGTGGCTTTTTAAGAGGATGAAGGAGATGGACAGAATTGTGCCGGGGGGAGTGAAGTGAGAGAAGGCACCTTGTGCGCTCTGGGATGAGCAAGCTAAGCCTGGATGGGGTGGTGGGAAAAATTTTTACCCTGGCTGCAAGTGAGCAGAGCAACCCCAACCAAAACCTTTGGAAGATACGGTAATCCTCCGTGAAGGGTTGCTGTCATAATTAGTGCTGAGTGTGAGAGACAACAGCGAGGTTAAAGTGGCCATGGACAAAAGCAAAAAAAACCCCAAACTTGAAATAAATTTTAAAAACCCCAAACAAACAAAAAAAGCCAACAATGAAAATAAAAACCTAAACATCCCCCTCCCCCCAAAAACCAAACCCAAAAATCCAAACAAACAAAAAAAACCCCCAAAAATCAAACCCACACACAGCAGCGATGGTGTGAGCTGGGGATGAGCTGGTGTTACTGAGGGACCAGCAGTTGCTGGAGAGATGCAAAGCCCATGAGAAGCTGCCCTGGGCCTGCTGGGGAGAAAGGAGAACAGAAAAATCTTTCTCCAAGGAAAACAGGTTTGCTTTACCCGAGTCATGCTTGCAGATTTTTTTTAAATCTTTTTTTTTTTTGCCAAGGGTGAAGTAAGCATGAGATGTAACATGGAATTGTGGTTGGTAGTGCCAGCTCGTGTCTGAAGCGAGATCTGAGTGGCAGAGTAACATCTCAATTAAAAGTGAAAGCCCAGTTTAGGTCACAGGACAGCACCTTGGCAAATCCCCCTTCTCACCCGTACCTGGTGCAGCTCCCACCCCATCCCACAGCGCTGCGAGCGCAGAGTGCCTCAGGTTCTCGGAGGCAAAGCCCAGAAATGTCCCAGGTGGGTGGCACACCGAGCTGGCAGATTTTGGTAAAGGTTTAACTGTTTGTAGCAGAGCAGTGGCAACAGCAACGCTCTGAGTATTGAATTGCTCTGCACTGGTCCCTCCCTGATTCGTGGTTCCAGCTGGGCAGGCTGATGCCAGGAGCAAGTGAGAGCCATGAAGGTCTCAGTGCTAAGCTACTCTGCAGGGTTAATTAATGTTAATTAATTATTTGACCTGTGTTTGCATGGAGTTGCTGCTTTTCACCTTTCCCAACCTGCAGAATCCTAAGTGAAGCGGGACTGAGACTCTTGATTATCAGATTTAAACCAGTAACAGCAGGGCACAACCCTTTCTGCAGGTGCTCTGCAGGGCAGTTCCCCCATCCTCGCCCTCAGTCTGGAGACCACTTCTCTAAACTAAAGAATTGTGACCCCAGTGGCAGCTGTGGTGATGTGGAATGCCTCTATTTTCCATTTTTGGAGCATTTCTTGCTTGCTTCGCTTTGGACACAAGAGGGTGATATTTCCTCAGGAATTTCTGTGCGTTGTAGAGCAAACAGGCTCGCGGGGGAAAGCGCTCTAGGGAGAAAATGACCGTGTTTAGTTGTCCCTGCCGTGGCAGGGTTATCCTTGCTCCTGCTTGGCATCACGGCCTGGCATTGGAGAGGGCTCTGGAGCTGGGTGGGCACCGGGACGCGCCACCTCTGGGCAGTCACAAAACCATTTCATCTGACCGCCAGCAACTGCTGCAGCGCTTCCCAACATCACCAACACCCTCGAGAAGGCCCCTTTGCTTCTGTGTTTTCAGAGATCCAAGCAGGTGCCGTGTCTGTGGTGGGTTCTGATAATTCTTACACCTCATACATCTTCCACCTGTGGGGCACAAATGCCTGGAGCGCTGCTGTCGATGGTGCCACCATGAAATGGTTGATGAAAACAGAGTAGAAGAAGCTGTTTCTACCCCAGGCAGGGATTAGGATTCCTGATTGTGCAGAGAGCGGTGGTGAGAGAAGGAGCTCTCTCCAGGATGCACATCCTGTCCCTACACATCAGGGGTGTTCTCTGCCCAAGTCAGGTTCACCTGCAGAGTGCTGCTGCTTCAGGGGTGGAAATTGTAGGGGTTTTTGGCAGTGATGGCTCTGCTTCTCAATTCCACCCTGTTTGTACCTCCAGCTTGGAATGAGGACAGGGTCAGTTTAAACAGCCCCTGAATCACCACTTCTTAGGAAGTGACTTATGCTCAGCTCTGGAGGTGTTGGTGAAATCCGACCTGCCGCACGGGGTAGCCCAGAGGCGAATGCCACCACTGCTGCTCCACCCTGCTCTGCCACCCTCTCCCGATTCCCTGGACTTCTCTGGAGCCTCAGTGCAGCCTTGTGCTCTGCTGGGTCACTGAGGTGGTTCCTCAAGGCTCTTGATCTGCTTTGGTCTGACAGGTTTAGCTCCAGGCTTAGACTGGTGACACTGCTTGGCCCAGGAGGACTTTTGGAAATATCTGCCAGATGTTCGGTCACAGATGAGCTTGGTCTCCTTTGAAGGTGGACGAATGAGAAGCTTTGGGTTCCTTAGGAGAAGGTGTTTCAAAGAGTGTACTGCCCAAGTTCCCCTCTCAATCCTTCCTTATAAACAAAGTGAAGGAGCCTGAGTTGGAAATGGTTTTTTGCCAGTTGTTTGGTTTGGGGTTTTTTTGCCATTTTAAGGATGCTGTGGTGACTCTTGTGCCTCAGCCTCTCTGCCATGACTGTGCCCTGGCAGGTAGGAGTGCCAAGGACCTTCACCCACAGCACTGAGCCCTTCCCTGGATCAGTTTAGTGGCAGCTCTCACCCTACACTACACACTGTGTCAGCACACACAGGCAGGGCTTTGGGACTGTCTCCCTGCATTGCCCGTTCGGCTCCTCTGAGTCGCTGTGGTGCTCTGGACCACGAGGTCTCTCAACCTCTGGCAGCAGCGTGAGGAGTTGAGGCTCCAAAACTCCAGGGTTTCCCAGAGCTCTGGATGCCTCACTGGATATGTAATTCCTGTGCTTGGACCCCGCACAAGACAATGCAAAGCAAATTACTGCAGACTAAATATATGGTCAGGGTGTGCTGGAAGTTGGCAGCGTGGCTGGAAGGGGTGGCCAGGGAGGGAGGAGAGACGTGGTCAGCTTTGTGTTCAACTGGATAATGCTCAGGGTCTCTTAAAAGACTTTAACACGGGTTTGGAAGGGGAGAGCTGGAGGAGATTCAGCTGTGAAAAGCTGGATGAAGACTGAAGGGTGCACTGTGCCTGGGAATTGAGAAGGGATCAGAAGCCAGCTCTCAGATAAGATGAATTTGGGAGCAGGTAATCTTTCAGAGCGGTCCAGAACACGGCTGTGGCAACTTCTTGGATGTCTGCTCTGATTCTTTCCGTGATCCACAGCTCTGTTCTGATCCCTTGAGTCCTGCTGTGTGTTGGCAGCACTTTCTCCAAGGCACCATTTGTATCCTCCTTAAGCACCAAACTCAAGATCAGTGTCTTGCCTCTTTTACTGTAAATCCTAATCTTGTTACAGGGAAAGAAACTGAAATTCAGAAAACTGGATTAGAGCTTTGTGTTTTAATTGACTTTTTTTTTTTTTTTTTTGTATTTCACCTGGTTTGCTCAGTGATATCAGAGCAGACTTTGCTTACTTTTTCTGTTCAGAGTCACTCTCTGGCCCTCTGCCCAGACCAGAAGAGCCCCAAGCTCTCCAGTGCTGAATGCTGATTAGAAGTGAGGCCAAACTCTTCTCTAAAGTGCTCTGCTTTGAATAAGGAGACAGCTGTAATGATCACTGTGACCTTTACTTTTCCTCTCCTACAAACTGGAAAATCCAATTTGATGGTGCTTGAAAACCTTAACGTTTTTTGTCACTGGGCAGTGCTTGTTAAAGTGAGTAGTGATAGAAAAGGGGAATTAAGAATTCTTATCGGTATTCCGAGGGCAAATACCCACCTGGGCACTTTGGTTCTGCAACATTTAAGAGCTGCATGACATGTTGGATGGGGTCTAATGGTTGAAATGGCCTCATCAGCTGAGCGTCCTGCCCGTGGGCAGCACATCACCCACACAGCTCTGCCGTGAGTCACACTCATTGTACTCTTTTCCCTGTTAAATGCAGAGAGCTTTGGCTCAGAGCTTATTCATGAAAGAAACCTGTGTTTGATCACCTTTGTCCTCTCCCTGCAGGTAGAGTGATCTGTCAATAGATTTTATTTTAGGGCTTCAAAGGTAACATGCAGCTTCTGGAGTGCTGCTCAGGCTGCCTAATAAATTCCCCTCGAAGATCCCCTTTCTTGCTAGGCATTCATCCAGCCTGGGAAAAGGCACGGGGGACTCCCCACACACTCCACAGACCATCCACAGGCACAGCAACTCCTCTGATAAGCACTTCACAGAGGGAGCAGGTGAGTCAACCCCCTCTCCCTGGCACAGGGAACGTGGGAATGGCTCTGCGTGTTCAACAGACAAACCTTTGTGATGGACTTAAACAGGGGATAAATCTCCTCTCCTAATGCCACTGGAGCTGGGCAGCTTTCCATCACCTGAGGCTTGACTTCTGTGTGTGTTTGGAACGTTCCCCAAGGTGACCCTGTGCTGGCTCTGCTGCCGGGGCACCCAGAGCTGTTCCTCAGGAGACCAACTCAAAATCAGAGGGCACATAAACTTCCCGCAGCTGGAGCCTGAGGGCTGCCTCCATCCCTGCCAGCAGCTCTTCTGAAGCCTTCCCTGTGTGGAGATGCAGGTGGGAGCTGGAGCAGGGAAGGGCTCGTTGGCTGAGGAGATGGGGTTTGTGCTGTGCTCAGCTCTGGGTGCTGGAGGAGAGGTGACAGCAGCACAGAGCTCACGCTGCTCCTTGCGCTGCAGCTTTCGCTAGGCTGGGTTTATCTCCAGCTCTGTGTACCTGCCTGCTGGCACACATTGAGTAACGCTGAGTAATAACTTATAAATGATAGAATGATAGTCTCTGCTGCTGTTGGCGTTTCTGCTGTTGAAACCTCCTGCCAGCACTCTCATTTTGCACGTGTTGGTGCGTGTTTGTGTGTACGTGGTTTGGTTTCCCTCATCCACACTGAGCTGAACTGGTGAAGGAGGGACCCTTCCTGTGTGTAAATACACACTGTGCTTAAAATGAATGTGTTTTTACAAGATTTCCTTTTCATGAGAGAACAGGACCATACTTGCAGCCATAAATAACATTGGATCTTACTTTATTGTTTGCAGTCTGCCCATGTCGTACTGGAAGAGTAAATAGATATCAGGTGTTCTCTCCCTCGATGGCCAAGGGGGCAACAAGAAAGCTTCAAAACCATTAAAAAATATAATTCTCTGGTATCCTGACTTTCAAGTTGTAATTCTGCTAAGGAGAAAGGGCATGGCTGTGGGACTGACTACCCAGAAGACAACTCAAAGCTGGAAAAATCCTAGGAGATATCAGAGGATAAAGGACACAATTGCTTCCAGCAGTTCTTACCTGGCCATATTAAAGCTGCTAAATAACAAGAGCTCCCCTTGTCCTTAGTGCTGTGCCTAGACACGCCATAAAGCAATTCCAGCTTCAGCCAGCAGCTTGGGATATCTAATAGATAGTTTATTAATTTCTTTACTGGTTCAGCTGTCAGTGGCAGATCAAATCAGGAAACTGAGGAGGACAGGAGGAAGGGGATTAAGATCTTAGGCTCGCCAGCCCCTGTTGGGTTTTGTCCCTGTGGGCAAGTGCTGATGAGCAGTCCCCATTTTGTTTCTTCACTGATTAAACTAAGAAACCAAACCAAAGGACGCAGGAGAGAAGGGTTAAAGGATTAGGAGATGGTCTTTGAACTGCCATGTGGCAAGGTAATGAGGCATGAATTATTAAAATTATTTCAATTATAACTGGCAGCCACATGCTCCGCTTTTGCATTGGCTTTCTTCCTTGCTGTAAAAAGACAGCTTTGTAAGTGTTCATGGTTTCTTGGAAGAGGTATGCTCACCCAGGACTGTTAATTGTATAAACAGCGTAATTTGTCATTGGCCAAGCTGCTCTTGTGGTTAGATAAGCTGAAGTGCCAACGAGATGGGCACGGCTCAGCAGCAAGACAAATTTGCTCCTCGAAAACCTCCGGGTTGGAACCACGTTGCTGTGAGGGGCTGTGGGTATCAACAGCCTCTGATTCTTGAATCAGAGTGGTGGCCTGGGAGGCACTGGTCGTGTGCTGCTAGAAATAATCATTATGAAAACGGGTTTGGCTTTAACGGAAGGGGAAGCATGTTTATAGTTGTGTGTTGTTCTCCTCGTGCACGGCTTGGAAGCAGTGGCTGGAGAATGGCTCTGTTCAGGGGTTTGCAGACAGTGATCAGACTGATTTATGCTCGACCTCTCCAAAGACAGGCACCACGCTGCTGGCTCTCTTCCCTATAGTTCTTCATGATATAAAAGCCTATAGAAAAGGAAATACAACCGGGAACAGCTCCATCTGGTGACTGCGAAAATTTCTGCACAAAGGCCTGTATTTTGTGTCAGAATGAACAACCTTAGGTCTGACTGCTTGGGAAAACTCCTATGGGACAAAGACCAAGCAGTACAAGTAAGACTTGAAGGGTTTGGTACTGCAGGTGGCTGTGGAGATATCATGGGGAGATCAGAATCTGCTGGATGGTTCAGGAAGCATTATTTACCTAATGCATCCATTTTTTTCCTACTCATGAGTTGCCTGAAGGGGGAAGTAGAAGAGCTGAATCCACCAGGGCTCGGATCAGTGAGCAAATATTGAAATGTGAGGTATTTTCGCAGTAACACTATCCTGAAGCTGCATCTCTGAGCAGTTTAGTTAAACTGTCACTTTCCACTGCTTTTCTCCACACCAAGGCAGTGTTTACAGGCAGTGTTCATCCTCGGAATTCTGATGTACTCTGTTCAGAGATGATGGCTGAAAGCCATGGCCAGGTGGATGCACCTCGAGTTACTTTCTGTAGTCTCAATCTTAGAGGGAAAGAAAAGTGAAGGCAAAAAGGTGATGCTTGTAGTTATCTGCAGTACCACAGAAGGACCTCACTGGGAAAGGAGCTGCCTGTGATGCCAGCTGCAGAGTTAAATGGGTTAAAGCTCTTGGGCAGCCACTACAACACCGAGCAGGGGCTGTGCCAGTGGGGCAGCACCTGAGCCAGGGGAGGGCAAGACAGGAACAACCACCTGAGTGAAAATGGATCCATCAGACAGGGCCACGGTGAGGTGAGGGCAGCAGCTGTGCCACGCTGGGAGCTGGCACTGGATGGGAGCCCTCCGTGGGGTGGGACTGGTCTCAGTCCCTGCTCCCCTTGGGAATACGAGTTGTTACACACAGCAGCAGCAGGAAGGCTTTTGCACTAGGGCTTGTAATACCCCTTTTATAGTTCCTGTTTCCCCCCTCCTCCTCAGAACGGAGCTGTTTGCCTTTGGCCACGGGTGAGGTGCGGGTTTATTGGGGCCTCGACCCTCCCAGCAGGTGACTGTCTCTGCAGCTACTCTGTGGAGTTTCCCTTTACAGCCCGTGTGGAGACGGAGGCCAGATCCCCCCGGGGGTTTCTGGATCACAACCCGCTTTTTCCGAGCCGTTCTGTGCAGCCTGGTCCCGGGAGCAGCCGGGAGGCCGGGGGATGAGGAGGGAGGAAGCATTCCTTGCTGCTACATTCACAGAGCTCCTGGCACCAGCCAGCTCAGCGAGCTCCTCCTGAAACCGCTCCAGACTCTGAATCATTTCTGTTAGGAAACCATTCATGCCCCAGCCTGAGCCCCAGCTGACTGCTCAAAGCCCCCCAAAACGCTGGCAGCAGCCTCTGACGCTGCTTGGCTTGTCTTGGCAGGGCTGAGGGGCTGGGCTGAGACCACGGCCCTCTGTTGTTCTTGGGCAGTAGTTTCCCTGCATCATTTTGCAGCTCCTGCCAGTTTGTGCAGAACTGGGCTCAAACCCCAGCTCTATTTGCTCAGTTGCCCTTGATGCTGTGCTTGTCCCTCCCTCAGTGAGGAGAGAGGCAGCTTTGCACAGCGTGGCTGCCTTTTCTCTCTCCGTCTCTGGTGCTGCCTCACAGGGCCTGTCTGCGCCCTGGCAGCGTCAGCACTAAAAAAACCCCCACGGTTTGTAAAGCTTAGGAAATTTTATAGAAACAAGGATATTTTATAAGGGCATGTAAGATGAAATTACTTATTCAGGCTCTGAGGTGCTTTCCCCAGCAGCAAGGCTGGGACTGTCCCTCGTGGGGGCTCAGAGGGCCTGGGCAGGAATGTGGATTTGAGCTGTGCTCTTGCAGCCTCCCTCCCTGCCTCCCCAGCCTGTTTGAAGTCCCTCTGAGGTGGGTACGTCAGCCCAGTCGTGCAGGTACCTGCTGAGCAGCAGCAGCAGCATGTTTCAGTGTTTAAATCACCTCCCTGCTCCTCTCTCAAGGGATGATTCACGGTGATTGATCACTCTGAGCTGGGTGTGAAGGCAGCCCTGGCTGCTTCCTTACTGGCACTGCAGAGCTTCAAATGAAGCTGATTTTTACCCTTAAAGCCACTGCCTGTTGCAACTCCTCTGTCTTTTAGATTTCCTCCTTTCGCTGTCAGTGGGAGAATCCCCTGGAGCTTTCTGGAGCTTCCCAAAAGTATTTGTACCAACTAAATTGGACTTCTCAGCTTGGGGCTTGTCATTCATGTGTGAGTTGATTGGAAATGAGTTTGGGTTTGAGAGGCTGGTTTCTCCACTCCCCTAAATCTTGGGCAGGTGTTTTAGGTGCTGGTTTGATGGCAAAATCATCCTTTGAAATTCTGGAGTAAAAGACATAGATGGAAGATAAAGAGCAACGAGAAATGAAGCTGTGCCAGTGCAAGGAAAGAGAAAGTGACAGTGGAATTCTGTCCTTAGCAAGCAAGGCAGAGACACGAGTGATGGCTGATGCTGGGTGACAGTGAATCACAGATCAGCCTGCCCCAGTTTCCAGGAAAACTGAGAGGTTTATGTTTAGTAAAAGCCCAGGACCACAACTCTAAAGCTGGGCTAAACCAGCTGCTTTCTGCAGCCCTTTCATGTCTCAGTTTCCCCACCTGTAAAGCTGGACAATACTAATTTCCTCCCAAAAGGGCTGCCAGTGCTGGCTGGGAGCTGCTCTGTGTTACAGCACTGAGGAAACAGTGGCTATTATTAATCATGCCTCATATTTTTTCAACCTTCTGCATAACTAAATTTTGTTTGTTTTGATTTTTAAAACTTGGAATCGACGGCTGGACCAAATTATAGCTGGAAGCTGAGAGCTATAGGAAAAGACATCCAAATGCTGCTCAGTTTGCTCTGTAAAGGACAGAACTGCTGAGGCTGCATCACTTGTGGCTCCTGAGCCTGGTGCCAGCATACAGAATTCCCTCCTTACAGCTTTTCCATAGCACGTGCCAAGTATCCAGCTCTTCAGTCTGTTATAAATCATCCCTAATTCTGTAATTGCTTTGCTGGTGATTATAGGCAGACTCTGGTCGATCCTTCAGTGGTTTTCCTCTATCCACGTTTTCAGTGGGCTCTTTTATTGTTGATTCTGTTTTCCAGTTCCTCGCTCCCCTTTCCCGGTTCTAGCAGGCCCCATGGCTCCAGTCCAGTGTTTTTCCCTGCAAGAGCCAAGGCAGAGCCCCCTCTGCATTTGGGGCTGCTTTTCCATCAAGAGCTGTCAGGGGAAGGGGCACCTTGTGCCTCTGCCTTGCAGACACGGGAGGCAAACGTGTAAGGTCATGCAGGTAGGAATACGCTCTGAATCACTCTCACAGGGCTGGGAGCTGCGTTCAGGGCTGGATTTGGAATGAGACAGTGAAGCACAGCTTGCAGCACGACTGTGCCATTCCCTGCCCACCCAGGGATGTCTCTACACGGGCACAGGAGCAGCCAAACAGCCGTGCCTGGCTTGTTGGCACGTGCTCAGCCTGCAGCCAGGCTGGTTGGTGCTGCTGAGGAGGTCGGGAGAGCTGCTGTGTGGTCCCTCTCCCCCACAGCACCGGCAAACCTGGCTTTTCAGAGCTCCAGCACTGCACCTCCGCTCCCCCTTTCCCCCTTCACTAAAGATGCACGTTCATTTCTCTGAATTGCACTTGTGAAAATGCACCTGGTGACCCAGGCTCTGGGGGAAGGCCCTGCCCTGGGCTTGGTGTGGTGTTGGATGAAAATTAGGGATCCTCTCACTTGGTGGCAAGTAAGATCCAGATCCCTCCTGCGCCGCTTTGGAAGGACATGACTGACATGAGGCTGTGGTTGTTGCTTAATTCGTGTAGTTTCAACTCAAACTCAGACCATAAAAGCCATAAACCAGGGCTCTTTATTTGTGAAAAATGGATTAAGCTGTGAGGGGTTCGAGAGTTTGACTTTGACCTGCTTTTGTTTTTCAGACTTGCAGTTAGATTCTGAAGTGCTTAGCTGGCAGTTCTGAAAGCAGCTCAGGGATTTCACAGCGATTCCTGGAGGGGGGTGGGGGATGCATTCATGTGGGTCAGCTCATGAGCCACCTTGAAGAGTTTTGTTTTCAGAAACTGGAGCTATTGAAAATGGAAAACACTTATGGCCTTTCATTCAGACTTCCCTTACATTCAGGGATTTTCCTTCTATTGAATGGGCATTGACTACTGCCTTTAATTTTTATTTTGTTGTCTGCTAATGCCCTCTTCAACTTTAATTTCAGGTTGAAGTGTTCTCTTCCCTAACCATTCGATGAAAATGGCCATCTGATGTACCTTGTGGCTGAGCAGATGTTATCTTGTTTGGTAATGAAATTCTGCCCTGAGTAATTGGACATTCTTCCTGGTTCCTCGTAATTAAGGCAGCAGAAAAGAACAAAACCTGCTGATTTGATAGGAGTAATTGCTTCATTGAGTTATCTGCTTCCTTGCCATAACCATCAGCCCAAGGAGAGCAGCCTGACCACCAGATCATACATTAGGATCCTTCAGTGCTGGGGGGTGTTGGTGCTTCACTGTCAGATGGAATCACGGGGGGAAAAGTTAGGAAACACACAGCTAAATTATTTACCTCTCAACCATGTGCACTTAAGACCACAGAGAGCCTGGCTGTGCTGTGTCCTAACCACGGAAATCAGCCCCTGGAAAAAGCAGAGGGAGAATGCATGAGGCTTTAGGTCACCACAGCTGCCTGGCCTCCTGCATCTGAGCATTGTGGATTGATGCTGACAGGCTGAACATCTGTGTTTTCCTACTGTGGAGCAAGGAGGGGAGAGAGCTACATGAAATCCTGGCCAGTGGCAAGAAAATGTGGCTCAGGGCTGGACTAGGGCAAGTTTCAGCAGTGGTGGTGGCTCGTGCTGCCGCTGTTGTTTGTGTTTAATCACTCTGGGTTGGACAGTCGGGTTTGCACAGATATTTGGAACTTACAGGTGGCCACACTGTGCCCAGTGACACTGAGGACGGGGAAATAGGCCTGTTCACGTGTTAAGTGACACAGATTTACCTGAGATTTCAGCCATGATTTCCAGTGGGAGATTATTCCCCATCCGTGTGGATCTGAGCTGCTCTCACTCACATCCCTTTGCCCCTGGTTCTGTGGGTTTGGTGCTCGTGAATAACAGGTCACCCCAAACACACTTCATAAACCCACCCCTGATCTCCCAACTGCCAGCTTGAGAGTCAGGCTGCTGCACCAAAGCAGCCATATGATTCATATGTGCCTACAGATGAAGTCAGGGCTTGGAGGCTCCTTGGATGTGAATTCCACTGAATTATCCCCGAGCTGCTGCGGGAAGCAGTTCCAGGTCACTGCCAATCAGTCCTGCAGACCTCTGCATGCTGTTCTCTGCAAAGCCTGTGTGATCCAGGAATGCTATCAGGGACTTTGATCATCGAGCTGATTCCTATCTCCCTCTCCAAGATCTGGGCAGGTATGTTTTTATAAGGCTCCACAGAGCTTGGAGCAGCCAACATTCCTGCAGCTGAAAAGTTAGGCAGCAACAAGTCAGACACCCCTGAGTTTTAATCCCAGTTTGGACAACCCTTTCTCAGAGCTGTTAAAAATGAAAGCATGTGTTTGCTTTTTTTAAAAACTAAATGAGGATAATGAATGTAAGTCAGCAGTGCACTGTATGGATTAACTGACTGGCACAAGAGGTGCATTGTGTGAGTGAATGCTCTGCTAGGGCTGCGGGGGAAAGGCAGAGCCATCAGAGGTGCCAAAATTTCCTCAAGAAGGTGACAGAGAGAAGGGCAGATTCTGCCAGTCTCCAGTGCTGGTTGCCAGGCGTTTGTCCTTTCTCACAAGCATCTCGCTGTCCTGGGCACCAACAATGGGAATTGGGCACGGACAATGGGAATTGTGCCCTGCGAAGGGCACAGAGCATGGGCTGAGCTGTGCCACCAGCAGCCAGCCTGCTGGCACGGAGCTCCTCCAGTGGAAGTGAGCAGATCCAGAGAGGTGACTGAACTCCTGGCCCTCTCTGCTGGCTTAGTGAATCCCAGCTGTTGGATTCTGGGGTGAGTCTGGTCCCACTGCACGTGGAGCAGTGCCCAAACCCTCCTTGGTGCCTGCCAGGGCAGCCCTGTCTTGGCCAAACCCCACAAGGTCTCATCTCTTGTGTGGTGGTCTCCTTCTTCCTTTCCCTTGAATCCAGGGGCTCTCCATGCTGGGTTTTGCAGGGATCCCCAAGGCTGGGTGCAGTGTCACCACTCCCCTCCTGCTCTGTTCGGCAGCTGCCTGCCAGCACTGGGCCCTGGGCTGCTGGGGCAGAGCAGGGTGGAAAATTCCTCTGCATCTCCTCTCCAGCATTACAGCCACAAAAGAGTGAGGTCAGGAAAAGAGTTTGGAGGATCATTTGTAAAAGAAACAGAGCTGGAGAGGGAGATGGGGAGCATTTACTGTCCTGACACCTGAGGTTCTACCCCCGTATCAGTCGGACATGCTGTTCCCCAAGCTTGGGTCTGCTCAGCGGCACGTGGGCAGGTCTTTGCAGGGTAAATTCCTGCTTCTCCTCATCTCAGGGAGTTCTCCTCTCTCCATGACAGCCACTTTTGCCCACCAGTCAGTGCCTTGGAACCCCAGGGCAGCACTGAGCCTCACCACACTCTCCCTGGGAAAACACCATCTTCCTCCCTTTTTGCAAGAGAAGCTTGCTTGGAGAGATTGAAGGAGTCATTCAGAGCAGCAGTGACACAGCTCAGCATTCCCAAACCTCTCACTTTGTGTGAGTCCTTGTAATCAGTTTTTTTTTTTCCCTGGGGCTCCTCCTTTCCTTACTTGTACCCATTCCTACTCGCTCCAATACGCATTTCTGGGTGCTGCTGCCTCTGCTGTTCTCTCTCTCCCTCTGACCCTTTCCTGGGCCTCTGGCTGCCGGCCTCAGCCCATGGCATGGAGCTGGCAGTGCTTGTCTCTCCCTCCTCTGATCTCTGCCGTGTTTAGTTTGGGAGATTGAGTTCCTGCAAGCAGGACCCCCCCCATGGTGGGGGAAGAGACAGCACAGACCCCTTTGCAGCCAACGCTTTTCATGCCTGCAACAGCTCTAACACACGAGTTGCAGGAAGAACCGGCTACTGAGGGCACCACAGCTGGGCCAGGCTTGGCAGCTGCTGCAGGAGGAGCAACATCTGCAGTGCCCCGGTGGCTGCAGGTGCCACGGGGCTCAGAGCAGCCTGCCCAGGCTCATCCCTCCGGAGGTCACTGCTGTGTGTGCGGCTGGGCACCCCAGGATGGGGACAAGCGAGGCTGGCACAGCCTCTCTGAAGAGTGGCCAGCTCTGTGCCTCTGCCAGCACGGCGCTGGCACCCAGGGCCACGGTGGGATGTGTTTGGCAGGGAATGTTCGGGGCTGGGGCAGGACAGGTGTGGATGCCAGGGCT
Source organism: Oriolus oriolus (assembly GCA_013400235.1). Lineage (NCBI taxonomy): Eukaryota > Metazoa > Chordata > Aves > Passeriformes > Corvidae > Oriolus > Oriolus oriolus. The sequence continues at coordinate 1,199,144 of VXBT01003995.1, forward strand.
GGATGTGCGAGGCTCACACGGTGCCTGCCAGAGCCAGCAGTACAAATCCCTCACTTTCAGGAACAGTAAATTCCCTCACTGACTTACGAAAGAACAGAGGGGGGAAAAAAAAAAAGCTCTAAATGACTTACCTATTCAAAGCCCGTGGGCTCTGCATTGTATTAAATATTAACCTGCCCTTCTGAGCCAAGCGACTGATTCTCTGGGCAATTCTGAGGCCGGGCAGGCAAAGAAAAGGATTCTTTGTCAGAGACTATTTCAGAAAATTATCCCTTCAGCCATTCTCTGTCTCATCGTGTTTGTTTGGCCCTGCGGTAGGACGCCTGCCCCACAATTCGCTGTTTGTGTTTGTGCAGCGGAGCCGATCAAACGGCCGCGGCTCCGAACAAGCTGCTCCCACCACGCTGCTCCCCAGGGACGATGGCACAGACACCCTTTGCACAGGTAATGACACAAACACAGACCCAGACGCTGGATCACACCCCTGTAATTGCACACTAAAGCAGGCACACGTGCACACGTCCCCACAATCGAGAAGGGAAAGCTGCCTTTTGAACTCCTCTAAGGTGTGTTCCCATGAGAGCTGAGTGTCAAACAGCCGTGCCCGTCAGAGAGGTGCAGGCAGGAGCAGGACAGTGGGATCAGGGACCAGGAGCGGGCTCTGCTCCCGGCTTTGCCCTTACTCGGTGTACGAGGTGGGGCGGGCACGTCGTTGCGCTATTGTTTCTCCTGCACGAATTGTGACTAATGGTTTCAAAAGCACCTGTGGAAAGGGTGATGTATCATTGCTATTGCCTTAAATGTGTGCTTGATTAAGCAACAAACCTGTGGCCGTTCAAGAGGGGTTTTTTTTGATGGAAGCTTTGTCGGTGACAGTTTTTGCAAACGTCTCCCCACTGCAGACCCCAGCGGATGGAGCAGCCCTGGGGAGTTGTTGTTGCTACAATCCTGGGAATGTGGAGTGCTCCTGAGCTGTTCCAGTGCAAAGTCTGGCTGCTTAGCACTGAATCCGCCAGTGACTTCAGCCAGCTCTTCCAGTTTTGCACTAAAGCCAGAGAGAGGCTCAGACAATCCTTTTTCTCAGATCTGTTACAAGAGGGGATAATCTGTGGCTGAGAAATGGTAAGAAATGCTGATAGGACCATATCCTCTTAATCCAGCTCTCTACCTCCTTCCTCTGTCCCCGTGCAATGCCAGGGTTAGGGCTGGGGACAGAAAACCTCTTTCCTACTGCGGAAGAGTCTGAAACCAAGCAGAAAGCCCTTCCTATGGGATCCATGCCTTAGAGCTGGTGGAATTCTCTCGTGTGAGCAAGACTTGTGCTCTGCACCTTTCTGTGCGGGTGACCCACCTGAAAGGGCTGTGGGAATCTTTCCAGGGAGCAGCCTGGCCCTTCCTCCAGCAGTTCAAGCTCCTGCACTTCCCTGTACTCTTGGAGCAAATTAAGAGTAGCTGTGACTTTCTTCCTGTCTATGTTTGCAGTGCCCCCGGCTGATTGCATTTGTGTAATTAATTGCCCAACCTGCGTCTCGCAGGGGAGTGATCCGGAGCGTGTTTGCCCTCCTGGCATGTAAGGAATAGTAAAATCCTCTTCCCCACACCTGGGGCGGTGTCTGGGGGCTGTTTCTGGGGTCCGTGGCTCTCTGCTCCCCGCCGCAGCAGCGAGTAAGGGAGGTGTGAGCCTGCACGAGCGTTTTGCTCGGTTTGCAGCCTTGAATGAGCCCTGGACGGGCGGGTTTGGAGAGGAAAGAGGCGTTTTCACGGGTCACTACCGCACTTTGAACTAGAGACGGGAGAGCGGCGCTGACCTGAGCTGCTCCGGCAGCCAAGGGCTGAATCAAATCCATGGGGTGCGCCGGGCTGGAGGCGTGAAATTCCATCCCTTCCCTTTGCTGCAGCGGCTAAACGCACCGGGATTTCCAGGGCGGGGAGCTGGCAGGGCCGAGCCCCGGGGATGGCTGGCGTGCCGCGGGGGTGAGGTGCAGCCGCGGGGGAGGCTGAGCCCCGCTCTTCCCCTGCCCGTGCCGGGAGACTTGGAACAGCCCGCACCGGTGCGTGCGGCTGGGAAAGGTGTGCGCTGGGAGCTGGGAGCGCTGGGCTGCCCCTCGGCCGGAGCCACGCGCGGATGTGGCCGCGGCACCGCGCGCGTCCCCTCCCCGGCCCTGCCTACAAAAGGATCGCGGCACCCCCGGCACCGCGCACCCCGCCCGGCCTCGCCCCTGCTCCCATGTCACAGCCCGGAGCGACGGCATGAAGAAATCCTCGTATTCAGGTGAGCCTCCCTCTCCTCTCGCCTCTCCCTTTGTGTCCGTGCTGGGAAGAGAAAAAGGTTGGAAAAAAAAAAACCCCGAAGTACCACGGGCACGAGCCCTCCCGGCTGCGAGCGCTCTGCGGAGGCGTGAGCGGCTGTTTCACTGTGTATAAACAAGTGGAAAAGGCTTAAAAAGCAAAGCAATCGCGGCGAGGCAGCTTGTTCCAGGCAGAGCCCGGCACTGGGGGCACGGACCTTGTTACCAGGAGGCACCTGTGGCAGCGTGACATCGCAACAGGACAGTGCTCTGTGTGTGGGGGGGACAGTGGGCTGCAGGGATTTCCAAACGGGGTGTAAGAGACGGGTTCTAATGCTGAGGGACTCTGTTCTCCCTTCTCCCCATCCTGGCTTTGCCAGTCTTGCCCTGCAGGGTGAGGGCATTGTGCCCTCTGCTCATGCAGGCTCCTTCCTCCCCGGCTAGCGCAGGGTGTGCGACCATGTCTGGTGTCACTCCTTCGAATTCCCGGTGAAATCCTGCCCCAGGAAGTGGCCGGTGCACCACGGAGCGGACACGTCTCCTGTACAAGGTCCCCTGCTCACCCCGTAAAGCTCAGGTGCCTCTGGCAGCTCCTCCAGCTGCTGGACTCTGCTCTGCAGCTGATTGCTGCTCTGCTCCAGGCACCAGCCCGTGGCTCCGTGCTCTGCAAGCCAAGTTCTGCCCTGGCTTCGCCCTGGCCGCTGTGGGGACATGGTGTCACCATGCCAGCCTCCTCCGAATGCCGCAAGCTACGGGTCTGGCCACCCTGCCGGGGTGTTGGTGGCAGCTGCCAGTCACTTGAGCCACGTCATGGCCACAGGACTGTGCCTGAGCTCATGAGCCCCAGGAGCTGGGGGTTTGGCTTCACTCAGAAAATTCACTCTGTGATTGCTGTGCCTGTTTGTTGATAAAATTAATTAGCAACGTTTCTCTCGCGCATTTTTCTTCTCCCATTAGTGTTGCTAAATGGGTTGCCGAGAGGGTTTATTAGGGCTTGTGTGCCGGGAACCTGAGACAGTCTGAGTGCGATGATTAGCACGTTGTGATGGATTAAATTGGGTATTAATGGTTGTGCACTGCGTGGAGGGAAACCTGTTACTTGTTGTGGCCTCCTGAGGTGGCTGGAGCAGCCCTGGAGCGGGGAGGAGCAGCAAGGAGAGGTCTGGGTACAACTGGCTGTGACACAGAAAAGCTGCCAGCGCTGTGACCTGGCGTTGTGAGTCCTTGCAGATGAGGCCGAGGGTCCTTGGCTGCTTGGCTTGTTTGGGGTGGGTTGTGCTGGAGTGGAGCTGGGGCACTGCAAAGCCCCTGATGAGTCTCTGGCCGGTGCCCAAACCCTCCCACACTCGGTGCTACAGCTGAGCTGCCCTCTGGGCAGTGCCTTTGTTTCCAAGGGACTGTGGTTGTATTTTGGAAACGCTGCTTTGAGATTTCCCTGGGTACGGTGCAGCTATTTAAGCAAAAAGAGCGGAACTGCCATGCCCAGAATGCGCTACTGGGAAGCAACAGGACAGCTGCACTCCTTACAAACACCTCCCACCTTGCAGAGGGCACAGGCAGCGCTGCTGAGCTGCTCTGGGTGGCAGAGGCTTCACTTTGGGCGCTGCAGCTCCGGCCGTGCTGTGCTGGGGCCGTGCCTCTCCCTGAGTTATCGGGCAGAAGGTGAATGAAGGTGGAGGAATCACCTTGGAGAGCTGCCACCTCTGTGAGGTGCAGCCAGCCCTCCGTGCTCACAAATCAGGGCACAGCAATGGGCACTCGCTTTGGGGAATTTCACTGGGAATCCAGGTTGCTTCTCCAAGGCATAGGATTTACGGGGTGCTGCGGAGCCTCTGGGCTCTCTCCTGTCTGTCACAGGAGCTGGTGAGGTGACAAAGTGACTTCTTAGCTGCCAAAGCTGATGCTGACAGCCCCTGGCAGGCTGGTAATGCAGTGGCCGGTTGAGAAACTCCTGAAAATGATGGCAAAGGAAAAAAAAAATGAACATCGAAACACTTTTTGAGGCCAGGGAACTTCCCTCCCTGGCCTGACTTGTCCCTCTCTGGTATATTTTGGATCTGTTTTGTGGACTGGGTCCCCCTGAACCCAGCTGGAGGACCTTGCTTGATTTCCCAGGGCTGAACCTCCAGCTCCATCCTCCTCTGTGGGCACAGCAGTGCTCTCCTGTCATTGGGCTGTTCCCCACCCCAGGCAAGATTTTACCTTCCCTAAAACACTTCGGGGGCGATCACAACCCATCTGCTGCGACTCCTGAGCACACATCACGTAGGTGGGGTTGGGATGAAGGGTTTACCTTGGGGTGCCTCACCTCTGAGGAGCAGAGATGCTCAGCCAGACCTTTGTGCCGTAGCCACGGGCATGTGCGGCTCATCCCGGCAGTGCTTTTGTTCCTGGAGCTCCTGGCAGCAGCAGCAGGAGGAGGGGAGAGCGTGAAACATGGATTTTACACAGCAGTAACTTCTGCCGAAGCCAGCTCTTACACGTGTGCCTCGGGGATGTCTGTTATTTCAGTTGCTGAAGGCGAACTTGCCCCGGAATACTACTTTTTAAGGGTTTTTTGATTCTCACTTTCCATTACTCAAGCCCAATTGTGTCGCCAAAGGAGCAATAGACAGGATTTGTGGCGATTTATGGGTATTTTCAAGGATGGTGCAAGCGGTTTTGGCCAAGGGTGGTTTCAGTTTCAGGTTTATGGGAGATGCTGGCACTCACTAAAATAAGGATCACCGGAATTACAGTGCCTCCAGAGTTATTTGTAGTGGTTATGTGTCACCCACCCTTACCTGAGCTGCAGACTCCTAATTTATTGCTCAGGCACTTAGGGAGAAATAACTCTTCCTATCTGAGCTAAGGCTGTAGGAAAAATTACAGGAACAGCAGCAAGAGCTGTGATTCCATCGCTGCGTGAGGATTTTCCCATACTGTGACTCGTAAAATGATTCCCTGTAAAACATGGGAAATAGAATGTAAGTCAAATTGGATTTGCTGGTGCTGTCTTGAGAATTTGTGGCTGTCTCATCCCTGGAAGTGTTCAAGGCCAGGTTGGATGGGGCTCTGAGTAACCTGGTCTGGTGGAAGGTGTCCTGCCCGTGGCAGGGGCTTGGAATTAGATGGTCTTTGAGGCCCCTTCCAACCCAAACTATTCTGTGATCCCACCTCAGCTGGAAAGCTTTGGGGAAACAGCTCTGTCCTTCCTCTGCTTGCTGGTTTGTAGTGTCCCAGAGCCCCCTCCTGCCCCAGACCCGTTGTGTCCTTGGATCTGCCAGCAGACGGCTCCTGCGGATGCTGTGTCCTGTGGATCCGAGCCACACAGCAGCAGGTACAGGTGTGGGGGGTTTGTGCCCCACCAAAGGGCTCTGGTTTCTGCTCCAGTACACCCAGGGAGTGAAGAGAAGCACGGGAGCTCTTGCTGGGCTGGGCAGAGCTGTGGTGTGCGGCTGTGGCAGCGCGGGGACACGTGCCACAGCGAGTCCTCATCCGGCACCCAGGGAGGGAGCTCATCAAAGCATGGTGAGGCAGCAGTGCATGGACTTGTTCCCCCCTAAATAACCCTCAGAGGCTGTGACTGGCCAAGCTCTGTCTGTTGAGGGGGGGCTCGGTCCTTATGTGGCTGTAGCTGGTCTGAAGGGCTGGAAGATCTGAGACTGGATCTTTTTCAGGCTGATACTGCACGAGAGAGACCTGGTGTGGCTCCCTCAAAGACTTTTAACCACTCTGCCATAAAAGCTGCTGGGTGGGGCGGGGATGACCCGGTGTCTGCAGAGCGCATTGTTTCCTCCTGAACCCGACCCCATCTCCCGTCACTGAGCTGGCACCGTCTGGGTCTGAGCTGGGGAAAAATGAAAAGAGTTGTTCAGACCTGATTTTTTTGTATTTTTTTTTCTCTAGTTTGATGGCCAAACTGCAATATCAAGGAAAAAATACTGCTTGGATCCAACAAAAACATTCATTTAATTTTAGATTGTCATTTGCAACAGAAACTCAAAATAGTTTGTTTTGAAGAACACAAAGAAAAAAACCCCAACAAACCACTTTTTTCAGCTCAAACTCTCAGCGAGCTCTTACTCCTCAAAACTTGCATTGCTGGGCCAGTGAGAGTGAGGGGGGTGTGAAAGGGAGGAAAAAAGGGTGAGGAGGGAGTTTTGGAGCCCAGGAGTAGAGGGAAGGGGCAGGATGGTGCTGGCAGTGCCATCGTGGAGTGCGATGCCCCAGGAGCACCAGTCCCGTGCCTGAGGCGGTGGATGGTGCTCTCGGTGTGGGTTTGTGTTCGAGTTGTGTTACCTGGTGTCGCTGGAACAGCAGGAAGGAAAATAACAAGGGCTACAGAATGAACTTGTGTTTTGATAACCCCTGAACAGCAGGAGGCTTCTACACAGACAGAGGGCTTTGCGTTATTTTCGGGATGCTGAAAGCTCTGCAGGTTGGCTGGGTCAGCTGCCAGGAGTGATCTGCATCATTCAGGTCCATGTGAAAGCTGGTTGATACCAAACGTCCATCCACGGCCCCTCGTCCTTGCTTTAAGCCCCGTAGAAAAGAACAAACAAAATGCTGCTCCTGCACGGCAGACACTTGCTCGCTTTTGGACGACCACTTCTCCATCTCTCACATTTTTGAACCAGCCATGGCGCCTGCTCACGTTCACACATTTCTCTGGTGGGTTTTCTTCCCCCACTCCCTTCATTTATTTCCTTTTTTTTAACCATTTCATCCATCACGTTGTGCTGTTCCCTGCTCTGCCGCCTCCCCGCTGCTGCCCACATGGGGGATGGTCACTGCTGATGTTCCCACTGGCTGCTGCCCCGGGATCGTGGTTTGAGCTGCAGCAACATTCAAAGATACCCAGAGAGAGCAGAAACCTTTATCCAGAGTGCTGGGGGATCCAGGGAAAAGCAGGCATGTCCCTCCCAGCCCACATCCCTGAATTTCTTGATGACTGGTGCGTGGTGGGTGGCAGAGGTGTAAGGACAGGGCGGTGCTGCAGATTGTGCTCCCAAACCAGCACTGGCACCGAGAGGCAGCATTGCCCAGCTCTGCACTGCACAGTTAGTGCCTGAAACAATTAACCATTCTTCTGATTGCTTTTAAAATGGAAAAGCCGTATTCTTCAGAGAATTAGATTTCTAATACGCCTGTCCTCTCTTGTGGTATTAAAGCCTGCAGTTTTCTTGAGTGTTGCAGATTGTTGGAGTCTCTGTTGGATGAAAGAACCTTGATCCCTGGGCAGACTGTTCCCAGCTGCCTTCAGGGCCTCCCAGCCGGTTTCTGTGGCTTAGCAGATATCCAGAGCTGTTGATGGCACTTGGCATCAGTCCTGGCAAACTTTCCTCAGCTCTTCCTTGCTGCAGAACCCGAGGTGGGACCGTGGGAAGTCCAATCAAAAGGCAGGATTGTTTTGTTTTCCTCCCATGCTGGCAGAATGTGTTGCCATGGATGTAAATGCGATGTGCCATCACATGTTCCTGAGGGCTCTTGATGATTGATGCAACCTTGTTATGAAAAAAAAAAAAAACAACCCTTCCAGTGCTGTGCTGGGGTGGTCAGATCGGTGTGATGGGTTTGGTTGGGTGTTCTGCTGCTTCCAGGCTTGGTGGCGTGTGTGGGCAGGGGTAGAGCTTTGCTCCAGGTAGGAAAAACATCTCAACATCTGTTAGGGAATAGTTTGGAGAAGCGAGGAAATCCAGCCTGTGGAGAAAGACAAATAGCAAACCGCAACACGCCGATGTTTGCAGAACGCAAGGAAAGGCCCTGTGGGGCCCAGTGGGGTGAATTCTGCTTCCCCAAAATACCCATCCTCTTCCCTGGGCTGAGCAGGGAGAGGTGGTGGCACGTGGAATAGGGAGGTGCTGCAGGGACATCCCAAAAGGCAGCGCTGACAGCGAGTGGGGTGCTCTGCGTGAGGCCGGCCTGTACCTCGTAGGTGAGGGGTGGCTTGGGGTTTGCTGTGCAAGGTGGGATCCAAATCCAAGGAGAAGGCTGTGGCAGAGCAGAGGGCTTTGTGTTGCAGCGATCTGTGAGGATTTAACCTGTGGGACAGACGTGTGGGGCCAGGGAGCTGACAAAAGGCAGGCAGAGGTGACCTGCAGGGGACACCCGTCCCTCGGGGTGATGCCAGCCGGCCGTGCCAGTGTGTTTAACACCACACCAGGGAGCTCCCCTTGCTGCCAGGCCCTGGCATCCTCAGGAGAAGCAGCTGTGCTTGTGGAATCACACAAGCAGTGGTGTGGGGGCAGAGGCAGCACAGCCCCTGGCGACTCAGCCCGTTCCCACAGTGGCTGAGTGGGGATAAGGACAGCTCGAGGCGCCCTTTCAAGGTTTGCATTCAAGAGGGGCACTCACAGCTGCCTGGGGAGCTGCTTCCTGCTGTGTCACTGCTCAGGTGAGCTTCTCCCAGGGCTCAGAGGGATTCAGGCCACTCTAGAGCAGGGTTGGCATCCATGGGAGATGGCACCAGAGCCTGGGAAAGGAAAGGTTTTGTCCAGTGCCGCGACACTTGTGAGAACAGCTGACTGTGCTGGGCAGGAAGGGGCTCGTTGGGAAGTTCTTGCCTGAGTTTCAGCATTGATCACTGCGCTGCACCCTCTGAAGCACAATACCAGTGATTTCCACGAGCTGAACATCTCATTTTGGGTCCAAATATAAAGCCCAGAGCATGTCACTGTCCCCTCCATTTCCCTCAAACGCTGTGCTGCCTTCATTGCTCCAGGGCCAAGCAGATGGAAGTTAAACTGGAGGGATTATTGCAAGTTGGAACTAGCAGCAAAAGGGGTTTTTTTTCTTCCTTTTGTCCATGCCAGATGAGTATTATTTACAGGAAACACTTTGTACAGCTTTGAGATTTGTTTAGAGAAGGAGTGTAGGGGAGGAGACAGCTGAAGGCAGAATGGAAATTAAAAAGGTCACAGTAATGCTCAAGAAAATCCATAATTTCCTGGAGTGGGAGTATTGCTATTCTGGGGACTGAGGGAATAGTGGAGCTTGGGCTCCAGCTCCCGGGGGAGAGCGTGCTGAGGGATGAAGTGGCTCCCTTTGGGAAGGGATGAGCTTGGCCTCGTGGGGCCGAGCCCAGAGCAGCTGCTGGGGACAGAGGGTCCCTGACACTGCCTTGTTCCCTCAGCTCATCCCCAGTCACGTCCCTTGCAGGCCATGCTGATGCCATGATGATTTTTTCTTTTCTTTTATACCCCTTTTATACACTCTTTTATGTATTCTCAGTGCTTTTAGCCCACACAGTTATAATTCTTTAAGTTTGATCCCTTCCCTCACACCCAATATCCCGTTAAGCCAAGAGCCCAAACACCCTGGGAACCCCAGACCCCGAGGGCCTCTCCAGAACACATTCTGTAAACAAAGCCAGGCCCAGCCAGGGGAAGGTTCCTCGCTGAGGGGTCTCACTGGAGTCCCTCCCTGGGCAATCTTTGATAGATGTGCTAATTAGCAAGGCCTATAATTGCACACACATCACATCGGGGGCCATTTCTCCGGGGGGCATTTCGGGGTGCATTTCGATGTGCATTTCGGCGCCCCTGAGGGTCCTTCAATAAACACCGAGGTAAAACCCTTTTTCCCCTCTTAACTGTGTTCAGCTCTCTTAATTTTAAGACCAGGAAAAGGCGTCAGTGGCCACACCAGGGACTCTCGGAACGCTCGGACGTGGGGAGCGTGCAGAGTCCTCGGGAGCAGCCCCCGGGGCCGTGTTTGCTTTGGCCTGATGTTATCCGGGGAAATGGGGATTGCCTGCAGCTCTGTGTGATGGGGGGAAGGAACAGAGGCAGCGAGGAGGAGATGCCCTCGGCCGCTGGGTGACTCAGTGCTGAGCTGTGAGTGCCTGGGCACGTACAGAGCAAAGCTGCTGAGAAGAACAACAGATCTCGGAGCAGGACAAGTCAGGACGAAGGACTCACACGGGACAGCTCAGGGAGGTGGCAGGGGGTTGTTGCAGGGAGCTGAGAAGGCTGGAGGCTCTGCTTTGCCTGCAGGAAAGGCCCAGCTCTGGGCTGCAGAAGGACGAGTGTCACCCACCCCGGCTGGTGGGAGCCCCCGGCCTGCCCAGGTCTGTGACAGGGGGCTCAGCCACCAGCACCCTAGAAAAGCTTTGCTCTCCTCATTTTCAGCTTCCATCATTCTCCCAAGATGGCTTTCAATTAAATTTTAAACTTAAAAGCAAAATCGAGGTGCGTTTTAATCAGTAGGAATGAGGATGGAGCATAATTCTTTGCCAGCGTGGAATTTAATTTGAAGGACTGAAAGCTGATGATGTCACCAGTCCAAGCCTAATTCTCCTCGTCCTCTTTGCTTTGGGGAAGGTTTTCAAGCTCACTGATTTTCAGTGTTCTGGTGATAGAAGAAGTCACATGTGCTGCAGTGCCCTTATCTGAGGTCAGTTGGTAGAAACACAGTGAAATCCTTAAATTCAGACCTTTATCGTGTGCTCTTGCCGCCCTCTCTGCCACATGAAGGGCTTTTCCCCCTTGAGTGTCCTGCCTTCACGTGTTTTAGAGCATGTTTTATAAATCTGATTATAATGCTGAGAAATGTAGGTTTGAGTTGTGCCCAAGCTGTACCAGAACCACCACACCAGGGGGTTTCAGGTGCTTGTTTTTTTAATTTATTGGGGTTTTTTCAGCAGGTAAGTTATGACTCTCAGAGCTGTTGAGCATCTCCTGAACAGCTCAGACACAACCTGCAGGACTGCCACTACTGCAGCTCATTACCCTTTCACGTTAATTTCCATCCAGCTCCAATCTGCATCTGCGAACGCTTCCCCAAACTGCTGCTGTGACAAGTGAGATGCCCCAGTTGTGGGATCCCACATCTGAGAGCTCGGGAAGGCTCTCGGTGCTGTGGCTTGTTGGGGATGTCATGGCTTGGGTGGTCTCCTCGTCCTGCTTGGCAGCTGGAGCAAGAGGCTGCGAGTTATTTCCCGTGGTGGGGTTTTTGTCAGATAAACCTCCCAGCAGTGATGTGAAATGGCCTGACAGCGGATTCCTGCAGTTAGTGTCGGGAGCAGCGAGTTAATCCCGGGAAGAGTGAGCTCAGCCCTCGAGAGTCTGATCCATCTATGGAGGTTTCAGACCTTCCTCCGTGGCAGAGCTGCTCTGCACGGTCCTTCATGGACCAGCCACTCTCCAGGAAATCATCGTCATGCATCGGTGTTTTAAAATACATCTCAGGCCTTTTGGACAGTGCATGTAGAGGGGAGGAGGGTGTCTGTGGCTGCGTGGTTGTTTTGTGTGTTTGGCTCTGTGAAGTTTTTAGAGATCATCGTGGGAAAAGTGAGAGCCCTATTCTTGAGGATGATGAAGAGGAAAGGAGAGGGAATAGTAAAAAGATGTTTCATAATGCGTGTATGGATTAATGTTCATATATTACTGAGCCTTTCATCTCCTTTGGGCCCTGAATGCAAGTATGGGAATGGATATGAGGCAGCAAAGCCTCCCATGTCAGTGTGCTGGGTGCTTCTTTTTGCAGGGTTTTGCATTAAGCCCTTTAATGGACTGTGCCTCTTCCTTGGTGGATGATGATTGGGCTGCTGCTGGCAGAGGTTGTAACACAGGAGAAGGATCTGGAAGCTTGGTTCTGGGCATGGTCACACAGCTCCTGCTGAGCCAGGAGCAAAACCTCACCTTAGTCCTGGGTAAACATAAGCAGTGTCCTTGTTCCTATCCCTGTGGCAGCATTTCTGTGTCCAGAGCCCCTCCAAGTGATGGACAGGCTGCTCCTGGGAGCCACACAGGGCTGAGAAGTGTTTCCTGCAGGTCAGGGTAACCAGGAGCGTGGGTCAGTGGGTGGGAAAGCAGAAGCTGTGCTGGCAGAGATGTCCCCAGGCACCCACTGTGAGCTGTGGCTTTTCTTCCCCCTCCTCACCCCTTCCTCTCTGCTGGGGCTGCCCAAACAGGCCCTGCTTTCCCCAGGGCTGCGCACGCTCTCCTGCTTCCCATCTGGAGATGGCCTTGTTTGGATTTCTAGGGCAGCTGGGGTGGGTTTGTTTGCGCTTCTCTCCAAGCAAACACCTGCCTGTCACGCGGGGCTGGCACCTTGTCCCCTCCCAAGGTGCTCGGGGATCCGCAGCGAACCCTGCCTTGCGCACGCAGCCTGCGGGAGCTCCGGCCAGCCCTGCTCGGGGCAGGGTGTGGGGCGTTCCCAGGAGGCTCCCCTGGCACTCCAGGGCTGGAGCAGAGTCCCAGGGAGAGGAGCTGGTTCAGTGCAAACAAACCCTTGGACCGGGCTGCTGTGCCTGGCGCCCGCGGCCTCTTTGTGCCCGCTGGGTGCGGGAGGGGTTGGCAAAGGGAGCGGTGCTCGTGGAGAGCATCTCCTGGCGCTGGGCCTGGTGCTGCTGCTCGTCTCACACCGCTCCCACCATCTGCCTCCCACCCCTCGCTCTGCATCAGGTCCAGCCCACGTTCACAGGCCCCTGCCTGCAGTGCCTGTGGCCCTCAGCTGTTCCTCCAGCTGATGATGGCACAGCCTGGCAGTTGGGCCCACGTGGGATGGGAGTCTTTTACAGGAATCTCACACAACCACTGACTTGAGGCTGGTGTGTAAATTAGACCTTTGTGCTGGTCCTTGCCTGGTCAGACTGTGTCCTGTTTGAGTTTTTTGAAGGGACCCATCAGGATCATCGAGTCCAACTCCTGGCCCTGTGCAGGACACCCCAAGAGTCCCACCATGCGCCTGAGAGCATTGTCCAAATGCTCCTTCAGCTCCAGCAGGCTTGGCACTGTGACCACCTCCCTGGGGAGCCTGTTCAGTGCTCAGCCACCTTCTGGGTGAAAAACCTTTTCCTCCAATCCAGCCTAAACCTCCCCTGACTCGGCTCCAGCTGTTTCCTCGAGTCCTGTCACTTGTCACCAGAGTGAAGAGATCGGTACCTGCCCCTCTGCTGCCCCTCAGGAGGATGTTAAAGACCACAGTGAGGTCTCTCCTCAGTCTTCTCTTTTCGTTTGGTTGTTGTCCTTTTCCAGTGTATTGGGATTAATTTGAATTCTAATAATCTCTAGCATTTCATCCTCACTTGGAATCGTCATCATCTTTAATAACTTCTCTTCCCATTTCTGGTGGCTGATGAATGGTGTATCCTTAGGTCAAAACACAGCTGGGAGGTTGGGCTTTGGATTAAAAACTGCCTTGACAGAGCCCCTCAGAACACCCCGGAAGCATCCAAGCCCTGTTGCCTATGCATTATGGGCAAAATAAGACTAAAAACCAAGCAGAGACTTCTGCTTTGGGGGCTTAACAGCCTCCCCTGCTTTTCAAATCATGTCATCATAATCTTTGCAAGATTAGGCACTGTTTCAGCTGCAGGGGTTTTTTTTTAATTTCACTTTCTCCTGGAATAAACTGGTGGTGACAGATGCCCAGGAGCCCTGGAGGTCAGTGCTCTGTTTATGCACAGGGACCTTAGGGCCTGAAGGGTGACAGCTGCCTCTGGAGAGGGACACGGATGTCACCTTCTCATGGAGCACGGGGCTGTCCGGCAGTGACCTTCTCTGTGCTTGTATCACCTGGGCAGAGCCTACAGAGGGGCTTTGGGCTCTTCAAGGGGTTTCACTCTGTGGATAAATGTCCCTATTCCCTGGGAAAGACAGGAACACGCTGTCTCGTTCGGTTTGTGTGCCCCGAGTCCTGCTCCTTGTCAGGTGACTGCAGATAACCAAAGTGCTTCCTATTCTGGCAGCTGTCATTCAGACACTGATCTTAAAGCTGAGGGAGCTGATATCCTGTACTGCTGAGGACCAAGGCCTGGAAAAAAGCAAGGTGGAATTTAATTTTGCCTGAGCTGAGCCATCTAAAAGCATCTCTGAATCAGAGCTGGTCCCTGCAGCCTCTCTCCAGCCAGATGATTCACCCTATCTGCCCCCTCCATCTGGGGCTGGAGGTGGCTCAGTGCTGCAGAACCCAGCTCCTGGTGGCTGTGGCTTCCAGGTACTGGTGGGGTGAGGAGTCAAACCCCTCAGGTTATGATCCCAGGCAGTGGGCATCCTTCCTTCAGGCTCTAAAGCAGGTGGCTGCCAGCTTGCAGCCGGTGACAGGCGTGTGGTGACTGCTTGGTGTGGCAGCAGCATCCCTCCTGCAGCTGGGGCTGCTGCCCCTGACCTGCTCAGGGCACAGCTGGTTGAGGAGCAGCTGGGTCACGCCAAGGACTGGCACTGTCACAGAGCTGATGTCTCAGACGTGGGTAAATACATTTAGTCTGGACCAGTGAATATTCTTTTCTGGCTCCCAAACTGCTCACAGAGAGGTGCTCCAGTGGGGACAGGAGGAGGAGTGCCAACAGGAAGCTTGCTGAGACAACGCAGAAACATTTTCTACTCGTGATCTCAGCCTCTGGAGATAAGGCTGGAATTTTGACACCCCCCAGAGCATCCTCCCTTGGCCCCATGTCAGTCCTGCAGCTCTGGACAGGGGAGGGGGACGTGGAGGGAGCTTGGGTGGTGCTCCTGCCAGGAATACAAAGGGTGGAGGGAGGTCTGGGCTGGAGGGATGTGGCAGTTCCATGGATCCCCTCTGGACAGGAGGTGTTGGAGTCCTCAGGCTGCAGAGGATGCTGTTTGTGAGAAGTCAGCTCATGTAATGAGCTCTGACAGCAGTGTCGAGGTCATCAGGAGTGACCTGAGCCTCCAGACAGGGAAACACCTTTCAGGTCTGGCTGGCAGCAGGCTGGGCATGCCCCAGGGCAGGTTTCTCACTGTGTGGTTCACTCCTTGTGGCACAAGGTGCCTGCTCAGGAGCTTCACCCTGCTGGAATCCCCGCGTGGCACGGCGCGAGGGCTCGGCAGTGCCAGGCTCGGCGCGCCGGGGTTTGGGTGGCTCAGGAGTAGCAGCAGCTGCCCTTTTCGTGGCAAGGATCTGCACAGTGGAGACTGAACATCTGGGCTGTTGGGGTGAGTGACTCGGGGCGGGTTCTGGAGGGGACCCGGAGCTGCGCTGGCGGCTCCGTTACGCCGAGCGTGCCATGTTCCACAAACAATGCTGCCTTTCAGCAGGCCCACAGAATGGGCTTTGTGCCTCCCTGTGTGAGCCCTCTTTCTCTCTGTAAAGGCTTCCTCAGAGGCTGCAGGCACTGCTCCGTGACTTGGGGTGGTTTTTCACCTGTGCCAGGAGTGATTTCACTCTGCCTTTTAGCTGGGGCTGGGCTGTTTGGTGGTGCCAGGTGCTTTGCTTTGCCCTTGCTGGCAGCTGGAGAGCCCCATTAGGAAAAGGGATTGCACTGGGACCACTTGGTACCTGGAGAGGGGCGTGTGTAATCATGGAGTAGCATCAAGAGGTGGTTTTTATATCTGGGCTTTATTTAAATGAACCCATTCCTAATTTTCCTGCTGCTCTGCTCTGTTGGAGAGCATGGCTTGGCAGAAGGGTACAACTGGGTCTGGAATTATTTTATTCATAGGATCAAAAAATATTCTGAGATGGGACACACAGGGTCCATGGAGTCCAGCTCCTGGCCCTGCATAGGACAGTCCCCAAACCCCACGCTGTGCCTGAGAGCATTGTCCAAACACTTCTTGAACTCTGGCAGGGTTGAGGCCATGACCACTGCCCTGGGGAGCCTGGTCAGTGCCCCACCAGCCTCTGGGCAAAAAACCTTTTCCTAATATCCAACCTAAGCCTCCCCTGGCACAGCTTTTTGCTGTTTCCTTGAGTCCTCTCACCGGTCACCAGAGATAAAAAAAGGTCAGTGCCTGCCCCTTGTCCCTTACAAAGATTTTAAAGGACAGCCCAATACTGGCACTTGCATATTGATGCTACATCTCGTTTTTAAATGAACTTAGTGCTTTTGTGCAGGGTATCTCTGATGGGTTCTGGGGCACAGCGTGGGCCGTGGGGACTTGTGAGAACCCGGCCCTTCACTGAATGCCTTTAAATGGTTTATAGAGAGAGTCTGTGGGGCAGAAGGGGAGCACACAAGAAATTTAATCTTGGACTTGACGGGCCCCTCACAGACAGAGCTCTCTCTTCCATCTCCAAGTCAGACACCCACAGAAAGACCAACCATGGTCCCAAACCCAGCTACACGAGTGGCTTGAGGGTCTAAGTGCAGCATCTTGTAAGACCCAGATGGAATTCTGCTGCAGTTTGTGAAGGCACTTCTGCAAACTCCTGTGTAAGCTGATCTGCAGCATTAGGCACTCAAACACGGCCTAAATCTGGCTGAAGTTCTCTTCCAACTTCCCTGCTGCGGCCACTATTAAATATAATTGTAAGATACAAGGAAAAACACCAAAGAATGTTATTAGTTTATGAAATTGGGTTGCCTTGGCTACTTCTGAGGTAGAATTAATAGGAGAAAACCCTCAATTGTATGAGGCCAGGGCTTCGTTGTAGTCTCAAATTGTAATTTCCCTTCTCTCCTGTTTAAGGACAGCGGACATTATCTCAGGAATCTATAGATAGTGTCTGAGTCATTCTTTAAAGCACAGCTAAAACGTAAAAACATTAAATAATATATCCCTGCAGCTCTTCTGACCGGGGAAAGCGTTTGACACCTCATTTTACAGGCAGGGAAGAGTGTGTGGAGGAGGAAAATTACGTGCAGAGAGTCATGTTGGAGTCCTGATGGTGGCTGAGCAGTCCCTGACTCCTCTGCTCGCAGCTGGCTTTGCCCCATGGCCCAGCTGGTCCTCAGCATCTGCCCAGGGCAGGAGCAGCCTCGCAGGAGCAGAGAATCGAGGTGTGACTGGGGTTGGGGTCAAAGATAAACGTGCATGTGTGATGTCCCACGGGGGAAACTGCCATTCTGAGCTTGGTTTTGTAGTGCAGGGCAATGCAGGGAGCTGGTTTCTGAGCCACAGCTCGGAGCTTGTGACTTTCAGGCAATTCTGTGCGGTATCCGAGCACCCCAGGGGGGCTGCCCAAGCAATCCAGACTCATCACTGTGTGAGCTGTGTGTATGTGGTGCTGAGTGTGCCTGCTGCACTGGGGCTGCTCAGGTGGAAGGGCTCTGGTAGAGTTTGCAGCCTAAATTATATTTAGAATATATGTATTTGTGTGGAGAGGAAAGTGGCCGTCATCTGCTTGAGCTTGATGCTCTTCCAAGGTTGCCTGTTCTCAATCGAGTGGCCAGACAGTTTGTGCATCTTGACCCTGAATATTCACCTCAGTTTCTGGCTAGGAAGGGATTTAGTGACCGTGGCCTCTTGGCTGCTCCTTTGCCCGGTGCTGGTTCCTTCCCCCAGCAGTTGCCTGGCTGCAGTGGAGCATCTCTCGTAGGGCAGGAAGGAAGAGGACGCTTTGTCCAAGTCTGGAGCGAGACCGCGACCTCCACCTAAGGAAAACCCCTGGCTGAGCTTTGCCCCTTGCAGCACCTGCAGAGGCACACGCTGGACACTCCCTGTACCTGCCCCAGCTCCGGTGAGGAGGTGCTTGCCAGGGCGGGGCACTGCAAAGTGTCCGGGTCTGCTCTGGGTGTCCTGCTCGCTCCAGGTGCCTTCACACCTCTGACAAGGGCTCTGATGGGTCACCCCGAGGGTCACCCAGGCTCGGGAGAGCCCTTAACCCCTGCCCTTTGTCGTCTGCTGCCCCTCGGCCGCTGCGCTGCCGCCTCTTTATTCTGGGCTTTGCTCCTTTGTACACCCCCACCCCTCTCTGGGAAAAATCAACATTTTCCTTGCAGAGCCTGGCAAACAGAAGGGGTCTGTGTTCCATCCCGGTGGCAGCCCCAGGCTTGCAGGGCTCCCATGATAAATCCAGTGGCGTTTGTTGGCAGGGGGACCCTCTGAAACACAAGTTTGGGAGTTCAGTGTGCGTGAAGCGAGCAGGGAAGCAGCGAGCTGTCACTGAGCAATTGCTGGGGCTAGAGAAAAAAAATGTGGATTGCATTGAGGTTATAAAAGGGTGGTAAGAAATTGATTGAAAAATCTAAGTAAGGATGACTTTTAAATTTTATTTTGGTTTTAATCTGGAGTACCATGTTGTTACTTCACGTGCTAGAGCTGCACATAGTGCTGGAGCACAGCAGAGAGCCGGATGCTGGGCTGGGGTGTTTGCACCAGGACTTCTCCTGTGTGGTCACAGCCAGAGTGTTGCAGGCCTGTGGGAGTGGGGAGCAGAGCTGCGGGGTGGCTCGGGA
The DNA here is from genome assembly GCA_013400235.1 of Oriolus oriolus. Taxonomy (NCBI): domain Eukaryota; kingdom Metazoa; phylum Chordata; class Aves; order Passeriformes; family Corvidae; genus Oriolus; species Oriolus oriolus. Next base: position 1,217,498 of record VXBT01003995.1, read on the forward strand.
GTATTTGATCCGTATGGAAATACCACACGGGAGTTTTAAAATTCCTTTCCCCTCCTTCGAATCTGCCCGCGGTTTTTCTCCAGCTAATCCACGGCCATTGCCAGATAAAGCTGAGAAAGTGAGGTGCACTCATGAAGCTGGAGGCTGTAAATGTTGGGGGGATTTGGAAGGCGAAGGATGAGCGGTGATTATTTGTTTTTCCTTTGTTTCCATAGTGCTCGGAGTGCTGAGCCTTATCCCTTGTCCATTTAGGCTGCTGGGGGACTCTTGTGTTATTAATGTTAATTAACTAACCCGTTTCTAGCTTGCTGGAGCTCTTGTGGCAGCTGGTTAATGTAAGAGTTTGATTATTCCCTTCTTTGAGCAAGGCTGCAGCTTGTGTGGGTTCGGATGCCTTCCCTCCTTCCCACCTCTGCTGGGATGCTGCAGCTTCTGCAGGAACAAGTGGGACCAGATCCAGGCTGCTCTTGCCATGGCTTTACAAGCTCAAAACCCCCTCATTTAGTGAAAATGCCACAAGGCACCTGTTCACTGAATTCCCGCCCTTGGGTCCTGCTTCTCTCTCTTGGATTTCGGCAGATAAGGAGTGTGAGCGAGCGGGGAGCGTGGTGAAGGCAGGGTAAATTTTGGGGGGACAAGACCTCTCTGGAAATCTGGTTAGCATCACAGTGAACTGGGAGGGATTTTAGACCTGACAGTGGTTACCAGGTCCATCCCCAACCAGCAGAGCTTCGCAAGAGCAGTTTTCTATTCCTACATAAACCCTTTCCCCTTGCCTCCTGCTGCTAAGTAAAAGACCCCCCCGAGCCAGCAGAGCTGCCAGCACGTACGAAAGGCCTGGTTTTGCAGTCCCTTCCGATTTGTGTGGGCACTGGTGCTGTGAATGTGCCTCTGCACGAGTCATCCACTGCAGCAACGTGGCACCTTCGCTGCTGCCCGGCCGCGTTACTGGAACACTCCGACCAGCAGGATCACAGATGATGACTAACACGCTTTTTTCATGTGAAAAACTGCTTCTGCAAGTTTTTTTTAGTGCTCTCATGATTGTCCAGCGTATCTCTGAATGAGTATCAGCTGTGAGGAATTTGTGGTCAGTGAAGAACAGATGATCACGAGGGGTGGTGAAATGATCTTGTTATTTCCATGAAGTGAATATCTGAGGACTGGGCTTACTCACTTTGGAATAAACTCATGGAGAAAAGTCTCTGCATTGTTTGAAGGCCATTTTAGCTCTTGAACAACTTGCCAAAGCGCTTGAGATCACTCCAACGTTTTAATCTTGACGCTGAGATTGAACGTCTCCAAAAAGCCAAGACTCAGTTCAAGCACGAGCTTGAATCCATGTTGACCAGATAAAAGTGTGTGCTGTGGGTTTTGCTGGTCAGCCAAGGCAATTTTCTGGCCTTAAGCTTTATGGATGCAGCAGCTGATTTCCTGAGAATTACTGCAGTTTGATTTGAGTTAACAATTTGAATCGAAGCCTTAATTTCAGCCAAGGTTAAAGTGCTGTGTCCCCTGTCACCTTCTACCACCGCGTGCAGGACTGGTCCTTTACCTAACACAGCTTTTGCTGTGGCCAGACCACTGCTGGCCTTGGGGAAGCCTTTCTAACACTGCAGAAATTGAGGCTTGCCTCTTGCTGCCTCTTATCATTAGCACAAGCTTTTGGAACATTTTTTTTAGTGTTAGGATGCATTTGGCACCTGCTGAAGTAGAGTGTTGTGGTAGGAATAGATGCATCTTGCTAAGGCAAATTTTCCTGTGGTTTCCTTAAGGGTGATTTGACCTCCAGCCTCGGGCTGGGTTCTTTCTAAGTGTGAACTCGTGGCTCCATGTGCTGATGAGCAGGGTTGTGTGGCTCCAGCTCCCATGTGAGGGAAATTGGTGGGGTTTTAGGCTGTCTGTGCTCTGCCTTTGACATGGACACAGCTTGTTGGTGCATCTAGGCTGTGTTGGAGAAGGTAGTGGAGCACTCCTGAGGCTGCAGTCAGTGCCCCTTGGCCACAGCATCCCTGCATCCCACCGGCATCCCTGCATCCCACCAGCATCCCTCCATCCCACCGGCATCCCTCCATCCCTGTGAAAGCTCAGTTTGCTGCCAGAGCTATTTGATCCAGAATGAAACCCTGCACTAGGGTTGAAGTTGGTTTTTTTCTTTTTTCCCCTAGCTGTTCTCAGTTTCTTTGTAAAGAGTTCCTGTTACACAGAATCTGGAAAAGTGTCTTTTATTCTTCAGTGCATGTTTCTGATTAGTACTGGAAATGAACATGAATTTTTTCCCTTTTTTTAAAACTGTATTCCTTTTGAGGTTAATGTTGCAAGTGGATTTCAAGCTAATGGAAAAGAAGCTGTAATTGTGCGGCTCATTGGTCTCGGAGCAATAGAGATTCTTCTTCCTTTGCTAATCTGCAAACAAATGTCCCTCCCTTGCAGCCCCTGGCTCCCCTGAGCCCCTGTGTCCCCAGCTGTCTCCAGTGACACCTCCACGTGCAGGCTCTACCTGCAAAGGTGATGTCCTGTGTCAGCATTAAAGCTCTGCAGCTCAGCCTCCAGCAGCTGCAGCATCGGAGAAGGCCCAGGGGCAGCGATTGTGCAGCGTGGATCAACCCATGTCGGGGTTTTCCTCCTGTTAACAGCTCCAGGCCTTGCTACTGGTGAGGTCTTCTCCAGCCACTTCATCCCTGGAGCTTTTAGAGCCTGTCTGGGTGAAGCAGGGTGAAATGCAGCTGTCAGTGAAGGCAATTCTGCTGCCACTCTCTGGATGGCACCTGTGACAAGGAGAGAGATTTCACACCCTGTGCGGCCCTAAGAGTGTTGAGATGGACTTGCACAATGAACAAAGAGTGGAAAACCCTGTCCAGAAATCTGCACTGGTACCTGAGCAGGGCAAGGTGACATCCTTGCTGTCCTTTATATCCTCCCTAGGTGACAGCAGGAGGGCCTGAGGAGATGGCAGAGGGCAGGATGGCGTGGAGGAGGTAGGGCTGGGTGTGTGCAGTGCACACAGCTGCAGGTCCTGCCCTGGTGATGCCTTAAGTTTTAGCTTTTATATTTCTCAGATCCTGTACTGCCTAGTATGTAACTCTGAAACTTCATATAGCCCGTCAGCTACTGTTGTCACATTTTGGTTAGACATAACAAACCCTCTTTGGGCCTGAACTCAAGGACACCTTGTTGTCCCAGGCCCTGAAATATGTAAACTGAGCCTGTGGACAGGGGGAGCAAACTTGGGGTAATTACATCACGACCTGAAATTATAATTGGAGAATTAACCCTGATGTGCAAATGGACCAAACTTACAAAAGTGTGAAGAACCTGTGACCCAGGGTCCATCTTGGGTGCAGCCTCTTGACTGCCCAGGGTGCACCTTTGAAGGCCCTTCAAATAAATACCTGCTTTTATTCTCCTAATCTTGCCCAGCCTCTGTTTTCAGGCATCCCCTTCAGGGCATCCCTGGGGGGAGGCAACCCTGCCAGCCTTTGCTTTAGAAGCTGCTGGTGGGGTGTGGGTGCTGTGACCCCTCTGAAGGGCTGCTCTGCTGAGGAGTCCCAGAGATGGCTCCGTGGTCAGGCCCAGAGCTGCACGCCCCAGGAAGCCAGGAGGGGGGATATGTCCAGAGCAGGAAACTGTTATTGGATGGAGACATCTCCAGTGCTGTCTGGACACCCCGCTGAGCTGTGCTGGGTGCAGAAGGAAGCTGCACTATCTGATCTCAGACCCTGCAGCAAATACGTGGAACAGGAGCGAGGGTCACGCCGGCTGCTCGGGCGAGCTGGTGCCGCTTTGCTGACTCCAGCACAGTGTGGGATGGCTCCTGCTGGGCTTGGCCCATCCCTTTCCATCATCACCTTTGTTTGGCTTGGGTTCTTTTGTTTGTTTGTGTTTTGTTTTTGCTGGACGGCGCAGAGGGAGCGAGTTCCTGAGCCGCATCCTCCGTTGTTTGTCCTCACCGCGTGGTTTCTGTTCATAATGGGAATTGCTCGTTCGTCCTTTTGAATTTCACCTCATGTGAGCATAGCAGCGTGGATGGCTTACTGTGAGGAGAAAATCGACCTCTCGTGGGCTCTCCCGTCACTGTTACGTGCATCCAGAAGGTTTGGGGTGTATCCTCCGAAAACTTTGCTGTGCTTTGGAGAATGTACGCATTGACTTGTTTGGAGGTGAGCATCTCTGGCAGTTCCCCAGTTAGCTCTAGGTTCGGATTCAGCCAGCTCAGCTAGAAAAGTCACTCTGGACATTTCTCCAGACAAGCTGGATTCCGTCCCCCTGCTGCCCTGCCCTGTCTGCACGCCCCACAGCAGGGTGAGCACCCAGAAGGTGCTCCTGTTTCAGTTCTGAGATGTTTTACGTACATTGTGTTACATCAGCAGCTGCAAGAAGCGGGAAACAGTAAAAAATTCGGTCCCATATCGTCCTGAGGGAGCAATATAAATGTGAGCCTGGCACTGACACAATCATAGAGGTGATTCTGGACTTTGTCAGTGGTGAAGGAGACCGCAGTGAAATCCAGAGGTTTTGGGTGCTGCTGCTTTTCTGCTGGGCCATATGGCCCCAGCCCGTGGATCTGGAGGGAGTTAGTCATTGATTATAAAACGTGAAAAATGATTGCTCAGCGAGTGAGCCAAGGTGAGGCTGAGCAGGGCTTTGTCCTGCGGAGGCACATCCGCCGGGTTGAACGAGCCGCTCTTGGCCTGGCTGGTTTTTAACTGCTGGACTCTTCCGTTCTGAGCTCGTTCTGCTGGGAACGAGGGGGAAGAGTTCCCAATCTCAGCTAAATAAAGCATATTGCATTATGGTTCTTAGTCCAGTGCGTTTCCAGCGTGGCTTGAGGGCATTTGAGTGGCCTTGGGAGGGAGGGCTCACAGACACTGTGTCTGCGGTGGAAATGTTTGATTTTCACTTCGCAGCTCAAACGTGGGGCTCAAACTGCTGCTCCCAGGCTATAAATAGAGGTAACCCCAGAACATGCTCAGCAGCTGATGCTCTCTGGTCCTGCCCCCTCCGCCGGCTTCCTGGCAGTGTGCTCACAGCAGCGTATTTTTAGCTGTTGCTTTCTCGTTATTTATTTTATTTTTTTGCCAGATCTTCTCTCCTTGCCTTGCCAGGCTGCCAGCTTTCCCTGCTGTTTATCTGCTTTCCAGGACTGTGTCTGGATCCTCCCTCAGTGGAGGGGCAGTGGGGCATCACAGATAGCAAGCTTGGCTCAGGCTCTGCAGCTCTCCCTCCTCTTTCTAGATTCTCTGTTAAGGTGTTGGGCTGCCTGGATGAATTTCGTGTTTGCTGCTCATTTTCCCTTTGTCTGAGAGGGGATGAACAGCGTTATTATGTATTATTAATGTTGTTAGCAGGCAGTGAAGCAACAGCTGTCAGAAAAACCTCCTCCTAGCGCTGCCTCCAACACAGAGCAAATCAACCCAGCTTGTCCACCCCTCTGAAAAAAAGGGTGTGAATGCTAATTCCAGCTCCCCAGAGAAAACCTGGGGGACAGGGCACATAAATCCTCAGAAAGGTCTGCATGAAAGCCACAGGCTCAGCCAGGGCATGGATGCTCGGGTGGCTGTGCTGGATGCTCCAAGTCCTGAGTGTGTTTTTCCACTGGAGGGAATAAAGCCTATTTCCTATATGGAATCCTGTCCAAGCTTGTAAGCTCCTCGTTCAGCTTCCGTCCTGCCTCGCCGCAGACTGAATGAGGGCTTTGAACATGAAAGGCTGTTTTAACCAGCTCAGCATGGCCGCATATCTGCATTCCTCAGCCTGCCACCCATCAGGGGTGATTTTCTCTGGTTTCTGAGCGGTTCTAAAAGCTGCATTTCAACACTGCACCTTGCCTGCACGCAGGGAACACGGAGGTGTTGCCTCTGTGCACGGAGCAGAGCTGGGATCTGACTGCTCTTGCAGCCTGGCTCAAGAAGTGCTGCTCAAAAATCCGTTCAGCAGAGGAAATACGGCCTTTCATTCTTGCTAGCGTCCAAAGAAGCAGCAGGCATTTAGAGAGGAGAAAATAATTAAGAAGAAGATTCAGGGACTGGGTTTAATAGCAGAAATATGCTTAAAATTTATCACGCTGGTTAGAATGCACAAGTTCCCAGAAGCCTCAGCCCTGGTCCTGCTGTCAGGGATGGGAAGCGAGGCTGGGTGATGGGTGTAGCACCAATCTGCCCTGTTGCAATGCAGGTGAAGCTCTGGAGCAGACAGACTGGGTGTTCCTGGGTGGGGGTGGACAGTCCTGGCTCTATTTTTGGCTCTCTGGGGGGGATGGCTGTGGGTGGTGCTGCCCATGGGTTCTCCCTGTGTCGCCCTTTCCCGGGACCAGCCCTGTGGTTCGGCCACATCACGTTGTAGGCACAGAGGCTTTTTGTGTTAGAAAAGGAAAGGGAGAGAGCAAACACACACGTGCATATATACATATATAAAAATATAAATATATATACGCCAGCACAGGGTTCTGAGCATGAGACGCTTTTTCCATGTCGGGCTGCCAGGCAGCTCTCTTCCCTTCCCCCCCTCTATCCCAGGCCTTACTGGTATGAAAGTTTTCCTGCCTTTTTTCTATATGTATCTATTTCTTTTTAAACATATTTTTTTTCTTTGTATGATGCACTCTTCTAGCTGATAAGGTTTGTAAGGTGGTGACTCCATTACAAATCACAATTGAGGGTTGTTCTGCCTCTTAAATTGATGCTGTTTTAATCCCTTTGCTTCTTGTCCAATAGATCTGGTAGATGGTGAGAAGGAAGTTTAAATAATATAATTGAACAGCATCACCACCCCCAAAATCCTGGGGGTTTCTTACCTGTTTGTGGGTAGAAATCCTGAGCCAAGGCTTTTGTGTGCTGAGGCAGGGTTTGTAAGGAGCTGAGGAGCTTCCATGGCTTGGCAGCTCCAGCTTCTGGTGCCCGAGATGATGGACACTGTCCTGGAGCTGCTGTGATGCCTTTTCCTGGTCTTAAAATTAAGAGAGCTGAACACAGTTAAGAGGGAAAAAGGGTTTTACCTCGGTGTTTATTGAAGGACCCTCAGGGGTGCCGAAATGCACATCGAAATGCACCCCGAAATGCCCCCCGAAGGAATGGCCCCCCACGATGTGATGTGTGTGCAATTATAGGCCTTGCTAATTAGCACATCTATCAAAGATTGCCCAGGGAGGGACTCCAGCGAGACCCCTCAGCGAGGAACCTTCCCCTGGCTGGGCCTGGCTTTGTTTACAGAATGTGTTCTGGAGAGGCCCTCGGGGTCTGGGGTTCCCAGGGTGTTTGGGCTCTTGGCTTAACGGGATATTGGGTGTGAGGGAAGGGATCAAACTTAAAGAATTATAACTGTGTGGGCTAAAAGCACTGAGAATACATAAAAGCTGTATAAGAGAGTGTATAAAAGGGGTATAAAAGAAAAAGCAAAAAAATCATCATGGCATCAGGTGTCCATCCTGGACATCATCCTGCTCCTCCAGCAGGACCCTCCAGAGCCTATGGAGCTACCAGACCTTCTGGGAATGTCCATACCAGGGCATCATAACATTTGGGGGGATTCCAGGATGTAGCATCCCACCTGAGGTGGTTCACTGCATTTATTGTGGCCACTTTTATTGAGGTAAAAACCCAGAAACTGAGGCATGAATCTATGTACAGATTCGTGTGGCTGTGTTTTAACTAAATAAGTTAAAGGGGGATTTTTTTAAGGGGAATTCAGGTTCCTGCTGAGTTTCTCAGCTTCCTGGGAAGCGAGTGCAGTGGCAATCATCATTTTACAAACACGCAGCTGGGATGGCAGAGAAGTTAAACAAGCTGCTGATGGATTAGAGATGTTGTTGTAGTCAGCAGGTGCCGCTGGCTCGCCTGGAGCCTGTGGGGCAGGCGGGCACCTGGGGACTCTCTGAAATGGGCGTGGGAGTGGAGGGGCTTCCCTTGTTCCAGCTGCTCTGACCCCACAGCAGGGTTCCCATACACGATGTGCTCCTGGGGTGTGGGTGCAATCCACCCAGAGAGGAGTCTCTGGAAGTGCAGGACTCATGCCAATCCTTAAATCCCTGTGCTCTCCCCTCCCAGCAAGGAAGTGTGTCTTGGGAAGTGCTGCACTTCTCTCTAGGATAAAATATCCTGGAGCGAGAGGTGAATGTGAGTGTCCCACGTAATGATTTCAGAAGTTCCCTCTGGTGTTTCTGGAAACCCTAAATACATTTGTGGGTTGGGTGTGTTTGAATAATAATGTCTGACATCTTCAGGGAAAGGTGGAGGTCTCTCCTCAGGTGTTTTTTGGTGAAAATAACGCGTAACTCTCCTTGGGACCCCAGAGATGATAGTACAGAGCAGATTCCCGACAGAACTGTGCCTTACGAGGTGTAGAGTGAGAGCAGGCAGGTAACTCCACACCCCATATTCACATGGACTCCTAATTCAAACCTTCTTCTTGCTTCAGGAATCACCCGGACCTCCAGCGGGAGACTTCGGAGGCTCAGCGACCAGACGAGCCCGAGTAAGTGTGTGAATTTCTCTCTTTGAAACCTCCTCATTCAATTAAAAAAAAATTAAAATGGAAAAATAGAGGGAATGCAGAGGGTGACGCTCAGGAATCGCGTGTTCTGCCGTGGTTTGAAAGGCAAAGCTCGCTGCTGATAAATGCAGAGCTGGAGAAAGAAAGCAGTACATGGGAAAAAGAGAGCAGGGTATATGTGTATTTTTTAAAAAGCCCCAAAAAACCATGAAAAGAGAGAGAATATAAAATAATTCTTGCTGTATAATGGGCCCAGAGACGATAATTAGCAAGCCCCAACCCAATTCAAGGGGTCTAACACAGGGCAACAGAAAGCGGGAGTGGCTTGTGGTTGAAATCCAGCTTTGGTCATTAGTAGCTCTTTCGGACTCTCCTTAGCTATTATTTTTTATTGGATGCGCAGATTTATGGATTACAAGTGCTTGTGGCTAAATTTGCAGCCCTAATTGCAGCTTGACGTTTTGGAAGCTGCTTCTGATTCAGAAGGAAGCAGGTGGGAGGGTTTGTTTTTCTTGCAAGAGGTGTTTCCCAGCCTCAGGAAAGCAGCAGCAGAATTCCCAGTGCTTGTGAGTACCTGAGGCCGTGTGCTCTGTTTGTTCGTGTGTGGCACGTGCTGGGGCTGCCCAGGGACTGTCCCTGGTGGTTGTCTGCAAGTGAAAAGTGTCACTGTTCTCACCTAAAATACTCCAAGGGAAGCTGAGGCAGCCCAGTGCTGGGCTTTGCTTTCTGATAGCCCCTCTGGTGAGCCCGTGCTGCTCCCTGGTTCAAACCCCTGTGGGAAGCATCATTCTCCACATCGAGGTGCCCCGTACATCCCAGACATTATTCTTCACTGGGAGGTGCTCTGGTGCTGCTGAAACCTTCCTTCGTGTTTCCTTCTCTGAGGTCACAGAATCCTGGGATGGTTTGGGTTGGAAGGGACCTTAAAGATCACCTGGTTCCAACCTGGATGACCTCCCCTCGCCACTGCTGCCTCATTTTCTCTGCTGCTCGTTGTCTCTGCTGCCTGTCCCCTCCAAAACCCCACTCACCTCCTCAGCACCCTGCTCCGGCCACACTCGGTCCAGGTTTTATCCTCTGCTGTCCCCTTCGTCCCTCTGTCACTCACTTACTCCCTCCGGGCTCGATTTGCTGTTTCAATCCATCTTCTCAGCCCTCATATCCTGTCCCAGCTCCCAGCTGTACTTACCAAAACAGCGGGTTTCAGCTTTTCCCTCGGCGTGGGTGGCAGCAGAAAGCCACCCTGGGGACGCCTGGGGACGGAGCAGCGGCTTCAGCGCCGTGCTGGACGCAGCCCTCAGCACGTGTGGGACGAGGATTGGTCACGGGGGTCTGGCTGATCGTGCACTTGAGCGCTCTGGGAGCTGGGGCACTGCCTGCCTGGCCCTCCTCAGCGCTGCTGACCACCCCAGGGACGGGTATGTGTGGCACAGATGAGGGTGACAGGCGCTGTCCTGCTGCTGGCATCTGGAGCCCCACGGCCTTGCACCGTCACCACCGTCCGTGGGAGGATGGAGCTGTGGTCAGAGTAGGCTGCTGCACCCCAAACTGATGCCAAGTGGCAGCAAAAATGCATTGAGTGGTGATTAGTGGGGAGTCTCGGTGCTGTGTGAGCAAGAGGCCGGAAGAACTGAGCTGCGCTTTAAAGCTGATGCTTCAAAACTCGGCCACCGGCGCAGAGCTGGTAGTTTTGAGCTGAAGTGTGTGTTTATCTTGTGCATATGCACAAACAAAGCTGCTGCCTCAGCCCTGGCACCGCCTGTTCTCATGTACAGACGTCCGAGGGCAGGAGGGGGAATTGGGACAGCTCCAGAGGGAGCTGGGGTGTAGGGAATCCGCACTGACAGACACAGCACATTTGTTCAAGCTTGTTTTCCTTAGACTCTAATTATATACTTTTCCACTTTTCTGGTGAGAGACCTTGTAAATTTTAATTTTTTCTTTTCAAGTTAAAAAAATCAAATGAGCAGTTCAGTCCTTCAGTTTACATTGCAGTAAATATTTATGACTCCATATAACTGCAGCTCAATTTCCCCTTGTTTCAGGTCCAAATTTTCCCCTCTGCACATCTGGCCTTGCACCCAGAAGCTTTTATTCCTGCAGAAGATAAATTGGGGTTGGGATGACTGAGCAGTGGTTGCAAGTGAAGCGTTGCAGAAGGGGCTCGGTCGCTTTGGGCTCTTTGCCACCCCAAACAAAGCAAGGGGTGACGTCCATTTCCACAGCCACCGACTCCTGGGATCCAGAGAGCTCCACAGGCAGGCTCCACGTGTTGCCTCGGGGTGTGCAGTGAGGGCAGGAGCCTGCAGCACTGATGCTGACCTCTTTTGGGTACTTCATTCCGTGACACAAGTGTTCTTGTCCCTCTGGAGGTGGCTGTGTGGCACGGGCACCCAGCAGTGCTTGGTCAGCAGCAGTTCCAGGGCTCTGGGGCTGGTTTTGGACAAACCTCCTGTGCAGTCCCAGGTAAGCCCCTGGAGTGGGACTCAGAAGTCCCTCCCCAGCTCTCCTGGAGCCCCTTTAGGCACTGGAAGGGGCTCTGAGGTCTTCCTGGAGAATTCTCCTCTCCAGGTGAACCCCCCCAGCTCTCCCAGCCTTGCTCCAGCCCTCAGAGCATCTCCGTGTCCTCCTCTGGACTCACTCCTGCTCTTCACATCCTTCTGATCTTGGGGGCCCCAGGAGAGAGGAATAGAGGGGCATAATCCCCTCCCTTGACCTGCTGCTCACAATTCTTGCACTGCAGCCCAGGACACGTTTGGCTTTCTGGGCCAGCAGTGCACAGTGCTGGGTCATGGGGAGTTTCTCACCCACAAACACCCCCACTTCTCCCCAGGAATAGTCTTGATCCCTTCTCTGCCCAGCCTGTGCTTGGGATTGCCCTGACCCAGGTGCAGCACGCTGTCCTTGGCCCTGCTGGACTTCCTGAGGGTCGCCTGGGCCCATCCCTGCAGCCTGTCCAGGTCCCTCTGGATGCTGTCCCACACCTCCAGCGTGTCGACTGCACAAGCTGGGAATGGTGTGTCAGGGAAGATACTCCCACTTCATTTTCCTGCAACTGCACCTGATGAATTCAAAGGAGAGAAATATTTGCTGACATTTGCCGTGTGGAGCAGCGGTGTGTTCACAGCTCAGCCAGAAAACAGCCCCAGAGCAGCTGGAGTGGAAGGAACCGGGATCGTGTTCCTCTCGGGCAGCCAGTCGTGCTCTGTGCTTTGATTTGTTTCCAGCCTACAACTCAGCTTTTGCTGAAGAGGGAGGAACTTCCCTGGCAAGGGTAACACAAGGAGAGGGTCCGTGAGAAGGTAGAGTTCACTGATTTAGCTAAAACAGCAGATTTTTTCTGCGTATGTGAACGAGGGAGGGCGATGCCTTTCCAGCTGTGTTTCAGCAGCGCTGCTCTGGCCCGGCGCTATTTGTGGCTCAGGTGCTTTGTTCACGAGAGGTCCCAAAGGGGTGGGAGGGGAGCAGGTGCCTCAGCCTTCCTGTTTCGGCCTTTGTGTGGCTGTGAGGCTGCCTGGAGCAGGGGCAGCCTGCCAGGGCCAGGGCAGGCAGGGCTTTTCCATCCAAAAAGCGAGAGAGCAACAGTGGCCCCACTTCTGCCTCGTCAGCAGCTGGCTGGGGATCAGCCACAACTTGTCTCGGCGCTTTTTGGAAGCGCAGGGCATAATTTGGAGAGGCAGGAAGTCCAGGCCAGCTCTCTGGGTTGTGCTAGAAAGGGGCACTCGCTGGGACCTTTGCTGGGACCTTGCCTTGTGCTGTCTTAAGGCTTCTCTTGGGTAGGAAGTGGGGGGACTCCCAACCAGGTGTTGTTTGCACCAGCTCAAGCCCCTTGTTCACCCACGATGTTGACGGTGGTAGATGGGACAGAAGCCACAGTGGGTTGGAGATGCAGGAGGAGGGAGGTGGTTCAAAGGTGCTGGTTGTGGTTTGAGCCTGTGAGCTTCTGCTCCGGGCATGAGACCCCACTGAGCCCACTGTCACTGCACTGCCACACTGTCCAGGGCACCCAGGAGGTCTCTGGTACCTGGGATTAATAAAAAAGAAAAATATTATAATCTTACATGAAAATTCGAACAAGACAGGCGCAGATAATTCTTGTCTTATTTGGTTTTTCCATGATCAAGCCTTGCATTTTCCCTTTAACAGTTATGGATGTTCCTATTTCACAGCTGGGGAAAACAGAGCAGCAGAGAACCTGAAAGCTGTGCCTTGAGCACTGCCTGTGAGCCCGGGGATCCTTCCCCAGGGGCACCGAAATGGAAAGGTGAGGCCAGGTGGGTGGCAGAGCTGAACACACGTAGCTGTGGGCATAGTTTAAATTGGCATCATCGCTCTAACAAGGACAGCAGGATTTCAGCAGGGTTCCCTAATTTGTGATGCTCCAAATTCACAGTAGATGTGACAACAGATCTTGCTGTTTCCATCTCTTGACTTAGCCCCTTGCCCTGAGGACCATCTCCTCTCTTTGTGCCTGGAGTCTGTGAGAGGACAGGTCTGGGAAGTGGTTTCTGTGAGGCTGTGGGTTAACCAGGGCAGTGGAGATAAACAAATGGAATGCCAGGAGCCGGGGGCTCCCCGCTGGAGCGTGCATGATGGCTGTTACATAAGCGAGTTCAGAGTGCTATAAAAACCATTAGGTGTGAGAGGGGTTTTTCCTCAGGGGACAGCTGTCAGAGCTGTCACACGTCTGCAGCTCAGACGTGGGCACCGCCACTCGCAGCACAGCCCTCCACGTGCCAGCCTGGCCTCTGAGCAAACCGAGCTTGGGAACCTCCTGTGAACCTCAGTCCAGCCCTTCAGCCTGTCCTGCATCTGTCTGCAGCTCCCCGCTGGCATCCTGGGGTCCAGGCTGGGAGTGCAGCACTTGGGGTCCAGCTGGCAGCTGGGGGGATGCCCAACGTGCAGTGTGAGGTCAGCATCTCTCTGGTGAGTGGTGAAGCATCCTCCAGTTGCACCAGGCGTGGTTTAGATTGGATATTAGGAAAAATTTCTTCACTGGAAGGGTGGTCAGGCATTGGAATAGGCTGCCCACGGAAGTGTGGAGTCACCATCCCTGAAGTGTTCGAAAGTCCTGTGGGTGTGGCACTCGAGGACGTGGTTTGGTGGTGAACACAGCGGTGCTGGGCTGAGGGCTGGACTCGATGAACTCTTTGGAGTTCTTTTCCAACCCTGATTACGCTGTGACCCTGTGTTGGTAGCACAGACGTGCCTGTCACTGCGGTGGAGCGGCTCAGGGGTTAACTGGAGCCTGTGGTTGCAGCCTCATCGCTCTGGACGTGTCCTCAGATGAGGTCATCTGAATTTCTTTGGGCAGCCTCTATTCCCCTTTGTCCCAAGCACCGAACCGGTCACCCCAGCTGTGCAGCTCTCCTGCCAGGGCGTCCCCATGCGCCACCCGCTCCCCTCGGGCTCCCTGGGGACAAACCCTCGCTGGACACGAGTCCCCTGCATCGCACATGGCCTTTCTCCTCGCCAGGGCAAAGCAGCAGAGGGTGCAGCTTGGTCCCCAGCCAGCCTGGGGAGTCCCTCCTGCAGGCACAGCTCTGCAGGTGATCCCAGGGCAACAAGAGGTTAAAGCAGTAAGGCTGCTCCCAGCTCAGGTGCCTGATTCCTGCACGGACACACACACAGGGGACTTGTGTAACGCTGGCACGTGGACTCTGAGCTGCCTGGCAGAGCCCTGTGGGGCTCCCACGTGCTCCCAGCAGAGCTGTGGGTTACTCACAGGGAGAGGGAGAGCGAGGGTGCCTGGGTGCGCAGCTGAGGAATTCAGGGATGGTGCTGGCTGCCCTGGGCTGTGTGCTGCTGAGGGATGTGCTGAGCACTGCCTGCTTGTCCAGTTCCCTTACAGCACCTCTGAGTCCCGTGTATGATCTCACTGAGTCCCCAAAGGCTCCTGAATGTCAGAGCTGAGGAGGTAGATCTCGATGCTTTCCCCACAGCACCTGGCTCTGTACGCTCTGCTGTGGGGAAACCAGAGACAGTAAAATAAAAATCAGTCGTTCAGGAGTGACCAGGGCTTTAATGCTCTGTAACGTTTGGGGGCTTCAGCTGCTGACTGAGTTTTAAGATAACAATTTTCCGCACCATAGCATGATACGGATTTGTTGATGAGTGCTGACAAGGTCTACAGGGTTCCCCCGAGGAAAGGAAATGTAGAAGTGCAGTGTGGCTCCTCCAGGACAGGAGCAGCCGTCCTTGAGCAAGGTTATTTCTCACCTCATCACCAGACATCTCTGCAGGAAGCCTTGGGAGCCCTTGCAGTAGAGCCTGGCATCAGGTGCAGCAGAGAGAGGGGAGGAGTGACCGTGGAGTGTGGGTTGATCTCATTTGTTTGCCTTCTCCCCTTTTGAAGGATGGAGGAAAACATCCCGAGTTCTCCAGAGTGAAACAGTGCTGAGAGAAGAATGTGCTCGTTGTCACCTCTGCCAGCGGGGGCACGGCGTTAGCACCTCCAGTGGGGGCTGCCCGCTGCACCTTTAACGTGAATCCACTAAAATTTGCATGAGTACTTCAGGCCTGAATGGGAGCAGCTACCTTGAAGGGTTTTTATGCATTTCGAGTTCAATGGCATTAACCACAGTTTGGATTCACTTCCCTGCGTGCCTCCCGGTGATCTGCCCTGCAAGGAGCGGTGCCTTTACCTCGCCCTTCCTAACCACCTGGGTCTCGATGGGTTAAAGTCTGGAGGCTAAAATGCGTGCTGCCCCCATCCCTTCTTCCTTTCCATTCACCACCTTCCTTTCTCCACGCTTCCCGTGGGGTTTTTCCCTTCCTCTCCAGCCTCAGGAGCTCGGCACTGAGGCTGCTTGGTGCAGGCAGTGCGGTGGGGTTGGTGCTCCGTGGGGCTGTGCAGCTCCCCCGTGTCCTTGCTTTGTGTTCAGCACCTTTGAGGTCTCGGGCAGGAAGCGTGGTCGGAGCCTGTCAATGGGAAAACATTGCTTATTGTCCCCTGCAGCGCCTCGGGCCCTGGCAGCGGGAACGCGCAGGGCTTTGCTAGCAAACAGTGAACGAGCAGGAATTTGGGACGGAATCTCAACTTCTCTGCCCCGGGAATAACATGCTGGGGGAGAGAGAGAGACATTCGAGAGAAACTTCCCGAAGGACTGGGCTGTCTTGGGGGCTCCCTGCTGCCTGCGGGGATGTGCAGGGGCTGCTGCTGTTGCTGACCCCGCAGCTGGGTGCTGGCCGTGTTCCTCCCTCTGATTTGGGGATGCTGATGCCGCATCAGCTGCTGAACGGGACAAACCCTCAATATTGAAAGTGATGTAGTGTAGGCCCAGGCTGTCCGAAGGTTTCAGCAGTGCCTGCAGTGCCTGGAGTCTTTCCTTGGAGGTTTATCCATCCAGATGGGCACCAGCCTGTCCTTCTGCCCATGGCTTGAGAGCAGTGCCAGGCTGTGTCACAGCCGCCACGCTTGGGCTTTTCCGTGTGAACTTGTGAGCGTTTGGGGGCAAAAAGCGTCCCGTGGACCATGCTGATCGCACAAGGGTCCTGTCAGCACATCTGGCCTGGGGAACAGCTGTGCCTTCCCTCCCTTGGGATGGGGGTTGAATGGTTTCTTTGCCAGCTCTGGGGATGGAGGCTGTGCCCTTGCGTCTGGCTGGGTGATTATCAGCAGGAATCAGTGTCGGGTGGCTCGGGAGGGCCGTGCAGGGGGTTTGGGCAGCGGGCAGCCCCCGCTGGAGGTGCTAACGCGGTGTCCCCGCTGCCTGCCCGGGCCGGCGGCCAAGTGGAAGTTTCCGTGCGGGCCAGCCCATCTCTGCAGCCGCACATCCATCCCTCCGTCCGTCCGTCCGTCCATCCCTCCGTCCATCGGAGCAGCGGGCACCAGGCTCTGCAGGGCTGCTCCACTCCCTCTGCTCCCGGGCACCACAGGGAGGCAAAACTGCTCTCAAATCCCACCCCAGCACCGGCGAGAAGACCGAGAGCTCCTGCCCGGGGCAGAGACCTTCACTATCGCCTCAGGCAGCCTCAGAAATCCTGCTGCTCGCTGCCTTGCCGTGGCGAGGAGGGAGCAGCGGTGCCAGGGCAGGCGGGGAAGCCCCCGAGGGGCTGCCCAGGACTAGGGGATGCCGCGCTCGGATCCCGCCTGGTAGCAGCAGCAGCAGCAGCAGCAGCAGCCCGTGATGCTGGGCTTGGAATGAAGTCAGCCTTCATCAGCCGAATAGTTTATGCATGAATCGAAACTTCAGACCTGGCAGAAGCGGGGGGAGCGTGCAGGATCTGCGCTCTTTTAAAATGCTGGAGCCAAGGAAGGAGGAGGGGATAGAGGAAATAGCAGGAAAATAAGGCTGGGGAAGTGGGGAGAGATTTGAGAAGCTGGATGAGTTGTTCGCTCTGTTATTGCGAGGAGCCAAGTTCCTTAAGCATCTCCTGGTGGATATTAAGAGGGAGCTGTGGAGGCTGGAGCGTTCCCCTGGACACTCGCACGCTGTAGCTTTAAGACTGTTTTACAGAGGACTCGGGATTTCCAGTTTTCCTGCGCCTGCTGGAGTATTTCAGGGAGTTACAGGATTTTTCGGGTCATGTACCCCCTTTTCCTTTCTTCTTCCTCCTTTCTCTTTCTCTCTTACTCTTCTCTTTCGTTTCAAAGAGACAAAGCTACTTCAGTTTGGAGCACAAACATATGATCAGCACATGGAAATGTGGTAATTTGGATGCATTCATGATTGCAACAGATTGAAGAAATTAGACCAGACAAAGAGCTTTTTTTGGAAGAGGAGGAGGAGGAGGCAAGGCAAGGAGGGAGGGAGAGTGGGGGAAAGAAGGGGACGCCACCGAAAAAAGGGACGGCCGTGACACGCGGATGCTAAATATATCCCGTAGTAATGGAGAGGGACCGGATTTCAGGTAGGCTATTGATCTTTTAATATGTTCTATTCTACCCCTGCCCTCCTACCTTTCCAGCAGCTTCTGTACTTTGAGAAGAGGAACGGCCCCGCTCCGGGTGGATTTCAGCCGATTCCTTTATTTATT
>VXBT01003995.1:1235046-1262140 GCA_013400235.1 Oriolus oriolus
TTCCTTCCATCCTCCTGAGCCCGAGAGAGAGAGAGAGAGAGAGAGACAGGCGGTGATTCCAGCAGAAGCCGGGGGGGCGGGGGGCGAAGAGGGGAAGCAGGGGGGAAAAAAAGAAACTGCTTTCTAGGTCTGGATTTCATTTGAGTCCCTCTCTCTCCCCCCCTCCGCTCCCATGTGCCGCACGGCGCGGGGGGATGAATGCTGAGCCTGTTAGCTCAGAGCTGCGAGCCGGGGAGAGGGAGGAAAACAGCCGAGCTCTTGGCATGGAGACGCGGTTCTGCTCTGAAGGTTGGCTCCTGGGTGTGTGCGTGTGCGTGTGTGTGTTGTGGCGGAGCTTTCCCTGCTTGCCAAAGTTATCTTCCCTGCGTTTTTGCCCTCCCATCCTGCCTGGCTGGGCAGGAGCTGCCTGCGTGTTCCATGGCTGGTCCCTGCTTTATGCTGGAGCAGCGCCGTGGGCTTCACCTTGCTGGCCGTGCGTGGCGGGGAGGGGAGGCAGAGGAATTAATAACTCCATTTAATTCCGCAGTTTCCCCGCAATTCCCGCCCAGCGGTGCATGTCTGAGTGGTTCCAAGAACTGCGCCCGGCTCCGTGGAGCTGCTGGGGGGTGGCGGTGCCCTGAGCTGCTCGGGGGGGGTGCTGTGGCTGTGGGATTCTGGCGGCGGGGACAGGGGACAGGCAGCGTGGTGTCACCCCGGGGCTCTCCCTCTGGGTGCGTGAGCAGGGTGAGAGGGGGACATTGAGGCAGGGGGTGCCTGTGCCCGAGCTGGCAGCTCCGCTGGGTCTCCCTCCTCCCACCCAGCCCGTGGCACAGCTCAGCTCGCTCTCCTCGGGCACCAGGCCCTCGTCCTGGGCGTTCCCAGCCGGCCGCTGGGCATCGGCGCTGGGAGGGAAACCACAGGGACGAGAGGAAGCACTCAAGCCAGGGTGGAGCGAAGCTGTGGCCAGGAAAGGCTGCTCCCATGGCTGGCCTGGTCCGGACCCACCGTGCCCCATCCAGGGATGTGCTGAGAGCAGCCGGTGCCCCTGGATAAGGATTTACCTGCAGGAGCATCCTCCGCTACCCCCCGCCTCTTCAGAGTGTGGGTGGCACCTTCTCATCGCTCTGTCCCTCTCTCTTGCTTGAGCTTTCTCCTCTGGTCTGAGCCACTTCAAAGCATTCCTGAGAGCTGCTTGTAACTGAGAGCCTGGTGGGTGTTTCGGCAGCCCGGGGCTTTGGGCTGGAGAGCCTGTGCCCCTGGGCAGGGACACGCGGGACAGAAGGGGCTGACAGGGGGGAGTTTGGTCCCATCCTCGGCACAGTGCTGGGTCCCCTTCCTGCTCTCAGAGGTGCTGGGCAGCTCTGCAAAGGGGTGCTGGCGAGAAAGGGGACTCCCTAGTGATGCGATGCAGGGTTTTTTTGTTCTGAATGAACACGAAAGGTGGGGTTCTCTCAGCCCTCAGGCTGCGTGCTGTGCAAGGAGCACAGAGCCCTGCTGCCCGGGCTGGCTGTCACCGCTCCCGGGGTGTGCAGCACCCAGGGACCCCAGAGGAGTGAATGTCTTCGTGCAAAGGTGCAGGAGCTCTTGCTGGTGCCCTGGAGCAGGAGCAGTATTTGCAGAACGATGTCCAGGTGCATATGTGTTTCGCTGACCTGGATGTGGCTTTCCACGGGTGGCTCAGGTGTGGCTGGGCCGCGGGCAGGGATGCAGGGAGGGCACGAGGCTGTGCCTGGTGGCCTGGGCCAGGTGTGCAAAGCGTGGTGTGTGTGCCTTCACCCAAGGAGGTTGCCAGGATGATGAGCACGGCCGCTCTGGCCTCGCTCAGACGCCGTGTGGGACCTTGGAAAGGTGCAGACCATCTCAGTGGTGTTTATGAGACGTGACTCTGGCGTGAAATGTGGGATGGGGAAATAGGTGGCCTGAAAGACTGGTCTCTGATCTGCCCCACGGGCCCCTGCTTGAAAGGGTCAGCGCAGGCAGGGAAAGCTGCTCAGCTGGGGCAGTGCAGGCAATGATAAACCACATGTGGGAAAACTGTTCTTGAAGAGATTCTGGGCACAGAAGTGACAATTAATGGCTGGAATCGATGATTTTAGGTGTCTTTTCCAACCTAAGCGGTTCTGTGACTCTGACATCACCAGGCTGTGCTGCTGACCCCCAGATCCGTGGCACAGCATGGATGCACAGGGAGAGCTGCTCTGCTCACCCTGCTCCTGCTGGTGTGCTCCGAGGGTCCCCCAGCACCATGGGCTCTGGCACTGCTGCTCTGGTGGAGGAGAGGGGCAGGGGGCAGAGCTCAGTCCCAGCCAGCAGGACGGCTGGGCCCTGGCTTTGGTGACTAACTGAGAGATGACTGGGATGAAAGCAGATCCGTGCCACGCTGGGGGCCATGTCCCAGTCACTGCTCTGGCCCTAAACATGCTTTTAATTAGTCCTCGGCTGTGGGTGGGAAGAGCTGACTCCTGAGCTGAGCGTGGGGCTGCTGGATGGGATGAGGGCACTCCAGGGCGGGTGGGAACTGGGCCTGGCCTCTTCTTTGAGGTCTGTTTTCCCACAGCTGCTGGGCTGGGCACGTCCCCTGGGGTGTCCTCTGCCTGGGGAGGGCTCAGGCTTTGCTCCCAGAGCCGTGTCCCTGACCCAGGGTCCCATCCCAGGGCATGGCAAACACCTCGTGCTTCAGGGGAAGGCTTGGAAGGTGCGGGGTGAGGCTCTGGGTCTGTGCCTGGTTCGCTGCCAGCTGTGGGGCAGCGAGGGGCTGCCTGTCCTGTGACAGGGTGCTGGTCTCAGGTGGTGCCTGTGGGTGCTGGCAGAAGAAACACGATCTCATAGAACCTGTTTGTCTCTTCTAATCCAGTTAACTCATTTCTCACACATTTCTGAAAGCCATGAAAGCATGAGAAGCGTTAGCTGTAAATGGATTTGTTTCCAGGCATGCCTCTCCTCTGGTTTTGGGGCTGGGAGCTGTGCTTTGGGCTGTGTCCCTCGCGTCTGCCCCTTCTCCCTCGGTGCCAGGGTGCGCTGGTGGCAGTGGCCTGGAGATGGCTCTCCTGTCTTTCCCTAGCGGCTGGTCCCTTTGACTAGCTCGGATCTCGCTACAAAGCCTTAATTGTTAATGCCGCGGGGCCTCTTGCCTCCTCTTGAAAGAGAAGGAAGGGTCTGCACCTCCCTGAGCAGAGAGGATTTGGTTCCTGGGGTGGTGGGGTGAGAGGAAGTCTGATCTCCCACTGAAATGGTTCATGTTCACCTTTGAGACTGCACTGGGAAAACTCATTTTAAGAGTGAATAGATGATGATGAGCATGTGATCGTAACACCTGACTGCAGTGAGTGGCACGTGTTAGGCAGAGCCAGGCATGGGGGCTGTAGGTGCATGGAAAGAAGATAAAGGGTTCATTAACCTGCTGGTGATCACTCTGAATCTTTCAGTTACGCCCACTGTGGGTATGTTTGTGTGTAATATTCTTAGTTTGACGTGGCTTTATCCATCATCCTGAGCAGCAGGGACACAGCCCCTGTTTGCAGTGTGTCGTTTGCAGGGGCTGGGTAGTCACAACAAAACACCTTGGGTGTTCTCAGAGCTGCCTGGGAAGCACCACAAGACGGGACTGAGGAAGAGGAAGGGAAAGCAGGGGTGCTGCTTGTGATTGCTGGAAGTGTGAGGGGGATGTACTTCATTTTTTAAAAATAAAAGTTAATCTCCTAAAGGCGTGTGTCAGGGCAGAGGGGTTGAGGGTGCTTCTGATGACTTCAGCTGTCTTTCCTGTCTCAGGTTCCTCGGTGTCCCTGTTATTCCTAAGAAATGGCAGATAAAAGCCATGGACATGTCTCTTTTTAGTGGTCTTCTCCCAGCCTTTCCAGACATTTTCCTTTTCCCTCTGGCTTGCAGCACACCACACGTGGGACACCAGGCCGCGCGTTTACAGCCCACGTGGTCCCACCTCCTGTCAGATCCCACTGCATTCACCCAGCCCTGGCGCTCAGGGACACCTTCCCGTCTGTCCCCAGCCCTGTGGCTGCTGTCAGTGTCCCTGCCTGGCGCTGCCCCTGTCTCTGGCTGCAGCGTGTGATGCCCTGTACAAACCCCCCGCACCTTTTGTCAGCCGAGTTTCTCGTTGGGGCGTTTTTCACCCTGCGCGCTCTGTAGCCGCCTGCTGTGGCTGCAGGTTCTGGCTCAGTGAACAGAAGGGCTCTCAGGGGAAAAAAAAACAAACCCCAGGGTCTGGGTTTTTTGGGGCTCTGGAGCTGCCCCTGCAGGCGCTGTGTCCGCAGAGAGCCCCGTGCTGCTCCCAGCCCCTTTGGCTCCCGCCTGGCCAGCGGGCGCGTTCCCGCAGCTGCCTCAGGCATGCCAAGGTATGAAGCATTATCCATTTCCTGGTGTCTGCTCTCAAATCTGCTGGAAATTCCGCTCATCTCCATTAAATATGGTCCCGCTGTGGGGCACAACTCATCTCCGGCCTGACAGCACAGGTAACGCTCCTCTGAACCGCTCTGCTGGACTCGGCCAACCCCGGGGCCGGAGCTCCTTTGTGGATTTTTACTTTACTGGATGAGTCGGAGCCTCCCAGCAAAGCGATTCCCATGCTGCTGGGGTGAGGGAGGACATTTCTCATGCGAGTCAGGGCTCTTCCAAGGTCCAGCATACCATAATGCTGAGTAGAAGCGAGTACGTAGTTAGGGAAGTATGTCTGGGTCAACACATGTCTTGTGTTGCCTTAATGATCTCAGAAGCACAATATCTGTGTCCTGTTGGCTTTTCCATGCACAACTTGCAGCTGTAACTCGTGGACAGAGGGGTTTGTTAGAGAGCAGTGGATGCTTCGTGCTGTGAGTGCTGCGTTGGGCTCAGGGCTCCGCGGCATCGACGTGGGCTCCCCGTGAGGAGCAGTCTTGTACCTGAGAAAATGTAGGGGAAATTCCTCGTTCTGCCTCTCATGTTGTGTAAGTCCTCGGGAAAAGGTGTTTGTGCTGCCATTCCCCTTTGATTCTGGGTGAGGATCTGGTGTTTGGGCCCTGCCAGTGAAGGGGTGGCAGAACTGCAGCTGGGAGCTCGGAGCTGCTCTGACCCTGCAGCGAGGGGAGTCTCTAAAGCAGGGTTGTGAGTGGGATCTGGAGCTGGGCCATGTGGGCTCCGGGTGCTTGGTGGCTGCTCTGAACAGCTGATGGAGCCAGCATCCTTTACATGTGTGCTTAACCAATATCCATGGATCTCAACCCATTTAAAACAAGTTTCGTGGGCTCCATCCATTGCTTCTTCCCAGCAGTGTCTGTTTGCAAGGGCAGCTTCTCCTTTTCTAAGCACCAACACTGAAAACTCAATTTCCCCGTGGCTGAGCAGGACGTGGCCCCCCCCTCTCCTCCAGCCCTTCAGGCTGCTGTGGGTAAATTGATTTATCCTGTACCCAGGTGCTGCTTCCCTGCCACAGGAGCACTGTGAGCCCGTGCTGCAGGATGGAGCTGCTGCTGGAGTGCAGGTGAAGTGAAACAGCCCCTTCAGCGTAAGGTTTAACAGAGTTTTGGGTTGCTGATGCCAAGAGTGTTGTTAGAGACTTATAAACAGCTCTGGATTGTGGCTTGGGGGGGAGAATGGGCAGGGGTTTACAGGTGAATAAAATGCATTAGTTTTACAAGCAAATAATCACACAATAAATCTGGGAGTGTATTTTTTCATGGAATGACAGCCCAGGTTGGAAAGGATGCCAAAAGATCACCTGGCCCAGCCTTTTGTGGGAAAGGGAACCTAAATGAGATTATCTAGCACAGTGCTCAATTGCCTCCTGAAAACCTCTAGCAGTGGGGACTCTACCATGTCCCTGGGGAGCTTGTTCCAGTGACTGAGTGTTCTCCCTGTAAAAAATGTCTTTCTAGTATCAAAATTACAGGTTTTTTTCCCCCCCACATGAAGTCGATGCTGCGTAAACAGACCTGCATTAATTTTGTGATTACATCATTACCAGGTACCTCATAAACCAAATCAGTTGTTCTTGAAGCAGATTCTGGTTTCCAGTGAAGCCAGTTTGGCGGGGGATGAGTGTGATTGCTCGGATGCAGGGTTTGAGGGGGAGCCTGCCATGAGCTCTGCAGCATCCCCAGGTTGCAGCTTTGACTCTGATGTAACTCGAGGCTGTGGAAATAATGGTGGGGTTGCATTTCACTGCTGCCTGCTTGGTCTGGAAAATAAAACCATATTATCAAGACAGCCCAAGTTTGGTCTCTGGCACAGTGGAGCAGACAAATTCTCATAATTTGGTGCTTTTGTTGCCTGATTTTTTTTCAGGATCCCATTGGGTCAAGGCACAGAGGTGTGGGCACCCTCTGGTGTGGCTGCTAATGCAGGAATTGGTCCCCATATATTCTGAAATTACTCTCCCTGACTCCCCCAAAGCTGGGTTCTCCCTCCACAGCTTCCCGAGCTGGGCCAGCATCTGTTGATGCCAGCAGCACACCCTTGCTGGCAGCCCACCCCCTGCCAGCTGGCACTGCCTGCCTGCATGCAGCACTTTCTCCTCTCCTCTCCTTCCCAAGGCTGCAGGATGTGGGTTCTTTATTAGTTTCAGATGCTTTTTTTTCTTTCCAGGGTTTTGTCCTTCCATGTCTTAGTCGTGGTGATGGAGGGCCCTTGGTGTCACAGGCCTTGCTGCTGAGGGGAGAGGCTGACATGGGGGTTTGGGGGGCAGGGGTGTGTGCTTGGTGGGTGCTGGGTGTTCTCTGGGTGTTCTCTGGGTGTTTTCTGGGTGCCTAATCCCCGGCAGTGCCAGGGAGCACCAAACCTGCCCAGCACACACAGGGTGGAGTGACCCACACTGACTGAAGCAGCTCCCACGAAGCCAGAACCTCTGTCAGGGGCAGTTGTGGGTCTGAATCCATGTGGGTGGTGCAGGGGCACAGATGGAGGGTTAAAATCCTGAGCTGGCAAGGATCCTTGTTTAGAAGGACACCCATGAAGCTGAGAAGCAGCTCCTGGGGAGCTGGGTGGTGTGAAGCTGCAGGCTGGGGAGCTTGCATCGGGACTTGACCCCAGGATTTGAGCCCAGGGGCAGTTTCTGCTTTATCTGGGAGAAAAAGAAGGCAGGGACAAAGCGTGCTGGGAGCAGCTCTGCTGGGCAGACACACATTGGTGTGGGTAAGGCCGGTTTTGGTGCCTGGGTCTGGGATTTTGTCCCCGTGCTGCTGACTTTGGGTGAGCTACACATCATGGACTCCCTGTGTTTTGGTGCCTCTGAGGTGCTGGCTTGGACTTTGGGTTTGAGCAGGCCCCTGTTTGAGGTCAGGGGAGCAGCAGGGTCCTGTGTGAGGCTCTGTATCCCTGCCCCTTCCTCAGGAGCTCCTGGTGCTGCCTGGCCCGTGAGCTGTTGTAGCTGCTGGTCTCTGGCTCTGCCCAGACTGTAAGCAAAGAACTTCCCTGATCTCCTCATCTGCGTGGTGCTGGAAATACAGAGCACTGTGATGCCCACAGCCTGACCTGGGGGGATTCAAGGCTTGGGAGGCTCATCCCAGCCCAGGGTGGTGCTGTGCTGCCCACGGGTGTTTTGTGTGGCTCTCTGTCGCTGCTGTTGCTGTGACAGCACTGCAGGGACCCCCTGCTCTGGTCAGAGGGTTTGGGTGATGATTGCTGTGAGTGTCACTGGAGGCAAGGTCCTGACGAGCTTTACAGAAATTTTGTGATGTCTCTTTACAAGGTGGCTTGTAAAGAGTCGATTGCCTGGGGCTGACATCAGCCTCGGACCTCCCATTTTCCAGTCCAGAGACCTGTTTCCTTGACTACACCGTGTGTAAAGCAGAGCAAAGAGGCTTTTTTAGCTGCTTCAGCTGACCTTTGCAAACCTGTGAAGAACATCCAGAAACCCCTTGCTGCTTTTCTAGCACGTACATGGGGGGGGATCCCTGCATAAGAAACACCTTGGCTGCCTTCACTACCCGTCTGGGTGCCTCTAGGAAATCTGTGCCACCTGAGGTGACTTCGATCCCTGGGCTGCCCGTCTGGGGTCACCCTGCCCTTCAGCAGCTGGATCCCAGAATCCTGGCCTCTGGTTTCCAGTGGGCGAAGGGCGGATGTGTCAGCATCCCCGGGGGCTTTGGTCATCATCTCTTTGACTCACGAGTCTGTCACTCCCGCTGACTCATCCCCATCCCCAGGGACGTGCCAGGGGCCAGGCGGGGGCGACAGCTCATGGTGATGCCATGATGATTTTTTGCTTTTTCTTTTATACCCCTTTTATACACTCTCTTATACAGCTTTTATGTATTCTCAGTGCTTTCAGCCCACACAGTTATAATTCTTTAAGTTTGATCCCTTCCCTCACACCCAATATCCCGTTAAGCCAAGAGCCCAAACACCCTGGAAACCCCAGACCCCGAGGGCCTCTCCAGAACACATTCTGTAAACAAAGCCAGGCCCAGCCAGGGGAAGGTTCCTCGCTGAGGGGTCTCGCTGGAGTCCCTCCCTGGGCAATCTTTGATAGATGTGCTAATTAGCAAGGCCTATAATTGCACACACATCACATCGTGGGGGCCCATTCCTTCGGGGGGCATTTTGGGGTGCATTTCGATGTGCATTTCGGCGCCCCTGAGGGTCCTTCAATAAACACCGAGGTAAAACCCTTTTTCCCTCTTAACCTTGTTCAGCTCTCTTCATTTTAAGACCAGGAAAAGGCGTCAGTGGGACATGGGTCCCAGTGCAGGACAGGGATGCGCGGCCGTGGGAAGTGCCCGTGCGGCGCTCTGGGGGCTGGGGATGGCCCTCGCTGCCCTCGGGGGTGGCAGGATGAGGTGGCACTGCCACGGTCCCTGCCCAGCCCCCGGGAGCTGCGAGGGTTGCCTGCAATCCCCGCTCCAGCCTCCTTTCAGCCTCTCCCTGCCCACACCTGCATCGCTCCTCACTTGTCCCAGGGATGTCCCTTCACCCTTTCCAGGTGTCCACTTGAATTTCAGCCCTGAAAGTTTGTGTCTGGCTGTAAAAAGCAAATAACTGCCGAGGTTTAGAGCTGAGGACAGTAAATTCTGATTTATGTGCTTAGAGGGAGGGGTTTTGTTCAGTAAACGGACAGTGTTTATCACTATGTTGCTAAAAGCACAGGGGTGCCCCTCTCCTAAAAGCATCAGGGTTCCCCTCTCCCGAACAGATTTGCTTTTTGGCACAGCTTTTATTTACTAGTGAGTCAGGATTTAAGCAGCAGCAGCAGGAGGGAATGATCTCGTGGCGCTTTAAAGCGGGGCTGCTGGAGTCCTCTTCCTGCTCTTCCACTAAACCGCTCCGTGTCCTTGCGTAAATCATTTAACACGTGTGCTCTCACTTCCTAGATGGAAAACGAGGTGGATGCTTTCCGCTTTTCCTTGGCACTTCAGGACCCGCTGCTGGGCAGCTGCGGGGGATCTGTGGTGATAAAGCTGGGAGTGTGACCCTTGGGTGTGTCAGATGAGGCTCCCTCGGGGTGTGGGCAGTGCCTGGTGCTGATTTGAGATGTGGGGCTGGGGTGTGGGTGGACGTGGTTCCCACTGGATCTGTGTCTGCTGGAGGGTGTGGGGTAAGAGCAAGAGCATGGGGTTTGTTCTCTGCTGGCGGTGTCCATTCCTCAGGCATTGAAGGTGTGGCTGGCGCAGGCAGAGCTTCCTCCAGAGGGATGCTGGTGCTGCCAGGGCCGTGTTCACAGCTGCAGCACCACTGAACACCAGCTGATGTGTCCCTTCTCTGCCCCTCTCATCAGCAAGAGCCATCCGATCCCCTCTGTTCCCTGGGGAGACGGAAGGGAGCACAAACCTGCTCATCCCTTCCCTGCTGTTTTCTACTGAAATCTTTAAACTTTGCCCTCTGTCCCCCTGGAGATGAGGATGACCCTGTGTGGGCCCACCATTTTCCCCGGTTCTCCCTCCCCAGCCCTGAAACATTCAGCAATTTTGCTTAATTGTTTTCCTTCTCCCTGTGGCTTTTCTTGGCTCTGTAGAGTGACAGGGCTGGAGCTGCCCCTCCAGGAACGCTCACCAGGAGGGTTCGTGTTAAAGTGTTCACAGATTTATCAATATAGGGGCAAAGCAGGCACCCTTGAGAGCAGATAAGCTGTTGGGCCATGAAGAGGGCTTCAGCACCTAAAATATTTCCCAGTTCTCCCTTTTCTTCCATTCTGTGATCCATTCAAGTAGAGAACTGGTCAAACCTGACTTTAGCTGCCTAAAAAGCCCTGGTTGATCTCTGTATTGACAGCTGCTCCTCAGGGAGGGGAGCCTGGTTGGAAACCACTGAGGCTGGTGAGCTGTTGGTTGTTTTGGGGGTGGGTTTTTTTTTTCCAGAAAATGTGAGAGGTTCCCGGTGGGTGGAGAGGGAAAGTGAACTATGAAATTGTGAGTCTCGTGCTCTCTGTTGAAACACACCCTGGGGAAGGCATATCCTCCATAAACAGCAGCGTTGGCCACGGACCAGGAAACCCTTCCCTCCCCACTCCCCTCTGCAGCAGAGCTGAGTGCTGCAGGCGGTGTTTCCATCCAGAAGGGCTGCTCCTGGAGCCTGTTCTTGTACCTCTGCAGCCCTTGAGACACCCGCTGGAGAGGCCTGCTGAAGTGCAGATTGTCCTCCAGGGCTCTCTCCCCTTTGCTCATCAGTTTGTTCCGGTAACTGGTGTTACTGGTGGTACTGGGCTCTGTGCTCGGGCGTTGTGCTGGCTGTGCTGTGAGGCCATGGGGGATGTTGCCGAATCTCACGTGGTGCCCTGGGCACTGATGGAGGTGTGAGGTTTGGATCCTGCTCCTGGCCTTGCCCCAAAATGATACAGCAAGAGGCTGTGTCATGGCCCTGGTCTTGTCTTGCTGTGGGTGCACCTGGGCACCAGGGCTGTGCAGCAGCTGGGGTGCTCAGACTGCTCTTCATCTCATGGGTGATCCCCAGACTGGATAAGACCCACCTCTGGTGCCCTCTGCTCACCTCTGTCACAGCTCCCCCTTCATCTCCAGGCTGCTCAGAGAGTGGCCCTTTGTCTGCAGCTGGAGGGGAATCTTCATCTCACGAGGGCAAGGAGGGGACAGGCAGTGGAGGAAGGGGATATTTGACAGTGGGTGGTGCAGAGCTGGTTTGGTCATGGGGGCTGAAAGGCTGCGAGGGGGCTGTGGGACTGATACGGGTGCTGCACACCTGTGGGAAGAAAAGGTGGAGTATTTTTGAGAAAAGGGCCTAAGAGGCAGCAGGAGGGGTATCAGGAGGGTTGGAGCAGCAAGGGTGGGGACTCAGCCTGAGCTCTCCCTCTCTTGGCTCCATGCCTTCCTCCTCCTCCTCCTCTGCGTGTGTGCAGTTTCCCAGTGCAGGGCAGCAGAGACCCAGGCCCTGCTCTGTCTCTGGCAAAGCTCAGGTTTGCCTGCTCACCCGAGATTTGCTCCTCTGCCAGACCCTGTGCGTGCCCCATCCCTGGAAGTGCCCAAGGCCAGGCTGGACGGGGCTTGGAGCAACCCGGGATAGTGGGAGGTGTCCCTGCCCACGGCAGCGGGACTGAAACAAGATGAGCTCTAAGGTCCCTTCAACCCAAACCATTCTGTGATTCTGTGACAGCAAGAAAAGGTTTATTTTGCTGCTTGTTACTCACAGAGAGATGTGAATCCGAACAACGGGCCGACAGCACAGCCCCCATTTTTCTGCATTGAAGGCGTCACCCTACAGCACTGATTATCCATCGAACACGAGCATCCTCTCCTTTCCTTTGACAGCTCCCTCTCAGCCAGGGCTGCAGGTTGTTTTGGTGGCTGGCAGTGCCCTCTTTCTGGTGGGAGCCCCTCTGTGGCCCGGCAGCAGCAAACATTGCCTGACATAAATCACGGGGAATCTGGTCCTGTGTCGGACACGATGTTCAGAGGCACCTTGGCTGTGCCCAGGACATTCTGCTGACAGATTTCCCCACGAAGTAAAAAGTTGTAGCTGTTGACACGTGAGTGCATCCAAAGTGTAAGCTTTTCCCCTCAAACTCCACTGCTGCTGGCTTCAAATCCAGCTTTAGGGGGCAGAGGCTGCCTGAACTTTAGCAGCAGTTCGTGTTGTGTTTTCAGTTGAAATTCAGGTTGCTGCTTCTCCCTGCATCCCTTCAGGTGGTGATGCACAATCTTCGTGCAGCTGGGAAGGACCAGCAGAAGCAGGACCGTTCCCTAATTGCCTCTGGCCATCTGGGAGAAGCTGTTTGAGTTAATTGAACTGTCTCTCGTGCTTCCCTCTCTGCTTAAATATTAAATGGGAGTGGCATTGAACTGTGGAGGTCAGCAGTGCACGGGGGTGGGTGGAGTGTAGTAATCTGTGGGGATGGCGAAGATGAGGCGTGAGCTGTGGAGGCATCACCTCCATCCAAAACCCAGGTACCTCTGCTGTTCCCACCTCTGCCTGTCTGAGGTCCTCAGCTCGCAGTGACTGTCACATGTTTCCATCCAGCTCCTTTAGATGTTGGCTCCCAGGTCCCTGACTTGCTCTTCGTTGCCTTTTGGATGCTTTCAGTACTTTTCTCGTGGTTAGGAAAGTTAATTAACATCAGGAGCTGCCAATATTTGTAAAGCTGCTTTCCAAGGCAGACTGCTGCTCACGAATGAGATTTTCTTGGGTTTTTTTTAAAGCAGATATGTCAGATCCATCATCAAAATAAGCCATCAAAAACATCCCCTTCACAGCCCTCTCACTGCTATTGCATGGACTTAAGCCATAAAGCCAGCCTGGTTTTCAGTCCTGTTACTGGCTTGGAAAAGAAGCTGGCTTTAAAAAAAATAAAGAGAAACCAACAACAATGACCAAACCTGGTGTTTTCCAGCAGAGATGCGGAATTGGCTCTGTGGGGAGCTGGTCTCTCTCAGGAAGCGCTGGAAGTGGCCACTTGGATTTAATACTGCGCTCATCAGCTGCATCTGCCGTGAACAAGAACATCTTGCATTGCAAGGACTTTGCCATTTTCCATTAAATAGGAAGCTGCCCTTTTATTATTGAGAGTTAAGGGCAGAGATTCTGGGCTGGCTTGGCTGCCAGAGCTCCACTAGCTCCCGCAGCTGGGCGCGTATTCCCGGGCAATCCTGCTGCGCTCGGCGTTTTCCGAGGGTTACGTAAACATCCTTCTTTCATACACAGGGCCGGGACAGGCAATCTGCGCGCTGCTGACAGTCCCTTGCAAGAGGCAGAGCTGCCCCAGAAGCTTTGGCAGCTCTGTGAGGGCGGGAAGGGATGGGAGCCACGTCAGGAAGGGATGGGAGCCACATCGGGCAGAGCAAGGCCGTCGGGATCCTGCTGTGGGGTGTGTGAGGTGCTTTCGGGCCATCCCAGTGCCCGCCGCTGCTGAAGGTGTTGGGAGCTGACCCACACGCAGCAAAAGGCCAGCAGGGTCATCCTCAGGAGTCTGGGTTTGCTTGTGTGGCTCCCCCAGAGTCTCTCACCTCCCTGTGCCTTCCCAGTGCCCTCTTGCAGAGGTGGCTTCCCAGCAGTTCGGGATGCTGTGCTCCCGCTCCACCACAATCAGGTTTTTCTCCCGAGGAAGGCGTAGGAGTGGAGGTTTATCTCCGAGCTGGCAGGCAAAGGAGGATGCCACACCTCTGGGAGCTTCTGGGGCTGGGTGGAGTGGGAGCGTGGAGCGGCAGGACATGGGCTTCGAGGAGCTGCAGGTCTTGGGCTTGCCCTGAAGCCAGGGCACTCTGAGATTTCCAGGTCCCTTGGGGAAGGAGAGGAGCAATAAATCTGGATCATATGTGGCAGGGCCTGGCCCTCGGGGTGTTTTCTGACACTCTTGTGCTCTTCTGACAGCACATGCAGCAACAGGCTGTAATCCACAGGGGTTTCCTTGGCTCTTGAGCTGAGACAGCACTCGCTGTGAGTGGGCTTGGCTGCGAGGAGCTCCCAGCTCTGGCTGTGAGGGTCAGAGGCAAAGTAAGCAAAGGCACAGTTAGCACATAGTGAGGCTTCTTCGGTGCCAGGCTGAAATGTTGAGATTTTGTTGTCCTCAAAACTGAGTTCTGGGTAGCTTGGTGGCTGTTCCTGTGGGATCTTCCAGCGCTGCTCCAGGAGAGCTGCGCAGCTCCCCCAGGAGAAGCACCGAAGGGAAATGCAGGCCAAGGACATCCTGTAAATGCTGCAAATCTGCCGGGGCTGGAAATTCATCCTCATGTGACTGATATGGGCTGGGGGAGGTGTTGTGATAGAGGAAAGATACAGACATCGAGCCTGTCTTTGGATGTGGTGGAAAGACAGACTTATCATCGTGTATAAGATCAGGAGTGGTGATAAGATGCAAAGAGGTCCTTGCCTTTGGAGTGGGAAACTTTGCTGGAAGCTCCAGGCAGTGTGGAACACCTAGAACTGTGTCTGGCTTGGAATGTTTCTCGCTGGAAGATGCCCAGTTCATCCCCAGTTACCATCCTTCTGCTGTGTGACGTGAGCTCCAGTCAGCCCTTCCCAAGCAAAGCCCTGGCTGTGCCGCCCTGTGGAGAGGCTGTGGCTGATTCCTTATAAGATGAGGGGTTTATTTTACTTTATTCCTTTGTCACAGGCTGAGCCTATTTCCTTCTAAGGTGAGGGGTTTATTTTGCTTTTTTCCTTTGACAGCCTTCCTTGAGTTTTGCCAGCTCTTCTCTCTATCAGCCTGCAAGACCTAGAAGGAAACCACTGTCTTCAAAATGCTTTTTTAATGCCTAATTCAGGAAAAGAAAGAGAATTGTTTGAGGGTGCCCATCTGCCTCTGAGTAACAGGCATTGCTGGGGGTGTGTGAGGGACACAGGATGGGGACAGGGTGTCTTCACATTCTCAAGTCTGCAAATGCTCCGCACATCTGGCACAAGAGAACTGGGCTGGACTATTTGCCTTCTTTAGCAACTGGAAACAATCCAGGCTGCCAGTTCCTGCAAAGCTCATCCTGTGGTTTAATGGATAATACTGATCCTTGTTCAACTCCCACGCCTCAGTGCCTTGTGAGAGGGCAGGGAAGGCTTTGCAGAGCTTGTGCTGCGCTGGGACCCCAGTTCATCGCTGTGGAAGGCAGCATGAATATTCATTATGCCTGGAGTGCTTGCTCCGTAGCTTTAATAAAATGTTTATGGTGACACGGGAATGACTCTGGGATGGTGGCAGGTGTGAGGGATGCGGGGTGGCAGGAGCTGAGGGGGAAGGGCTGTTTCTTTGAGCTCAGAGTGTCTTCACGAGTGCGTTTCCAGGAGTTTGACTCGTGCTGCCGTTGTCTCCCGAGCGCCAGGATGAGAGTTTCGTGTCTGTGTCCCCTGCAGCGGGGGGATGGCTGCAGGCAGTGCACGGCTGGCTGAGCTCAGGCACCAGGAGCTGCACAAACCTGCGTTTTCTCCAGCAATCAGCAAAGCTGCTGAGCGACACGAATCAGAGTGACAGCCACATCAAGGCAGATCTGCCAGGCTTTGTGCTGGGACTGCACCAACGTGACCAAAGGTGAATCCAAGTGTCCCAAATCCTCAGCAGACTGAGGATGCTCTGATCCTGTTGCTGGTGCAGCTCATGAGGCTGTTTCCTGTCCACAGAGCTGGGACAGCCCCTCTCTGAGAGGTGCAGAGGGGACGTGGGGCAGGAGGGTCCCTGTCAGCGAGAGGTGACATTGAGTTTTGGTGCTAGGTTGTCCCCCAGCCTCTCTGCCCTGCGAGAGGCTGTACAGGTCTCTGAGCAACATTATCTAGTTAAAGACCAGCCTGTTTGTTGCAGAGAGCTGGACTAGATGGCCTTTACAGGTTCCTTCCAACCTCAACCATTCTGTGATTCCATGACACAGCACAGAAATGGGTCTTCTTGTCTGAGAGATTGTTCGAGATGAGCCCCATCAAAGCTGCTCCCACGGGAGCTTTTCCCCACCCCTGACCCGAGGGTGCTGAGGCTGCTGCACACCCTGGGCCTCCACCTGTGTGCTAAACCCCGAGGAAGGTGTTTGGTGAGGACAGGGGGGAGGTTTCACCGCAGAGCAGGACAGCACAGACCAGAGGGGAGGTGTGAGCGAGCTCTGCCTTCGCTCCTGCCTCGCTCCCGTCCGCGGATGTGCAGAAGACAGATGAGGTGAGCAGGTTCTGGTACGGCTGTGGCTGGCAGCAGACACAGATCACGGATTAAACATGTGCATGGCAAGAAAGGGGCTTTCTTGAGGCAGACAGAGGGGCCTGCTGTTGCCGTGCAGCCCCGCTCCTCCCAGCCCCACGCAGCAGCATTATCAATGTGTTTATACGAAGCTTGGCTGCAAAATGCCTCATCGGCCTCAAGTTTTTTCAGCCCAGTCTGTAGCTTTGCTAAATACTCCTTTTATTGTGCTGCCAGAGGCTCTCCCAGAGGCCAGTAAAGGAGGTGGCCTGTTTGGCCACAGTGATATCTGGACCGGAGATTGAATTCCCGCATGTCTTAAATCTGTCTCCAGACTGGCAAGCGACCAAGCGGGCATCTCTTTCTCCAGCTAATTGGCTGCTTACGTGCAAATTGGCCTCTGGCTGCTTCCACGAGGCCTGGGCTCACCAGGGCTGCATGAGAGCATCATCTTACAGCCTGCGCTGTGCAGGGGATGGTGACGACGGGGACAGCCCAGCCCTGCTCCCGCCCCGGGTCACCACCGCTGGCTCTGAGCGAGTGCCTGGAGCTGCTCTGGGCTGTTAGCACTTCTCTGCAGTGCAGGGATTGCTGTCCGGCCTCCAGCTGGCAGGAGATGCTTTCCCAAGCTACAGGCAAGCGCTGTGGAGAAGGTTTGTCTGGAAAGCACCTCCCAAAGTGGAGCAGAGCAGAGGAGAGCTCCTCGGTTGGGATGTGCCACCTGTGGCTGGAGCTGGTGGACACAGTGTCCCTGCAGGGATCAAGGTCCTTCTTGCAGGAGGGTGTTGCTGATAGGCCAGGGCACGTGTTTGTGCAGGAGAGTGCTCCCCAGGGCCCCCAGCACTGGCAGGAGGCAGCAGGGCAGTTTTATTTGACTCTCAGGAATGTCATCTGGTAGTTGAACCAACCAAACTGGGGGTTCTGTGGTACAGGGAGTTTTTTCTGGAGGTGTGGGGAGGAGGAAGGTATTCAAGGACAGAGCTCAGGTCTGGCAGTTTATTCCCTTGTGTTAAGGTAAGCCTGGCTGTGTTGGTCTGTCTGTGATTACTTGTCTGGGAATAATAACATCCCCTGAGTTTATAGACGCTGCCAGTCCCTGCTGAATGAGAGGCTGATGCTTAATGCATCCAGCGCTTTCCTCCTGTCATTCCTTTATAAGGAAAAACATTTCAGATTTAGTTTCCACCTTATTTTAACTTCTCGTAAAAGAGCGCGGTTTAATTCTCTTGGTGGAACATCAAGTCCAATACTCCCTGACCTGGTGTGGTTATTATGGGCACTCGGTAAGACGAAGTAATAAAAAAAGTCAGTGGGTGATGGGGTGGCAAGTGGTGCCTGCAGTCTGGAGATGGCAGAAGAGAGGACACACGACCTCCTTGTGGCACGGCTTGATGTGGTGGCACTGACCACATCTCCTTGGAAAGGAGAATTTGCCCTGTTCCCCTTCCCCTGCTGGGCTTGGCCATGAGGGTTTATGGGCACAACCAGGATGGGCAGCGTGTGGGCACAGAGAGAGCCCAGCCCTGGCTGTCACTGCAGAGGGGCAGGGCCAGCTCTGCTCTGTCAGGGTGTTTGAGCTCCGCTGTGCTCACTGAGGAACACGAGTGTCAGGCTGTCAGAGCTGACTGCCCACAGCAGGATGTTCTGTGCCACTGCCCCAGGAAGGGCCGCGTCCCACGGCTGTGGGCAGCTCAGGTGCTGAGCTTTGCCCTGTTGCAGACCCCCAAACTCAGCCCGTCCCCAGGGTTTCACTGTGTGTTAGGGCATTGCCAGTGGGGAGCTCCTCTCCCCTTGCATTGCTTGCTGGAATTCTCCCCCTCTCCCTCCTGGCTTGGTGCCCTCTCTCCGTGGCTGGTGCTCTGCCCCCAGTGTGCTCACAGGCCTCTTTCCCATTTAGGGAAGAGCTGGATGGCCCCTGCTTTTGGCCTGGTTGCAGCACGTCTCCAAGTTGATTTTCTTCTTTTTTTTTCGATCCTCTTATGTCTCTGGAGGCTGAAACCCCCAGCCTCACCCAGCTGTGTGTGCCGGTCGTGGCCCTTGGAAAGCTGCACTGGGGCAGGTTGGAGGGGGAAGCCCAAGTGTTGTCCTGCTCAGGGTGAGGCTGGGTGTTCATATCTGTTCCAGCACACAGGGTGAGCCTGGGGGGTGGTGACAGCATCAGTTCTCTCCTGCAGCAGCGATTTAATCTCAGCAGGAACAAGTGCCCTGCAGCAGGGAACCCTCAGGCTGTGCGCAGGCAGGGGCTGACCTGGGCAAGCAGGGCTGAGCAGGGCAAAGGGAGAGGAAGCTGAAGGAAATTCCCCTAAAAATGTTGACTCATTAATTTTTTTTTTTTAACTCCAGATTTTTAAATCAGCTGTGAAACTTCTGCATCTGTAGAAGATGCTGAGCTGGCAGTGCTGGGTATCTGCAGGCTGGATTGGGGGGAAAAAGCTGGTGTGCTGTGGGAGACCTGGTTAGAGGGGGCTCTGCCATCCCCCTTGCCATGCTTTTCCAGCAGGAGAGGCAACTGGAGTCTGAGCTGCCTCCTGTATTTGGGGTAGATCCCTTGAACCCACAGCTGGGGGTTGTTTTTTCAGTGGTGCCCAGCACAGCTTGGCTCCATCAGCTGCTAGATCCTGCTGGGATCACACTGGGATGTGGATGTTGGGAGTTACCTTGGACGTGTCTTTCGTGCGAGCCTGAGAGGGCTGGAATAGACTTTTCCAGAGGATGGTTTAATGAGCTGTAAAAACCATGGCAGACCCTGCCCTTGCTGAGGGCAGCTGGTCCCCCAGGATGGTCCCTCTCTTTCCCGTGCGACTCCTCGAGCCCAGCAGTTTAACAGCACCGATCCTGCCTAATTTTATGTGTGCCCACGCTGGACCTGCCGAGCTCTCTCCAGCACCAGTTGAGCTGAGGATGTCTCCCTTGGCCAGACCATCGCAGGGCATCCAAATTCCTGTCTGCCACAAGTTCCTGTCCACTTGTGCACCTTTCCCATCCCTGCGTGGTGGAGCTGGAGCAAAGGGGAGCTGCCAGCAGTGCTCGGTGCTGTGTGGATGCTGCTGATCACACCTCAGCATCCCCGCCGCTGCTTTCGCTGCCATCTGACAAAACCTTTGAAAGGAAAGGAAAATTGTGTTCATTCTTCCTCTCCTTCCTTTCCCCCTGCCCTTGTGTCCTCCTCCTGCTGTGCAGTGAGCTCCCACACCGTGTCCATGCTGCCCAGAGGAAGCTGAGTGGGTGTGGGGCTGCGGCTCCATCTGGGAATTGTTCTTATCAAACTGGTTCATGTCAAAAAGGAATAATAATAATAAAACCTTTGATGGTAAGCCGGGAGATCAGGAGGTACAGCTGCTCCTGAGGCCTGACCTGCAGCTTGTGGTGATTCCTGAGCCTTTACAGGGAGTTTTAGGGTCTTTGTGCAGCAGCAGATTTTGCTGCGTGCCTGAAATATCTCGGAGGAGCGGGGAGAAACAACCAGGGGCTGGCGCAGGGAGCACGAGCTGCTGGAAAGGGCTCTCTGAGAAGCAGGGGAGAAGCAGAAGAAAAGCAAGTTTCCTGCCATGGAGCTGGTATATTTATGACTGGAAAGTTTTGGGTTGAAAAGGTCACGAGCAGGCTGCTGAGGGAGCAGCAGAGGCAGGGGCTGCAAGAGGCGATTTCCCAGCTCTGCAGTGGGGTTGGGAGGGTCCCATGGGGGGATGGTGGCCATATGTGTTGGGAGAGGGGTGGGGAACACTGGAGGGGTGAAGGACAGTGCCCAGGGCGGTTGGGATGTGAGGAGCAGGCAGGATGGTGTGGGATTTGTACCCGTGGGGCTGCAGAGGGGCTGGGCTGTGCCGGCCTCCTCCCCTTGCTGTGCGGGGATGGAGTTTCCAGCCCTGCCTTGGACACCACGTGAGCACGAGACATGCACATCTGGAAGTGGAGTGTGTGTAGCACTGCCAGTTTATTTATTCCTGCAAATTCTCCCTAATTAGGGGCTGCTGGGAAGTTGACAGTGCTGGAAGTGGCCTCTTTCCAAGGGGTTCAGTGTTCTGGCTGACCCTCACCTTCTCTTACCCTCCCCTGCAACCACCATAAGGGTGCAAGGAGGGAAAAAGTATTCCCTACCTCAAAGCCCAGGCTCTGCAATTCCTTCTGGAGTCAGCCATTCAGGAAGGTTTTCCAAAGGAGACGTGCTGGGCCCTGTGTGTGTTAAACTCATTAAGGATGAGCAAGGTTTCTGAAGCCTCTTGTTTCTATTAAAACATCTGTGCTGTCACGAGACACCAAGTTCTGTGCCTGTTTGGCCTTAATGTTAAAAAGCGGTAATTAATAATTATTTTTTTAAAAAATCATTAAAGTAATTAAGCCAGTTTTCTGCTTGGATCCTAAACTGCACCTCCCAGGTTCTTAGAAAAGCCTGATGTGAAACTGAGAAGAACAAGAGCTCGAGACCGAGTTTGTTTTAACTGCCTGAGGTTCCTGATCCTCTTTCCATTTCCTTCCTCTGCAAGTGTCTCCTGCTGTTTAATCAACACCAGGGAGTTGTGCTTCCCTTCCCTCCCCTTTCCCCTCGCCAGGCACGTGGGCTGCCAGCCCGCTCCACCGGCGGCGTGGGGACACCGCGGCCCTCCCGGGAGCCCAGGGTGGCTGGGACGATGTGCCTGGCCCAGGCTCGGGGCAGCATTTCCCTTTCCAGGCTCTCAGTGTGCACAATAGCCGGAATCACTGGCTTGGCATGAAATGCTTCAAGCTGGGCCACGGCGCTGGCGTGAGGTGATGGGACTGCAGTGAGCTCAGCCTGTGCAGGCAGGTCTCCAGGTCAATGGGCTGGTTGCTCCTGGGAGGGGATGAGGCTCAGAGTCCATGGGAGGGTGTTGGAGGGGGCAGAGCTGTGCCCCCCAGCCCAGCCATGTGCCCCTGGAGCCCAGCACGGAGCTGCTGACCCACAGCATCCTTCCTGCAGGCAAGCAGTGGGATCAGGTCCCTGGCTTGACTCCTACCTTAGCACTGGGGTAGCCCTGGGTGACCCCATCAATCCCCAGGGAGGTGCTGGGGACCACCAAGGATGAGCACAGAGGGACCAGGACAGACTCAGCTCTGTTTCCCAGTTAGCAGGGTGAGAGGGGGGGTGTCGGTCCTGCCCTTGCCCTGCTCGGTGTCACCACACGTGATGCATCCTTTGTGCTGTGCAAGAACAGGCTGGTGCCTTCTCTGTGTGCTGATCTCATGGGGTTGAACCTGACAGGGAGGCGACCCTTGATCTTCATAGCTGTGTCCCTGCTGGGGTGGGGAGACGGGACTGTGGTTGTCTGTGCTTGTTCCTCCACCCACCCAGCTCCCATGGGGCACCTCAGCTCCAGGCTGTCCCAGAACACCACGTTTGCTGCGTGCCCTGTTTGTGCACTGAGTACCTGAGAAGCTGTAGGCTCAGGGACCTTCTCCTTCCTCATGTCATATTTAATTTCCTACAAGCAGAAACCTCTTTGGCCCTTTGCTCCCTTGGTTTCACATCAGTCCCTTTATACCTCCCATCACTAGCTGGTAAAACCTTCTCAGCTCTGCTTATTGATCCTTTTATACCATAACCATATTTGGGGTTGGATTGGGGTTTTTTGGTTCCCTTGGCAACAGCGATCTTTGCCCACAGCAGCTCTTCCTTGTGGTGCATCTGCGGGTGATGCTTCTGGCAGCCACATCCCCTCTCCAGCTTCCTGTGGGGTGTGAGTGGTGCTGGGCAGCCAGGACAACTCACGGTGGAGCACTGGTGATCTCTGCTTTGCTGCTAAAATTCTCTCATTTAACACATTTTAGGAGCCACTCACTTTAACTGTGTGACCTTGGTGGCTCGTGGTCGTGCTGGGACCTACTGGGGCGGCAAGGTCCTTTGTGCTGAGGCTCTTTTCATGAGCAAAGACTTTATTAAAAGCCCTTTAAGTGCTGCCCATCTGTCATCCTTCCAGATTTTGTCTTTTTTCTGTTATCCAGTCTTCAAAGTTACCTGACCCTTTCTGTGCAGATCCCTGGGTGTGTGGCACTATGGGATGAGATCTGGCAGCATTTTCTTAAAAAAAAAAAAAACAAAACAAAACAGTTCTTTATCCAGAAATCTCCAATTAGCAAACCTATTTTGAATTATTTTAGCTTTTCCCATGCTCTTGGCTTCCTTGCGGAGGAAGGGAAGTGTGACTCGCGCCGAAGTGCGTCCATCCTCCCTGTGTTTCCTACCCTTCGGAAGCAGGAAGATCCTGGAGTCTTGGGAAAGAGCCTCTTTTTCGTGACAATTCCTGCGTAATCAGGGCTGGATTCGCGCCGTCACCTCCATGGAACCGTGGGCGGAGGCGATGTGAGCCATGTCTGATTCTCCTTCCGGAGTCCCCTCGTCCCCAGGCAGTGACAGCAGCACTTCCCAAGGAGCCGGGGGCTCCCAGCACTGCTCCCTGCCACAGGCAGCTCTGCTCTCATGCCTTGCCAGCTCCCTGATGCTGAGTGACAGCTGTTCCGTGCCTCAGTTTCCCCACCTGTCACATGGAGACGACTGCAGCTCTTCCAGGTGGGTTTGGAAGCAGAGATGGTTTTTGGGGCGGAAGCAGCGCAGGAACTCAGCGGCTGCAGGGAGCAGAGGAGTGGAGAGGGAGGTAATGGCAACAGCCTTTATTTTGGGCTTGGAGAGAAGAGCTGTGACTCACCATTCCTTCACCTTTAAAATCTGCCTCATCTGGGTTCTGATGGATCTGTCTCTCGTTGTGACCCTGCGCTGGTGCTGCCAAGGGGGTGGTGCAGCAGAGCTGCCCGGTGCTGAGCTGGAAGTGATGCCCTGAGCACGCTGGGGTTGGTGTCTCACGGTGCAAGGGCCTCCACCCACGCACTGCACCTTCCCACAAAGGCTGGCAAGGAGGTTTCACCTGTGATCAGCAGCAAGAGAAGGTATTTGGGCTCTCAAACAAACACTGAGTGGTTGATAATAATGATATTTAGCTGCTCCTACGTGTAATTTTGGTCAGTAAGTATCGAGGCATTTTATGGAGGAGGCCATAATCAATGAGGAGTTTTGTTTTTTAATTAAAATACGAGGAGTAAGGGGAAGATCCTGTGG
Source organism: Oriolus oriolus (assembly GCA_013400235.1). Classification (NCBI taxonomy): domain Eukaryota; kingdom Metazoa; phylum Chordata; class Aves; order Passeriformes; family Corvidae; genus Oriolus; species Oriolus oriolus. The sequence goes on from VXBT01003995.1 coordinate 1,258,107, forward strand.
ATGATTTACCCACTTTTGTGTAGGAGATAATTTAAGGCTCAGGTAGCCACAATGACTCATGGCCACGGTCTAGCCCAGCCTGATGCTCATGACTGCAGCAGATTGTGAGACCGATAAGAGCTGCCAGGTTCAGAAAAACCTTGACTTGTGGGAGGAAGAAAATCTGCCTGAAAAACTGCATTCTTAGCAGCCTGCAAGGAAACTGCACACTGCTGTTTGAGATGGATTTGGATAGGAAAATCCCTTTTCTGCCTTAGCCTGTTAAGGGATCTTCTAAATCTGAAACCTGCCATCTCCTTGTTTGGTTGGTTTTTTCCTCTTATGATTTTTATTCTCCTTGAAGTGACTTTCTAAGTCTGGTTGCTTTGTGGTCCCCCATACCCATGCCAGAACAGAGGCTGAGACCAGCACTGGCTGCTTCTGGAGGAGTTTGAGCTGAGATCTGGAGAAGCCCTCAAGGCACATCCCTGCTGCAGGGCAGGAGAGCCCGGGGGGTGAAGCATCCAGAGAAAAAGGGTTAAAGTTTCTTGCATCTGCCAGCTCTCGTGGCACCAATCCAGTTTTAGCTTGGTACCCGTAACTGAGTGATCAGCAGATTTTACAGACAGCCTTTCTGGGGGCAGGAAATCACTTCTAGGCCAAAGAAACAACTTTGCAGGGAGTTTCTTGCTCATCTGAAGAGCAGAGTGATGGTGAAGGAGAAAGGGCCAGCAGTCAGTGGTGGCCTGGCGTATTAAGGAAACAAGAAATATTTCTACTGTAATGTAACACAGCAAGGAAAATATTTACCTAAAATACTCCTTCAGCCAGTGCTTTGGAGAACAGGGATTTTATCTTGAGCAGCAGCTGCTGTGTAGAGTATCCCAAAGGTCTTATCAAACCAGGAGCCTGAGGTGAGGCTGCTGGTACAGTAAAAACAGTGAGTGAGACCCTCGGTTGTGTGAGCAAGGGGAGCAGCAAGTGACAGAAGAGATGTGATCTGCCCTCTTTCTTTTGAAAAGCGAGTTCCATCTCTTTTAAGATAAAAATTAAAACGTAATTACAAACATCTGTGACACGTCGGGAGAAAGGAGCAGGAAAGCCAGATAAGTGACTGGAGAAAATACCTGCCACAAGGACAGAAGGAGCAGAACCTGATTACTTTATCAAAGGGAGGGTAGGTGATGTGATCAGTGTGGGAGATCTTTCACCAGCAGAAGTCTCAAGGTCCTCGATGTCCTCGATCTGCCTGGAAAGGGCAGAGCAGGGGCTGTGCCAACACTGCATTTGGCCGAGCAGTACAACACACGCTGCTGCTATGCTGACAGGGAACCCCAAAAACCAATTCCAGGGGAGGAGGCAAGTTCTCCATCCCTCTGGGATGGGGGCTCAGCTTCCCAGGGTTGCCTGCCTTTCTAGAAGAAGGATTTAGCTAAACATAAGCTTTTGGGGTGAGGATGCAGGTAGAAAACCGGATGAAGTGGAGTTTGGTTATGTGCACCTTGGACAGGGAGATGGTTTCTGTGGTCTGATGCTCAAGCTGTGCCTCTGGCATGGCTCAAACAGATAAAAGGGCAAGAAAATCTCCAAGAGAGAGAAGGATGGGCTCATCTCCCTGGAGCAAGGCTTGCTCCTCTTCTAGTAGCAGGCGCTTGGGGTATGTGCTATGGGGTGAGCTGTTTACATACCTTGCTGCTTTAAATACTCACTGTTAGAGCTCTGGATATTCTTGTTATTCTTTAGTTGCTGTAATTTTCCATCTTTCTCTCCCCTTCCCAGTGCCTTAGGTGCACATGGGTGCAATATGACCCAGCTGGTTTTAATGAAAAGGAACTCCTGCTTATAGCCCGGATATTTTATTTCACACTTCTCTGGGCTCTCCTCTCGGCCGCTTGGTTTGCTAAATTTTTATTAGATCCAGGATGATAACATCGCCTTTGCTTGGGAAATGCAGAGTGACCCAGGGAGCTGGGACTGACCCAAACTGCCTCAACCTCTTCTGCTGAAATGCTCTGAGCTTCTTCACCAGCTCCATGAGACCAGCAGACATCATTGTGGCGCTCCCCACCGCAGTCCATCAGGCAATGTTTTGTGTTTTTTTCTAGTGGTTTATTTCTTCTCGCCTCCTGTTGACCTCAGAGTCCCCATCACAGCATCACAGCAACCCCTGTTGACCTAGTTCAGAGAGTGCCACCAAACTCCAAGCAGGGGCTCTCACACTGAATCTTATGGGATTTGCAAGGGGGGAGACTCTGAACATCAAAAAATGTGCTTCCTCAGCTTGCCCATATTGCTCTTTTAAAATCTTCTTTACAGTCATGATTTTTAGTTTGTCTTGCTTAGTTCATTTTTCCCCCTGCTTTAAACCCATTCTACAACTTTGTGATGAGGGTGTAGTCAGGATGTTTAACAGATTTTGTAAAAGGCTAATCCGGGTTCTGTTCTTCCAGCGAGCGAGTCGTCCATAGTTTTTTTAACAGAGTGGGTTTTTTTTTTTCTCTCTCAGTAACAAAGTTAATTATTGACAGTTACATTTTTACCTGCTGGAAATGGATTGCGGATGTGACCTGCAAAGGAGCGCTGGGGAAGAGAAAAATAAAGACACTTTCTTTCAAAAATCAATGCCAGTGAGGCGGGCCAGCCCTCCGTGGGGTGGCAGCTGGTGGGGACAGCAGGGACCTGGCACCCAGGTGCTGAGCTCAGTGTCACAGGAGCCACAGGTCCATGGTTGTTCCTGTTCTCCTCCAAGCCATCGGGAACAGCTGGTAGTGTTCAGCCAGGCTGACACCTGGAGCTTTACTGGCAGAGTATCACACGGGGAGGTGTTTCTGGTTCCAGCTGTGGTGCAGAGAGATGTAGAGCTCTTCCTCCCTGCACTGCTCTGCTATGGTGGTTTCTGACACCACCAGGAGAGCAAGAAATGGAAGAGCTAAGCGCTACTGTCTGCCAGAGGAAGGAAACTCTCTGTACCCACCTTAAAATACCACACTTCTGTTGTGAAGGGGTGTTCTCAAGATTATTTGAACAGTTCTCCTGTCTTCAAGTAATGCCTTTCCTTGGACAGTACAGAAAACCTAGGGCTTGTTGAGTCTGGGAAATTGGTGCTGTCGGTTTCATTTTCTGGTTCATGTGCACTCTGGGGGAGTCTGTGGTGTTTGCAGACTTTGAACATGTGAAATTAAAAGGGTGACATCAGTGGTGAACCTCGTGCTTTCTGCAGTAACTGTACTGCTGTTTTGCATAATTTTTCTTTATGGTTCACCCAAAGTGGACTAAAAGCCCAACCCATTCATTTTTCCTTTCCTGTTGATGTGTCTGGACACATTTCAGTGGGTATCATCACTTTAAAATGATGCTATTAAAACACAGGGCGGGGAGGATGAAAAGAGGGTCAAGAGGGCAGGATCTGAATCAACACCGGAAGGGAGAAGCATCAGATAGAGAGATGCTCAACCTGAGAGGGTGTGAGAGGCAGGGAAGAGGCAGCAGTGTCATGGAAGGGGCTCGTGTCGATGCCCAGAGCTGGAGTTTGCCTCGCTGGCTCGGGCTGGAGCGGAGGGAGCTGCGGCAGCACTGAGTGCTCAGCGCTGGGCTCAGCATCGGGGCAAGTTTTGCGGCCCCTTCCACTGCTGCAGTGATGGTTTTCCAGAGCAGGCTGCTTGGAGTTGGCAGCGGTGGGTTAGCACAGCTGGTTCTAGTGCTGGTTTGATTTTGAGGAATTATAAAACGGAGCGTGGCCGAGTTGTCTCTTTCCAAACAAGGGTAAACCGAGAAGTGAAAGGCTCGTTAAATGCTGGAGAACATCGGGGGAGCGACCCACCCGCGTGGGCCGGTTCCACCCCTCGTGGGGCAGCGCTGGGTCGTTACCCCAAGCTGTTCCCCCTCACCAGGGGCGCGGCGGGGGTCGGGGCCGGGGGATGCGGGACGCGCTCGCCGCCGGCAGTGCCCGGGGGCTGCCCCTCGCACCCCGCACACCCCTCGGGGCGGGCCGGGGGTCCCGGCCGCCGCCCCGCAGAGGGGCCGGCGCGGCGGAGGGGGCGGCGTGACGGGCGTGG
>VXBT01003995.1:1262477-1304871 GCA_013400235.1 Oriolus oriolus
GCCGCTGGCGCCCCGGTGGGAGCCGAGGGGGTCCTGGCCGAGGCTGGGGGATGGCACCCCGCGGGTCGGGAGGGCTGGAAGGAGCGGGGTGCCCCAGGGGGACATCCGCAGGGCTGTCGGTGCCTTTTGTCCGGAGCTGCTGCGCCCGGTGCTATCTGCCAAGGCAGGGTCTTACGGGATGTTTCTCCTTTCCTGCCCTTCCCGAGTTGATTTATGTGGCTTTTTCAGCTGAAAACACCCTCCTGACCAGACTGAAAAGTCTGAAAAAAAACCAGGCACAAACCCTTCTGTTGATTCCCAGCTATGGGGTGCGAACACAGCCCTGGAGTAGCTGGGATGTGGATAACGCTCCCAAGTTTCACGTATGCCCGTAGCGGGAGCTGCCTGCCCTGGAGAGCTCTGCAGTTGTCCCGTGGCAGAGCTCCAGCGGCCCGCAGCGTTGACTCGCCCGCTGATGGAGGCTCTCCATGGCGTGCGGACCGGGATGGCTTCTCCCCAGGTCCCTGCCTTTTTTGCCTGCTATTCTGGCTTTTTCAGGCAGGAAAATGCGCTAGCGGGGAGCGTGCTGCTGCCAGATGGGTCTGGGAGTCAGAGACAGGCAGAAGAGGGCTGGGGGGGTTGTGCCTGAAGCAGGCGTTGAGAGATCGGCTCGAGGGAGCTCATCTTCCCGGAGCTGAGTTTTGGAAGAGCAGCTCCATCCCTACGCACTCGCACGTCCTGGCAGCGACCCAAGCGGAGCTTTGTGCAGCGGTTTCTAGAGGGGAAAAAAAAAAACCAACAAACCAAAACCAAAAAGGAAAAAAAAAACCCCACAAGAAATAGCGGAGATGTGGGGGCCGCGGTGAAAGCTTATCCAGGGGCTGCGTGTGCACGGCTATAGGCTGAGCCTCCACCGCCTCCTGGAGAACCCAGCCTGGCCCTCGGGAAGCAGCGCTCTGCTGTTTTTCCTGCTGGGGAGCCGAGGAAGCTCAGAGCACAAGGGTTCCTCTTACAGGTCAGGCAGGAAACGGGTGGCAAATCTGGGGGTCTCTGCAGTCCTTGTCGTAGGGTTTAGGCACGGTCACCTCCTCTGTTCCCAGCCCGTGGGTTTGCTGCAGCTGCAGTTGGCCGTGGAGGGCACAGCGGGAGGCTGAGGGAAGTCACGTCTCTCAGGGAGATTGGGACGAACAAGTGTTGGGACACAGAGGGTGACCCGAATGCCACCACCCCTTTGGTGCTCGGGGTTCAAGGGCGCCTTTGTGACTGTCCTTGAGGGACGCGTGAGCTTCCCCACCGCAGGGCTGCGAGCGCTGATGTAATTACAGCTTCCCTCTCGCTGCCCCAATTGCGTTTAAATCTCCGGAGAATGAGTAATTCCCTACTCGGATACGATAAAGGCTCTGCTGAGGGCCCCAGGGCTGCCTGTTTGGGCTGTGTGCGTTCCTCGGTGGCACCGAGCAGCTCCGCAGTGCCTTTATTTTCAGGCTGTGGAGCACTTTATAGTTCCTGCCTGTGCGGAGGGAGAGGCTGGGGAAAGCTCCGTGCATCCGAAGCCAAAAGGTCTGGCCTTGCCCTTGAGCAGGGATCTGGGCTACTGTTTCACAATTTAATTAGCTCTCAGGGTTGCACAGCAGCTTCCCAAAAAGCAGGCGATTAATCTCTAGCCCGCAGGGCAGGAGATGCAGTGTTCCTGTCTGCTGGGTGGGTATCTCAACCCCACGCAGCCCCTGGCCAAGCAGGAAAGATCTGCCAAAAATACCGTGGAGCAGAAACACCAGATCATCCAGAGCCCTCTTTGTTCTGCCAGTCACACACTGCCTGCCCTCCCCAGTCACCCTGGCTGTTCCTGCCTGTTTTCCTCGCAGCATCCGTGCCAGTTTTCCTCGCAGCATCCCTGCCTGATTTCTTGTCCCTGCTGTGTTGCAGCAGGCAGGGAGCTGCAGCCTCAGTGAGCCTGAGGAGGCTGGGAGGGCCCTTTGGGATAGGGAAGCAGTACCAGGTACTTGATTCCAGTTCAGTTTCCAGATCAAAGCAACGTGTGAGAAGGAAACACAGCAGAGTGTGTTCTTCCTTGTGCCTCACAGTGCCCATCTTGCACCGACCTGCAGCTCCTGCAGGGGAGGGCGCTAGAAAAGTCCAGGGACTTCTGCCCCAGAGAAACTGTGGATGCCCCATCCCTGCAGGCATTCAAGGTCAGGTTGGATGGGACTGTGAGCAGCCTTGTTTAGTGGAAGGTGTTCCCTGCCCTTGGCAGTGGGGTTGGAAACAGGTGATTTGTAAGGTCTCTTCCAACCGAAACCGTTCTGTGATTCTAATCCGCCTTATTTGACTGACAAAAGCTTCTTCGTCTCTAATGGGGCAGAGCATCAGTAGGGCTGTGGTTTGCCAGGACTTACAGAGCATAATAGCTCTGCCCCTGGGTTTATAGATTCTGGCAGGTTTTCAGGAGTGTGCCTGGTTCAGCTGTGGTTGCGGCAGCGCTTCCCAAGCTCACCTCTGCCTCAGAGGGGGCTGCGGGTCCCTCAGCTCCCCGGGGTCTCAGGCACAGACCCTGAGCTGCAGGGAAGGGGAGCTGCAGTGCTGAATCAACCTGGTGGGATGCCTGTGCAGTGTGTTAACAATCCATGCACCCCAAACCTCCCAGCTCCAGCCCAGGCTGGGTGATGTGGGAGCTGTAAGTGCTCCACCGCGGAGGGGGTGGGTGCTCCTGCTCACGGCTTTGGCTGCTTGTGATGCTGCACAGAGATAATTCCACAGCCTGGTACTCATCTTCCTGCTAGAGGTGCCAAGCACTGTGCACTCAGGATCTGCTGCCTAGTAGGAGGACAGGAGAGATCTGCTCCAGTCCCTCATCCCGGTGGGATGTGGCTGGTGCCGAGCAGAGTCCCAGGGTAGCTGAGGCGTGTTTTTGCTGGCAGTTGGTGGTGGAGAGTTGGCAGCAGCGATGCCGAGCACTCCTTGCCTTTGCCAGTGCTGTCAGTCAACACCAGATTTGTTTCCCTGTAATGTTGAAACACAAATTGTCGCAGTGGGTGTGAACTGTGCCCGGTGGAAATGCTGAGCAGGGCTGTAAGTGTGTGGAGAGGAGGGTGCCCAGGGGTTCTGTGTGGTGTCTGGGGGTACAGCCTGGTGGGGGCACAGGCTGGCAGCTTTGCTCTGGCAGAAACCATGAGACAGAGTTTGGTGATGGTTCTTAATCCCTGATTTTCCCATTGCTCGGAGCCCAGCTCCCTTGGACAGCGTGTGCTGGCTGGTGGGTGAGCCTTGGCAGTGCTGTGGAGCTGGGTGGGGAGCATCCAGCCCTGCCAGGACATGACGCTGCTGATCAGAAGGCTTCTCTGGCTGTTTTATTCATTTACTCTTCCTTACTATTGCACACTTTTCAGACACTACTCTCACCACCCAGTGCAGGGTATTTTTAGTATTTCACCAGCAGCCTTGGTCTCAACGAGGTACAAACTCCCGCTAAGCTATGTCCTGGTTTTAAGGCTCACCAAAAACCCATCGCCCAGCTCGTTTTCAGGAGGGCGCTGCATTATAAATAGGCTTTTCTACGTGCGTGAAACTCAGGGACTCGTCCTTAAAATCTCCTTGAGCGAATGCCCGGGATGTCTGTGGGACACGTGGCCGTGCTGCATCCCCGGGCTGTGCCGGGCCAGCGTTCCTGCTGCCCCGGGGAGCAGCTGCAGCCGCGTGCTGTGGATGCTGCGACTCAGCCCCGGGCTAATATTAGCAGGAACGCGCCAGCGGGACGGTCACGGCGCTGTGTGGGTGATGTGCCTCGAATTCAGCAGAGTGGGAAGCCCTGGAGATGGGAGGTGCCTCGTGTTTGTGCGAGCGCCTCGCTCGGGTCCGAGGTCTGTCCCGTAATCCCGGCCCAAGGGTTTGCAGCGTGAGCGCTGGGCTGGGAGCTGAGCGTGTGACTAACGGTCCCTCGTGTGCCAGGGCTCAATGCCTGGAAAAGGAAACGCAAAAAAGATCTTTCCGATTCACATCTTGGATCATCCCAACCCTGGGAGTGAGGCAGAGCTCCTCAATTGTTGGATTTCCTGGGCTGTCCGCAAAAAGTCGCGCTGCAGCTGGTCTCTTCTGGAGCTCTTCATCACCAGCTCAGTGTGGGCAGAGCCAGAGCTGCTCTCTGATGTAGCTGGTGCTCCAAGACAGCAAAGTCACCTCTGATACCCTCAAAGCTGGGTTGTACAGCTGCTTCAGAGAGTTTTCCCTCTTATTCCACATCAGCAATTCTCAGTGTGAGACAAAAGGATGGGCTGGATGGGAGTTTTCTGCCAAATCCTCATGTGGTGGGAGAGGAAGGAGCCAGAGGAAGGTGCCTGTGGGAAGGGAAGTTTTGTGTCTTCCCCAGCAGAAGTTGTGTCTTGCCCTGCAGAACTGGCCTTCGAGCCACAGAGTCAAAAAGCTGCATCAGCCTGGTCACAGCAGTGGGTACCTGCTGTTGTGGCTTGGGGTTTTCCCCCTGTATATCTAATTCTTTGGGAATAAAAAGGTTGTGAGAGAGTGGGAAAGGGAAGAACAGGACATTGATCTCTCTGTCCACGTGAACTGGGCTCTGGGGATAGCCTCTGGCCCTGGTGAGGATGTAGGACCATCCAGAGTTGTTTACAGCCACGTCATGCAAGGAGCTGTGCGTCCTTGGGCCGGGCACCCGCTGCGGCACGGAGCAGCGTCCCTGGCTGTGGGACAACAGGGAGGGCTCCCAGTGCTGGCACAGGTGAGCTCCTCTGTCCTCGTGGGACCAGCCCTGGAGCACAGCACCGTGCTCATCACAAAGAGACCTTTCAGAGGAGCCTGGGTGGAAGGGACAGGGAGGGGATGAGTCTTTACAGCAGAGCCAGGGCAGCTGCTCTGGTTTTGCAAGCATGGTGCTGGTGCCTGGAGGTGAGTCAGGGGCTGCAGCACGTACACCACGCTGGCTCTTCCCAGGCTCTGGCATCTTGGTAGCACCTTTCCCTTATTAAGGCACTCACCTAAAATGCTTCACTCTTTGCTCATTGCCTCTTGGGTGGATCAGGGCAGTGGAGTGAGGAGGAAGCACCTCTGGAACACGCTGGGTCAGCTCTGATAGCTCTGAGAGACCGTGGCTCTGTCTCTTGGACAGTACACACCAGCAAACCTGGGGCTAAATTACTGCCAGGCACCTCTGGGTGCCCCATGGCCTCACTGGGTGCTGGTTTCACTTCTGGTTTGCTGCCCCTCCTTGCAGGGAGCTGCTCAGCCCTTTTTGCCAGGAGCCAGGACAGACAGCAGCCGCAAAAGCCTGGATGGGGACGTGTCATAAATCCAAAGACAATAATGGAAACTTCAGAGCCCGTAATCACTCCAGATATTCATGTTTCTGACTTTGATATTTAAGGCAGCATCCTTCTGCAGGATTATCATGCAGGCTCTTTCCCAGCCTCTCTGTCCCCTGTGCTGCAGTGAGCTCTGGCACCTCTTTGGTCTTTAGAGATGCGACGTGGAGGCAACAAGCCAAGTGACTCTAAATGCTGGTTAAGCTTGTTTGAAGTCTGTAAAATGAGTCAGTGGCTCTGAGTTCAGTTCTTGGTGGGGCTGTGCCGGGTTGGTGGGGGTCAGGGTCCATCAGGGAGCTCTTTGCGGGCTGTCATGCCCTTCAGCACAGGGATGGGGTTGTGTCCTGGCCGCCTCTCCTTTCACACCTGCAGGGTATTGTTTGGTCCTCTGGTGGCACCAGCGGTTTGTACCCAGCTGCTGTGCAGGTGCCAGTGTGGGAGAGCCCTCCTTGGTGCCGGGGACTCCTCCTCACTCCCTTCCCTGCCACAAACAGTGCAGGTGAGGAGCAGCCCTTGGGCAGGAAGGAGTTTGTTGCTGCCTCCAACTTATTCTGACCAGCTCTCATCTCCTGATGGCTGTGACTCAGGCTTTTACCCTGATTGCTTCTGCGAGGCTGCTGGATGGAGCTCGGCCCTTGGGTCTCCTGGGGACACCTCCAGAGCGGTGGCCCAGGGGCAGTGTCCCTCCAGGCTGGCTCTTGGCTGGTTTGTGTGCCAAAAGGGGAGATGCCATGGGTGCTGTGTGACCCTGCATCCTCCCCGTGCTGCTGGCACCCAGGCCACGGCAGTTTGGGGTGTGGTGCCAGCCTGTTGCCCAGGTGTGGGCACAGTCAGCCTCCTGTGGATTGCAGGGCAGGGGACGCCGTGATGTCAGTCTGTGCCACCATCCTCCTGGCAGGAGAGGTGGCAGTTTGGGACCCAAGCATCACAAAACTGTGCAGCCCCTTGCTAGGGTGAGGTGGGTGCTCTGCAGCCTCTCCCAGCCCTGGGAGTCATGGCAGGGGTTAGTGGGGAGGGCAGTGGCACTGGTCAGCTGCACTGGTTTGGGAGACAAGGAGCGTGGCGAGGACTGGGATTGGGACTCAGTCTTTCTTTCATCTTGGCCACTGGAAGTAAAAACACAGGGAAATGTGAAAAGGATGGGTTTTATTTTATTGTTCAAAGCACGTTTAGTTTGCCAGGGAGGAGGAGGAGGAGGGCTCTGCTCTCTGCCAGCCCTCAGGACGTTTGGACAACAGCTCGCACTGCAGTGCTGGGTGTCCCCTCCAAGAGAGCCATGGGAGCTGGCTGCAGGGACAGCAGCAATCTGCAGGCAGGAGTGGGCAGCACTGCGGGGGTGAGTGGCTCCTGGGCCCCTCCTTTGCCCCTTTTACCAATTTACCCCTTTTCTGCAGCTTTTTAACCAGCGTGTTGCAACACCACCCATCGAAGCATCTTCTCAAACAAAGACTTCACTGATTTAATCACCCAGTCCCTGCCACCCAGGCTGGTCACCCACCTGAGTCACTCTCCATGTCCCTTCTGTGGGCACTGGGATTCGTGACTCCTGGGGATGGCATCTGTGGCACCAGCACGAGGCAGGCTGGGCTCTGCAAGACCATCTGCGTCGTACTTTTGTCTCTGGGTAATCGTTTCAAGGCATTTTAGAAATATTAGTGAACCAAACCAAATCTACAGCCCCATGGGAGGCACAGAAAAGATTTATTTCTCTCCTTCCTCCTCCCCTTATGCAGGGAAACTGGAGCACAGACCGGAGACAGGAGCTGGAGTGAGCCCGTGGCAGAGGCAGTAATGCAATCTGCTGGGCTGGATACCCTGGGTTTTATGTAATTTTCTGTACAAGTATGAAATGAATATAAGGGGTGTAAAATATACTGGTCTGATCTGGAAGCATTTTGCTGTGAGTTAATGGTTATATAAACCCAAGTGTAATAGAGAATCAAGCTAAAATCTTTTGAGAACTGCATTATAGGGACTGGAAAGCTGGGATTTTGTATTAATCTGAGTGTGGATTTTATTATTTTTTTTCTATTCTTAGTCCTGACTTTGCTTTTTGCATGTTCATTTCTGGGAAAAAAGAGGTTTGCTGCATCAGCCTCAGGCTGTTTTATACCTGAGAGAAATGCTGCTTGGATTGATGTCAGAGCCCTAAACTTGCATTTATCCCCAAATTTCCACCAGAACTCACCTCTTGGTACCATTTACACCGTTCAGGAGGGCTCTGCATAGTGACAGCACATTGCCAGCCTTGTCTTCTACACGTGATTCGTGTCAGACGGTGCACTCTACTGCAACTTCTTTTGAAGGCTGTCTGTGAAATCAGAGAAAGGATTTATTTGTGCATAAAGTGTTCATAACTTACTCAGGATAGTGTGAGAGTCAGGCTACAACAGCAGAGTGTCACTATATTTATTTATTTGTTTGTTTGTTTAGTGCAGCAACATTGGTTTATTGGTAAAGGAAAGGTGTGAACCCTCCTGGCACAAGCACAAGGGAGGGGACCCAGCAACCCTTACTTCTCTTCTTTCTTATGTTAGATCAGCAGAAGCTTTGGGAAAGGTGCTTTTAAATTTTCCTGCCTTGGTTTCTGTGGGTGTGAGAGGGGATCTGAGTTTCTCGGGCTGTTTTGAAGCTGTGTGTGTACTCACAAAATCCTGCCAGCATGTGCAGCATCGCTTGCTGCCTGGGATTTTCCATCTCAGACCCATGATTTTGACCCCTCTGAGGGGCTTGGTGGACTTGAGAGCACCTTGTTGAGGATGGGGTAAAGTTATCCTGCCCTGCAGCAGGGGTGCAGCTCCCTTCCCTTTCTCCTGGGGGACCTTTAGGTTTAATACAGAGTGCCTACACCCTATAGGTAAGTGCAGAACACCCTTCTTGTGCCCATAACTGAGCCTCTAGTTCACTCCAATGCACCCATCTCTGTTATGGGTGGTGGCAGCTCTTCAGTGGCATCACTCAGGGCAGGGTTGGATGAGCCAGGTCCAGGTGGCCCCGTGGCAATGTGGGCAAACCCTCTTTGCTCTCAACCTGGGCCAGAAAAGCGCCGCGAGCGCCCTGCTGCGCGTGACAGGGCTCTGGGAAGCTTTAAGGGCCGTGAGCAGTGAATGCTGTGCTGGGTTTCCAAGGGTTCCTTGAAAGATGAGAGCTGCAGCCTCCCCCCTTTCCTGCCCAGGAACAGGAGGTGACCATCTGGTAGCAGTTTAGAGCGAGCCCTCGCTCTCAAACGGTGCCATTGTGTGGTGGGAAATAACGGGGCGCCGGCTGCCCCGGCCCCATAAGGCCCTTATGTGTCCAAAAACCCAAGGAAAGCTCTCTGTGCTTAAGCAAGCAAGCAAATGTAACCCCTGGGTTACAGGGACCACGTGAGGGGCACAGGATGTTTAATGGGAAGCAGTTGGGCGCTGCAGCCGCGACAGAGCTGGAGGCTCCGGCTGGGAAGCAGGTCCCTGAGGAGTCAGCATCCCTTGCTGTTTATTTTGGTCTCCTCCCGAGCTCTGTGCATAGATGTTTCCTTGTATGAAGCCTCCCCTGGCCTGTTGGTGGGATATTCTGTTTAAAGAGGGAAGAGAGGAGGAGCAGATGTTGCAGATGTTCCCTGGCTGACCCCCGAGGGGTGCCCAGAGTGGTGAGCCGTGGTGGCAGTGTGCTGTGAGCTCCAGTGCTTCCAGCTGGGAGATGTGGAGTCCTTGTGCAGGAACCAGATCCCTTCATGGCATCTGGGCACCCTTGGCTTGCCTGGGACTCCCGAGGAGGGACTGTCCTTCTGTGAGAGCTGTGCATGTGGGAGTCCCCAGTGCCACTCGCTTGTGACGTCTCTGGAAGACTCTTGGCTGTTGCATGAGCTGCTGGGGTTTGAACCAGACCTCTGCCCTCTCCTCCCACTTTACAGGATCCCTAAAGAGCTTCAGCTGATGGCGTGTGACCTGCTGGTGCCTGGCTGGGGGGTGACCAGGAGGACATGGTGGCCTCACTGTGCAGCTATCCCCAGCACTGCTGCATAAAATAGAAGAGAAATCCATGTTTTCTGCTTTTCATCCCCGTGCCAGCTCAGGGAGCATTTGAGCAGGGTGAAGGCGCACATTTCTCGCCCCCAAGTGCCTGTCTGGCATGGACCATGTGTGGGTTTTCAGGAGTGCGTGTCCTTGTGCGCAGCCAGCAGAGCCGCCTCGGAGAGCTCGTGCCTCCCTCCTCCAAAAGAAGGATTAGCAGTGGTATTTTTGTGGCCAGCCCTGCAGAGCTGGGTGGTGCTGAGCAAAACTCCACGACCTTGAGAGGTTTGCAAAGGTCTGGTCCCAAAGGGACATTGCAGTGAGTGGTTCCCACCCCAGACATGGTGGTGGTGAGCAGTTGCAGAGGTTGCATCCAATAGGAAGCACTTGGAAATCTCATTTTAGGGGATTTTGGGCTTTCCCTGCCCAAAAGCTGCTGCCTGGAGCAGTGGTGGGTTGAGCCAGAGATGTACGAATGGGTGTGGAACGGGTTGAAAGGAAGCACATGCCAAAGGCAGTGCAGGTTGTGCCCAGCCCCACGTGCACCTCCAGAGGAAGACAAGGAAGGGTGGTGCTCAACAGCTCTGCCACTTTCCCTGCCAGCTTCCTCCCGAACCAGCCAGTCAGTGGGATGCTGCTGGTGGGGCTGGGGAAGCCCTGCTGGAAAACACGATAGTGGGGACAGTCCTGCAGCACGGTCAGCCCAGGCCCTGCTCAGGGCAGGGACACCTTGCTCAGGGCTGTCAGGGGTGTGACAGGGACCCAGAGCCCATGGGGACACGGAGCATTAGCCACAACTGCCCGTGTGGGATGCTGGCACGGCGGGTGGGAGGGGGATGTAGGGCCCTGCAGCCCTGCCTTGCCTGCAGCTCCTGTTTTTGTAGGGAATACAGACACTTCCCTGCAGGAAGCCGGGAGGAGCGTCATCTGGAGCAGAGGCTGTTTACTTTCCTTTCCTGGCTCTGGCCAGGACACACTATTTATAAGTTTTTTTCTCTTTTTTTGAGAGTTGTTGTGCTTCCTGAGGTCCTTCTCTCTCCTCGTGCAAGGAGGAGAGAGGCAATGCTGAGCAGGGAACTCAGGCTGTGCTCGGTCCCCTCGAGGGCCACCACTGCTGAAGGTGACATTCCTGAGGATTGTGTTCATGGCAGTGGGGCTCTGTCTCAGAGGTGGAAACACAAACCCTCTGGGTCACAGTCCTTCTCCTTTCTCGTGCCTGGGATGTATGACCTTCTCCAGGCCACGCTGAATTCACGGCAGTGGCCAAATGTGGCAGCAGGACAAGCTGGGTACCGAAATCCCTGTGAAACCATGAGATGGACACCCCATCCTGCAGAGCTGTCGGTGAGAAAGCTCCTGGGTTGTCCCCAGGCAAGTCAGTGACACTGCTGGGGAGGGAATGCCAGTGGGAGCGGGGGCTCCTCATGATTTTGCTGTCAGAACGTGTGCTGAGCCATTTCCACCTCTCCTTTGGGGTGAAGGTTCCTCATCCAGCCCCTCAGTACCCTCTTCCTGCCCTCAGCACAAGGGAGGAGCTGTCTGGAGGGCTTGGTTGTCCTGAGACTGCAATTGTGGTTCTGCAGCTCTGCCTTAGGCTGTTTGAACCCCTTTGTGTCTGGGCTTTGACCTTTTTCTCTTTTCTGTAACAGGGCCCAGAAGGACCTGGAAAAAAGCCATTTTTGGGTGTTGTAATTCAGTCCAGCCCTTTGATAAGGACAGGGGCTGGCTGTGCTCCAGAAAGACCACATGGGTGGCACAGGGGAGGTTTACTCTGGGCTTGGGGCACTCTGGGGGCTTTAAAGTCCCAAGAAAGGTCCACGTGGGTCAGCACTGCCATTGGGTTACCCACTATTTCTTCAGGAAGTGGCAGCAGGGCTCAGAGGAGTGGAGATGATGGATGTGGCTCATCTGAGGAACCCTTGGAGGTCAGCAGGGCTGTTTGTATCCAAAGCTCGCTAGCAGGTCAGAAAGAAATCCCCAAACCACTTGGTACTGAGGGATCTCCAGGGCAGTGTTCATTAAGGAAAGATACCCGTCAGCATTTCCTTTGCTGTCGGGGTCCTTGAGAGCATTTACCCTGTTCCTCAAGACACGTCTCTCATGAGGTTATAGGGCTGCTTGCTGAAGGGAAGAGCTGGGGCCTGGGCTGGCTGGAGGAGTGACAGGCAGGTTTTAAGAGCCTGATGCGGACAGAACTGTGGTTCTATCCCTCAGGGAGCTGCCAGTGCTGTGTCCTCTGCTGCTCTTGCCCACCCAGCTTTGCTCAAGGCCAGGCAAGGGCTCCCCGTCGGGTCGTCCCTTCCGCTCCCTTTGTTTCCAGCAAAATGCAGACTGGGCTTGGCTGGTGCATTGTTTTAAACTTGGGATTTTTGGGGAAAATATAGCTAAAATGTTAGCTTCTGGATCAAGTGTGTGATGGAGAAGGGAAACTGTAGAAAATCTGTGCTGGAGTCTGAGCTCCAGCGCAGGGTTGGAGATCTGAGAGTTCGAACATGTTGAAACAGCTCTCCAGTGTGGGGCATTTTTTGGATTAATTATTCTGGGGGTGCAGAGAACTGGGGCTTGGACACAGACCTGCATTGCACAAGCTGTGCCAAGCACAGACTGCAGGGCAGGGACAGCTGCAGGGAGCATCCCACCCCTGTGAGCAGGTGCTGGCGTGGCTGGGGGAGCTCCACGGAAGTCAGAAAACAGATAAATCTGAGAAAAAGCCTCTTTAGTTTTCTTTACTGCCTCCCTCCCTTCTTCTACCAATGTCTGAATATTTCTGTGACCATTTTGTCACAAGGTGCCCTTTGTGGGACCCTTCCTTGGTTTTACAGGGGGGGTGGTGAGTGTTGTGCTTTGGTGCTTTCCTTCCTGCACAGCCACAGAGCAGCCGTGCTGCTGCTCCCATCAGGCTGATTGAGGTTGGATCTCTCTGTGCATCCCTCCCTGCCCACGCCAGCTGGGACCCCACCCTTGGGAGCCCGTCCCAGACTCCTGTTGCTTCCCAGCAGTTCCCATGCTGGGGTCTGAACCACAACTGGGGGACACGGGTGTGTGTCCATTCACGTCTGTCTGTCCCTGAGCACAGAGAGGCTTTTGCTGGGTCACTAATACGGGAAATCCTGGGGATGCTCCTGCTCCCAGGCTCCTACTGAGAGCCTGGTTGGTTGTGCCGCCTGGGGTTCATGTAGAGCACTTTTGGGGTATTCCCCCCAAAATGGAAAGCAGCCCAAAATCTTTGTCCTCACATTTT
Source organism: Oriolus oriolus (assembly GCA_013400235.1). Taxonomy (NCBI): domain Eukaryota; kingdom Metazoa; phylum Chordata; class Aves; order Passeriformes; family Corvidae; genus Oriolus; species Oriolus oriolus. The sequence continues at coordinate 1,274,999 of VXBT01003995.1, forward strand.
AACCCCTGTCAGTCTCCCTCTGGCGTGGCTGTGGCTGAGCCCCAGCTCCGAGGGTCCCGCTTTCCTCCCCATCCCCTCTGGTTTCCCTGTGCTGCTGCCAGGGGACGTGACCACGGCTGTCCCAGCCCCTGCTGGCCGGACAGAGGAGGTCACATCTGCTGCTGCCCACCCTGCTGTCAGCAGCAGCGTTGGAGCAGAGCTGGGTGGTTGCCACGTGCATGGGCCACCCTGCCTGTCCCACCGGCTGGACCCAGCAGTGACCGATGGCTCCTGGCCAGCGAACGGATGTGTCCAAGGGATGGAGAGTCCCCATGTCCCCAGGGGGGTCAGAGCAAGCCTGGAGTAGAGATGCTTCCTGCATGGTGGCTCCTCTCCCAGGGATGGGAGGACATCCTGGGATGAGGCAAGGCTGTGCTCCGGTGTCTCCCTGGCATCCTGATGTCCTGTGAGATCTCAAGCCCAGGTTTTTAAAGGCTGAATCTCCCTGCTGCTACCCTGTTGATGTAAAGGAAGGGTGGACTCATTGCTGATGCTCGTGCTGGCCATCAGCAGCGTGGCTGTCACCCCACCGAGGCTGTCACCACACCAGCTCAGCCTCACCTTGTGGAGGCTCCTTTGGGATCCCAGGGCTGTGCCTCATCCTGCCCTGACCCTGTGCCTGTCTGGGTGCTGTGGGGCACAGAGGGTATTTACAGCCCATGGCATTTGGATCCAGCAGTGGTTCCCTTTCCATGGAACCTTTTCCAACCTTTTGTTTCTGAATGGATCCTATGTGGAGCAGGGGTCAGTTGTCCCCTTCCCTGTATCGGGGTCTCAAATCCACGTGGTCAAAACATTTCAGTCTTTGGTTCATGTGGTCTCTAGGTTGGTTTTTAAGGATATGAGCTTCTGTGGCTGCCACCTTTGATTTTCTTGCTGTGTTTATATGGATTTGGTGCTCTCCTGGGATCATTTTCCTGTTCTTAACTTGGATTTTACTGGCAGTGCTCACAGGAGAACCTGTGTTTATCTGTGAATCCTTTGGATGTGAGAGGGAAAGCAAAGTGTTGGAAGCTGGATTGCTGGCTTCCCCCAAATCCAGTGCCCTGCTCTGCTCTGCCAGACCATGGTGGGACCCTCTGCTCCCCTCTGAGTGTGGGATGGAGGGCAGTGTGGGGATGGTTTCTGCTCTGGGCTGAATTTCCTGGCTCTGGTGTGTTTTGTTACTGGGTTTTTAACCTGTCTGAAGAGGCAGGGCCTGGCCTTCAATCCCCAGCTGCTTAAATAGGTGATGAATCCTGGGATGGAGGAGCAGAAATGTAGTTATGAGCCTTGTGCAGTGTCTGTAAGCATCTCTAGAGATGCTCAGGTGGATGGTAACTAAATCCTGAAATACTTTTCATGTTTTTCAGCTCTGAAAAGATCCTTTGAGGTCGAGGAGGTAGATCAGTCTTCAAATTCCTCCACCCCACAAAGACGGGCCCCGAACACCCTCCTCAGGTCCACCGTGTCCAGCTCCACGCAGAAGTTTCAGGAACTCGGCGCCAGGAATTCGGAGCCATCCACCCGCCATGCGGAGCCCACAGTGCAAAGATCCCCCAAGCCCCCTCTGAGGCGAGTGGAGCTCTCTGGACCCAAACTGCCCGAGCCGGTGTCCAGAAGAACAGAAATCTCCATTGACATCTCATCCAAGCAGGTGGAGAACTCCACCTCAGGCTTGTCGCGGTTCGGCCTCAAACGGGCGGATGTGGGGCACAAACCCCCCGAGCCCACCCCCAGGAGGACTGAGATCACCCTCGGCAAGCCCCAGGAGCCGGGCCTGCGGAGGGCGGAGGCGCCGGCCTCCAAGATCCCCGAGATGTCGCAGCGCAGAGCCGACGTGGCGGGGGCCGCCGCCGCCGCGCCCGACGCGGGCCCCAGGCGCGTGGAGATCCAGGTGGCCAAGGCCACCGAGGGCCCGGCCCCGGCTGCGCGGCCGCCCGAGAGCTCGGAGCCCGCCCTGCCCGCCCAGCCGCACCAGGCCGAGCCGAAGCCGCAGCCGGTGCCCGTGGAGGGCCCAGCGAAGAGAGAAGAAGGTGAGTGCAGCCCTGGGTGAGCCTCGGGCTGGTCTCTGTGATGCCTTAGGTTTTAGCTTTTATATTTTCCAAATTCTGCATTCCCAGTGTGTGACTCTGAGCTGCCTTGCAGCCTGGCAGCTGCTGCTCTCTCATGCTCACACAGACATAACAAAGCCTCTCCAGGCCTGCTCTGCAAGGACACCCAGCCCGTCCCAGGCCCAAAATGTGTAACCCAGCACCTTGAGAAGGGGGGCGAGCTGAGGGGCAGTTCCATCATTAGCTAAAGTTTAATTGGTGAATTTATGCTGATCTGCAAATGGACCAAACCTATAACAGTGTGAAGAACTCGTGACTTGTCGTCCACCTTGGGTGTAGCCTTTGGCCTGCCCAGGGTGTGCCTCTGAAGGCCTTTTGAATAAATATCCACCTTTATTCCCTTACTCCTATCTAGTCTCTGTTTCCAGATTGGCCTCTTTAGGCATCACCTGCCTCAGGTGTCACACAGGGAGGTGCCAAGTGCTGGGTGCTGCTCTTTCACCACCCGTGGTGACGCCTCTTGAGGCTGCTCTGGGGTCTGTGCTCGGATGTGTCCGCACGCATGGCTGTCACCCTTGGGTTTATCCTGCCTGAAAGAGCTGTCGGGTTCGATAAGAAATGCTCTTGAGCCTAGGAGGAAAGAAAAAGGGAAATGCCAAAAGCCTGGGTGCTTGCAGGAGGTGACAGCTCCGCCAGCTCAGGCCCTGTGTGCAGACCCACAGAGCCCTGAAAAGCCTCTGAGGTGCGGGAGAGGTACTGGCTGTGGGAGTGCTGTTGGGATAGCGTTGTTTGGTGGTGTTGTTTGTGGTTGTGGGGCAGGAACCACCTCTTCATTAGCAGAAGTCAGGGTTTTTTGACCTTGGAGGCAAAGCCTAATAACATCATGGACCAGAGCCACTATTAAACTGGAGACCTGGCTTATATTAGCTCTATCTTGTTTTCAATTAATCCCATATTAAAGCCAGCTTCCCTCTCTCGCCAGCTGTCATTTTTTCTCCGTAATGTTTTGGAGATTTTCCTTTCAGACCTGTTAATTACTTTTCCGTTCTCCATCGCCCACGAGCTCTCTCCTGTGAGGGATCCAGTGGTCGGGTGGAGGGCACCCCCTCCCTCCCTCCCCACCCTGTGCCTCTCCCTGGGGGCTGTGGGATGGGGTGGGGTGGCTGAGCCAGGACCTCGGAGGTCCATGCCTGGCCCTGGAGCTGGACCAGGGGTTCCACATCCTCTCCTGGGTGCGGCCCTGTGGTCACACAGACCTGCAGAGAGGCCAGGCTGTGGTGTGTGCTGGTGTAAAACCCAGTCAGGAGTCAGCAGGGGAGCTGAAATCAAACTTGCAGGCCTCCAGTGGATTTTTCTTACTGTGCATGGTGCAGGCGTGTTTTTTCTGAGCTGGGTTTTTATACAGGTTGGGCCATCTCCAGCTGGGCACAGCTGAGCTCTGAGCCCCAGCCCAGTGCTGGGGTTTGTTTGAGCCCCCCTCTCTGTCCCCAGCTGCCGTGTGTGGTGCCCAGGAGGCCCATCCTGTCCTGTGGGTGGGTGCTCAGCCTCGTCCTGCTGGGTCTGGCTGCTCTGAGTGTCCCAAGCTCTGAACCCCACGGATGGTTGGGCACTTTAAGAGCAGAAGAGTGTCTGAGCTGCTGAATCCTCCAGCTGCCGGGGCGGGGGGAGAGGGAGGACAGCTGCTGGCATGAGTGTTACCCCTGAGCCCGGCTGTCTGGAGTCTGCCTTGCAGCACGAGCCAGCCTGGGCCTGGTACAAAAGGGGCTTTCAGTCCAAATGTCTCCAAGAACCATCACAGAATGGTTTGGCTTGGAAGGGACCCTAAAGATCATCTAGTTCCAACCCCACTGCCACAAAGAGCCAGGAGACAAAGTTGTAGGGGTTGTGAGGACCCTGTGAGACTCTATCTCCTTTTCCCCATGTGTCAGCTTAAGGGTACAGCCCAGGGTCACTGCCAGAGCACGCGTCCCCTTCCTGATCTTCTCCTCCCCCACTGCCATGACTTGAGGTTGCCCAAGGACCCCATTTTGGGGTACTCCTCCCCTTGGTCCACAACACCCACCCTGAGGTGATGCTGGGCAGGTGGGTGGCCTCTGTCCTTGCTGCTGGTGCGAGAACACAGAGAGATTTGGGGGAGCTGCGCAGGGACCCTCAGGATGTCCCACGGATGGGTGCAGCCACGTTGCCAACGCTCACCAGCTCCACTGCAGCCCTGGCCCCACCACGACCCCCTACATGAAAACGCTGCCTCTCTGGTGTCTGCAGCACAGACAATGTGTGGCAGGTCCTGCTCCAGGGTTTGGGTCACCAGGAGGTGCTCCTGTGGCACTGGACACCCCTGGACCCCGTTGCTGGTGACTCCCCAGCACAAACAGCTGAGCAGGGGATGCAGGCAGCTGCCTCCAGCTGCCCTCACTGCTGTGCTGGGCCTTGCCTTCCCCAGCTGTCAGGCCCAGCTGCCTTGCCCTTAACCTCTCGTCCTGCTGCTGAAGGTATGCAGGAGAGCGTGTTGTGCAGGAAGAGGCCGGTCAGAGGAGAACAACAGTCCCAGGGAGCTTGGCAGTTCAGAACAAACCGCAGAGGAAAGGAGTAATTTCAGTGCTGAACTTCATTAGGGCGGTGTGGGCTGAGCCCGCTCCAGAGCTGGGCTTCCCGAGGTGGGAGGAGGGCAGGAGGTGTTTAATGGGGCAAGAAATATTCCTTCCCATCCACATTCTCCCTCTCTGAGTCTTTGTGCTCTGCTGCACTTGCTGAGGAGCGTTTGCTTCCTTTGTGCTGGTGTAACATTGAATTTGGCTGTTAGCGACAGGGAGATGGGACAGGGGCACCCATCCCTGTGGGATGTGCCACTGCAAAGGTGGACTTTGTGTCCCCAGCGTGGCTGGTGCTCCCCAGCTGGGGCAGGGAAACGTGATGGGATGACCAGAGGATGTGGATTGCCGTAGCTGGAGTCTGCCAGAGCAATCTGAGCTGGGCTGTGCGGTGGGTGCAGGCAAGGAGAGGACACGCAGAGGGCAAAAAGAGGCACAAGCAATTAAAAATAGCCGTAAAAACAAGGTGAGGGGAAGGGCTGGTCGTGAACCCGCAGCCTTGGGCACTGTGGGAGGCTGTCTTTGCTGTGCAGGACTTACCAAATGGGAATATCCAAATGTGAATATCCAAATCTGGCCGCCCGTGGGTGGGGCTGACCTCTCCCAGGCTCCTGCCGTGGGCAGCAGTTCACTCCCAGTCCCGGGGCACTGGCCTGGGATGGAGCTGGCAGAGGAGGATGTTCCTGCCCTGTGCTGGCAGGGCAGGTCTGAGCAGGGGTGTGGTGCCAGTGTGGCAGGAGCTGGTTTGTCCCTGTGAGGAGAGCAACAGGGAACCATTGTGGGAGCTTCATCCAGAGACATCCACCCGCCCTTTGCAATGGAGAGATCTTGAGGGGTCCTCGTGGGCTGGATGAGGGACAGGCGAACTCTCAGGAAAAGCCACATCAAATCTGTCATGGGTGATCCTGCCACATCCTCCTGCCACAGCATCACCTTCCACTGTGCCTCCCATCTCTGGCTTTGTTCTTGTGTGGTTGAACATCTTGGCCTTCTCTTGTTCCTTGCAAAGTGTGGTGGTCACATCTGGCCCCAGAAAAGTTGATGGTTTCCATTTTGGTTTAATAATCTGTTTGTACTGATGGCTCAGTTCTGGGATCTCAGGTGATGGACTGGAAGCACTCCCAGATGAGAAGTGGAAGCTGGTTTGATCTGATGCTCGTTTCTGTCTCCTTAGAAGCTGCTGTGGTTGGCCAGGCCCTGGGCACAGCACTCAGCCAACAAGGCAGGCTCTGTCCCACCCCTGCTCCTGCTCCTGCCCCATGGGCCTTCCCAGCAAGGATGCTCTGGAGCTTGTTTAGATAAATCAGGGCAGATATAATGAATAATGGGAACATTCACCTAAAACAGGGACGTGACCTTCCTCTGTGTCCCACCTGTGGGTCTGTGCAGAACAGTCTGAACCATCTCTGAGCTTTCAGCTTTGTTGGAGTCTTTGTCCCATGGCCACTTTGGGACAGCCACACTGGGTGCCAGGTGCCTCTTAGAACTCAGCAGGGTCCCCCCTCCTGTTTTGCTGCAGAGCAAGCAGGGCAACATCAGGAGAGCGAAGCAATTCAACTGTTTCCACTCTTTTTCCCAGCTTGAGCCCTTACGGAAAGACTTTTCTTTCGAACTCCCTTCGAATGGAGTTAAAATTCAAGCAATTAGAAAAACACTTAAAAACAGAAAGAAGGAAACTTTGAGTTCCATTGAGATCCTTGTGAAAACCAGGGACCTGTTGCTGTGTGCTGGGAAGTTGTGGTGGGAGCTGTAACCTTGGAGCTTCGAGCCTCCGTCCTGCCATGGACACCCAGGGATGGAGAATTGAAGCCATACAAGCCTTGGGGTGACTTCTCTTCTGTCCTGTGCTGCCAGGGTGGCACCAAGTGTGGAGCTGATGGGGTTAGAGGGATTTGGACAACTGTTAACACAGCGCTGCTCCCTGGGATGGAGAGCCTGGAGCTGAGTGAAGATGCAGTGAGTCACCATTTCCAGCTCTTTAACTGTACAAAGAAATTAAAGCTGTAGGGAAATGTTTCCTCCAAAACCAGCTGACACATTTGGGCTAGCTTATGGGCAGTCTTTTTTTGTTCTTGTTATTATTTTTAATGGGAAAGTGCCTGCAGGGATTCCAAATGGAGGGGGCTGAGTGGGAAACGCTGAGTCTCGGTTTGTGAACGCAGGTGCCAAAAATGAGATAATCTGGAAAAATCTAGACCTGCAGCGCCCAGTGACTTGGAAGGAAGAGTAGGAGCGTGTGTGGGGGAGAGGAATGTGTCCCAGCACGGAGACACGGCCTGATCCAGGACACCACGTGCATGGGGAGGGCACTGCCTGCTCGCCCNCTCGCCCTCCCTCCGTGTGCCCTGTCCCTGGCAGTGCAGGGAGCAGCCAGTGCCCCTCGGTGTGTTTTGGGGTGTATCGAGGGCCCTGAGGATGCCAGGAGGAGGCCGGGGGATGTGGCTGTGATGATGCTGGTGCTGCATGTCTCTGCCCCCCAGGAATGCTGTCCCCAAGCTCGTTGTGTTGTGTTCATCTCCGGTCACGTTGGCGTGCGCATGTCCCTTCTTTGCGTGGGCACAGTTTGTGTGGGTGCTGTCCCATGTGGATGCTGCAGCTGGGCAGGACACACCCTGGGAAGTGAGGCTGTCCACTGCAGCCAGCCAGACCCAGGAGGATTTGTTTGCCCTGCTGGAAGTCCCTGTGGAAAAGCAACGACCTCCCCAGTGGAGCTTCATTATGCAAAGGGATAGTTTCCCACAGGAAACACCACGGTTCCCACTTCCTTTCCCTGCCACACGTCATGTCTGAGACCAGGAGAGGGCGAAGCTGGGGATGCTGCATCCAGCTCTGGGGCTTCCAACATCAAAAGGACGTGGAGCTGCTGGAGCGAGTCCAGAGGAGGCCATGGAGATGCTCCAAGGGCCGGAGCCCCTCTGCTCTGGAGCCAGGCTGGGAGAGCTGGGGGTGCTCACCTGGAGAGGAGAAGGCTCCAGGGAGAGCTCAGAGCCCCTGCCAGGGCCTAAAGGGGCTCCAGGAGAGCTGGAGAGGGATTTGGGACAAGGGGCCTGCAGTGACAGGACACAGGGAATGGCTTCCCACTGCCAGAGGGCAGGGATGGATGGGATATTGGGATGGAATTGTTCCCTGTGAGGGTGGTGAGGCCCTGGCACAGGGTGCCCAGAGCAGCTGTGGCTGCCCCATATCTGGCGGTGTCCAAGGCCAGTTTGGACAGGGCTTGGAGCAACCTGGGCTAGTGGAAGGTGTCCCTGCTCATGGCAGGGGTGGCACTGGGTGCTCTGTAAGGTTCTTTCCAACCCAAACCAGTTTATGATTCCATGCTGAGCTGCAGAGTGACCCTGGCCCTGGGCTGAGTGACCTGGCAGGTCTCTTCCACGGCTGGGTTGGGTCTGTGGGTGAAGCTGTGCATCCGTGTCATCTCTTTCACCTCCTGAACCTTGTGGGAAGGATCCAGGGGTGAACTTGTGTCTGTAGAGGTCAGAGCCTCCTGTCCCAGGCAGGAGGTGACTGACTGCAGGGTCACCTGGCTGTGGCTCATGGGGTCTGTGCTCCAGTTGGGCTGTGAGCCCTGAGCACCCTCAAGAACCTTTGACTCTCGTCTGTGATGAAAACTGGGGCAGCCCCTGGACAGAGGTGCCTTTCCTGGCTGAGAAATGGGGGAGTGCTCCCACCTGCCGTGGGATTTGTGTTCATCCAAGCAGTGCTGAACGCCAAAGGGAGACACAGCCCTGGCTGAGGGGGGCATGTAGGAACCAGACCCGAGAGTTTCTCTGTTTATCTTGTGGTATTTGCATGTCTGGAGCCCGTGGCAGTCGTGCTGGGGAACATGCTCTGCACCCATCCGCTCCTTTGGATCCTCCAGCTTTCTCACATTTAGGTTAATCATCCTACAGGCTGATAAGGCAAATAAAATCCGTTATCTTGACCAAGATAAAACAAAGAGTTTGCTTTGATCTCCTGCAGTAGGGCCTGGCCGCTGGTTTTGTGACTTTTCTGCTGTCTGCTGGGGGAGGGAAGCGATGGCAATGGTGATGAACCTTCTGTAATTAAGGAATCATTCTCTTTTAAGCTATTTCTAGACTGCTGTCCCTGCCTGAGATGTTTCTGTTGGCCAGTGGTTGAAGGGACACCATAGGCTGGGTGCAGTGCCAACTCCATAAACTGTGTCAGAGGAACTGAATTGAGATTATAGAGAGATAACTTTGTTTTGAGAAGATCAAACGTTGTTGTGAGCAAAAAAGATAAGTTGACAGCAAGCCAGTTGTGTTCTTTACTCCTCCAGCAAACAAACAGACACAGAGACACTTCTACATTGTCCAAAATGCTGTGATGAAGCTGAAGCGAATGTGGCTATAAATGGAAAAAGCAGCTGGTCTTGGATTGCAGCCTGTACTCAGACTTCATTGGGCCCAGTTTTTCTTACATCTGTTAGAGGTTTTAAAGGAGGGATGTGGGGAGAGAGCTGCTTTCCTCTGGGTTGGTTAGATTTGGGTCACTCATTTCATTGATCTTCTGAGCTGGTCTCTGCACAGAAGTTCCCTGGATTTCCATAGGGTCACATGCATCAATACCTCACCCTCTTGAATCATTTTGGTTTATCTCGGCGTGAAGGTAGCACCAGACATACTGGGAGACAAAGCTGGACCCAAGGGTCTGGTCCAAAACATTTTGCAAACAACGGAACTTTGCAGATGTTTATGTATTTATGAAAAGTGAATAATTTTAACAAACCATCTAAGGTTGCTGTGGCAGCCCAGGAGTGACAGCGTGGGGATTTGGGGTTGCTGGACTTGTATCACCTGCAGTTTGTTCTGTATGGAAGCTGTAGGTTGTTTTTTGCATGGCAAAGGCCGTTTGTCCCACAGGAATGAAGGATGGCTGAAATGAAGCATCTTTCAACACCTTCAAGTTCACAGGCTGATGATGCTCTAGCAAATATGAGCATGACCTTGGATTTATGTTTAGCTTTTCAACCCTTGAGAAGGTGTCCAGGGTTTGTCCGAGTCAGGTGGTCTCACGAGGTGTTCTCCTGTATGATTCCCAGAATCAGAGATGGAGGTGAAAAGGGATTTGCAGGAGGACAGAACTGGCTAAGGCATTAATCCCTTGTTGTGAGTGCTTGACAGCCCCCCAGCCAGCCTGGTCCCCTTGGTCTGGTTGTTCTGTTGCTGTGGGTGACCATTTACTGAAGTGCATGTGTCAAACTTTTCTTAGATGCTTATCCACAGTACTTTAACTTTTTATGGTGGCTCTGCCTTCCCCCCTTTCCTCCTCTCTTGCTGCACATGGAGTGGGACAGACATTCCTTCCCTCTTTCAAAGAAAAGCTCAGCTTGTGGAGATCTCAGAGTAAGAAGATTAGATGGGAATCCAAAAGGACGTGGTGCCGAGGAGGAGAGGGCAGTGATAAAAGTTAATGATACATAAGCTCTTGAAAGGAGCTTTTGCAGCCACAGCTGTGTGGTAACTCACAAATCTTGAATCGCAGGGCATTGCTTTCAACTCCAGCACAAATACACCTGGGGTGTGTTTCATGTGGGCTGGGTAGATCTGGAGGGACATCACAGGAACTGCCCTACCCAGCTGGGGCTGGAGCCCCTTCCTGTGTTTGTTTCCCTGGTGTGTTATGACTCTGGATGGGGAATTTTGCTCACTCTGCTCAGTGTTTGCTCTGATCTGGGAGCTTGTGCTGTTCTCTGCTGATGCACTGGAGAGTTGGTGTGCTCTGGACCCTTCTCTGAAGCTCTGGCACGTGGAGGTAAGGGATGAGTCCCTGGTTACAGCCTCTGAAGCTACAAATGTGCAGGCTCCTGCTCCATCTCAGGGCATTCACTGGCAGCTCCCTCCCATCCACAGTGGAAATCAGTTCATGGACCAAGAGCCAGAAAAACGCTGAGAAGATGGCAGAAGTTTGCATGGCAGGAGAGCCTGGTCGGGACCCTGCCTTTGCTGTCCACTCCTTTGTTGTCTTGGAGGAATCCCTCTACCCACTCCAGCTTCTCCTTTTGTAACAAGGAGCCGGTGGACGTGGCAAAGATGCTTGAGGTTCAGTCCCTGCATTGGGTTTTCTTCTTCCAGCTTCAGCTGGTGATTAGGAATTTGCTGGTCCTGGGAGAAGCCACTGCCCGGGTCACTGGAGCGGCTCTACAAAGGGAGGTCCTGAGCTGTCCAGGGAGAGAGGGAGTGTATCAAAACCTTCTCCAGTCTACCTTGCTCGCTCCTAAATTAGAAAAACTCATAGTTTGAAGAGGAAATAAGGATTTGGAGGGCAGACTTTGGATATGTGGGAGCAGATGTGGGATGGATTGTGCCTCCTGACTGAGCAATGTTGGAGGTTGCTGGCACTGAGGGAGGAGCAGGGGTATTTGGATGCTCTTTGCCTCATGTCCTCTTCCCCTGCTTCCATCTGGTGCAGACTGGATGGAGAATGGAGATTACCTTGGAATTGTCCAGAGATGTCCTGGGAAAAATGAGTAGATCTGAGCAGCTTTTCTGATAAAACTTAATTGTTTAGACAAACTCTGGCTGAACTTGCTTCCTCCTGCATCCCAGCGTGCAGATAAATGGGGTGGAAGTGGGAGGCCGAGTTCACAGGCTGCTGGGGCCCTCCCTGGGGTCACCCACCCCCGAGACCCCCTGTCCACCCCTTTTGGTGGCCTTGGAGAAGACAAGAGGACACAGTTGAGTGCTGAGGATGATGCCCTGGCTTTGGGTAGTTCAGTGCTCCAAGATGTGATGGGAGCCTCGATAAGGCAGCACATCAGGGGTGTGGGTGGTCCTGGGGGGCAGCAGTGAATCCATCATGGTTCAGCTGCAGAGGCTGGAGCTCGGCTGTGCGTTGCTCTGTGGGATGCAGGAGGTGAATTTGCTCCAGCCCTGTTCTCTCCAAGCCTGGTGGTGCTGGGTGTAGGGTGGCTGGGCAGAGCTGTGCCCCTGAGGGATCCCTGTTTGAGGGATCCCTGGAAATGAGGGCAGTAGGGTTTGGGTGGGATGTGGGCACTGGAGAGGTGTTGCCATGCCCTGTGTGGCTCCTGCCGAGGTCTCCAGGAACTGCTTCGTGGAGTCAGATGAAATCTGAGATCCTGCCCTGACACTGATGTTCCTCCCACCGTTCCTCAGGGAAACAGTCCTCCTTGCCCTACTTTGTGTAGTAAATAAAAGTTTATTTACAGCCCAGGAGTGCACGCCCTGAGGTTGGGAGGTGAAGGGTTCCTGCAGGGCCCTGGAGGAGCTCTGGGGTTTCCTTTCTGCTTTGTGGCTTCGGTTCCTGGACAGAAAAGCCTTGGGAAGGAGCAGCCCTGTGAGTGGGAGCCCAGGGGAAGCAGAGCCCTTTGCGTGGGCCTCGGGGCATGGCTTTGTCCCTGTGTGTCTCCTGGAGAAGGAGAACTGAGAGGAGATAACGAGTGCTCACGTGTGACACGTGGGCTGGAGCAGCCAGGGACAGCGGCAGGAGGTGAGCTGCCATCCATCTGTCCCCCTCCTTGGCTGAGGGTGGTGTGGGGACGGGGCCGAGGGGGACGTGGGCATGGGGCTGAGCTCTGCTGACCGGGATCTGTGGGGTTTCCAGCTCTGCCCTGGCACTGCCTGTAATTCTGCTGCAGATCTTCAGGGAATGAGTGTTTGTCTTCTCCTCCACTTGGAGGAGCGGGAAGGGTCTCTGGGGTTATTTCAGCCCATGTGCAGGGCAGATTATTTATGGGACAGTCGTTTGAAGGGCAAGCAAACCAAAGCCATGACTTGGGCTCCGCTGAAAGAGCAAAGCTGGGAAAGCTTCAAATCGTGGCTGCAGGGAAAAGGGGGGACATGGCTGTGGCTTTCTGCTGGGGACCAGTGTTGTGTCCCTTGGGAGAGGCACAGAGAACATTGTTTGGAGTTTCTGCTTTGCCTTCTCATTTTTCAGACACGCAAGATTAATTGCTCTCTTTTATTGTCCGCAGCAAGATTTATTTTGCTGCTCTACAGCAGCAGGGACTGGATAGATTTCACAAACTGAATTTTCCCTGGACAAGCCCCTCCTCTGATTTCACACTTCCAGCCACCAGGCTCGGTTTTAAAACAGTTTGCACCGAAGCTGAAAATATTTGGAGGGCAGAGCAATGCCTTGCAGGAAATGGCTTAAGCTTCCTGCTCCCAAGATGGTGTGAGTGTTAAAACAGAACTAGAGAAATATTAGACATCCTACATCCGGCCTGGCTGGGGAGGGTGACCCTGGGGTGATGGGATGGAAAGCCTGGACACCCCCTCCCCCTGCTGCTTGTGCCTGGCAGCTTCCGGCAGGACGAGGGGCCCTGCGGGTGCCCCCCACCCTCATCCTCCTGACTTTATGGGGGAAAAACGGGCAAATTGTTTCCTGCTCCTCTAGGCTTTGATGTGTTTTGGTTTTGTGGGAAATGTATGGGGAGAACTGGTCAAAGGTGTGGGGCTAAGTGTCAGCAGAGTGAGTTTTCAGCAGAAAATGGGAATGGGAAAAGCACTGGTTCTGATGAAAGGTTTGTAGCAGTTTATCCACCAACTCCCGGCCTGAAGTGAAAGGTGAAAGTCTGGGATAGCTGGATCTGAGCTGGTCCCGTTTGTTTGGGGCTGGAGCGGGACCTTCCTCATCCGTCAGTGAAAATCACTGCTGAGTTATTGGCTTAACCAGAGAAAACAGAATTCTTCCAGCGCGGCTGAATTCCCACTTGGTGCCGGCTGAGCACCATCTACCTGGCCAGGCAGGGAATAGCAGCTGCTGCGTGTCCAGGACAGACGGACAGGGCTGGGACAGGAATGGGAATGTGTGTGAGCAGGAGCGTGGGGAAGGGCAGCCAGCGGTGGGGTCCCGTGGGCAGGGGGGACCTCGCCGGAGCTCTGGGGTGGCTGTCACACCTTCAGATGGAATTCAGCTCCCTGGGGATTACTGCCCTGGCGTGGAAAGCTTCTCCAAACCCTGGTTTGCTGGCTGGAGCATGGAGATTTCGGGAATTTTATTCAGAATGTTATGGGTTGGATAAAAAATTACCTGAGCCGTATCTGGGAGTCTGCAGGCGCAGGAGGAATGAGGCGGAGGCTGTGGGTCTGCAAGAGGAGGAGTGTGGGTCAAAGCTTGGGCTGGTCAGAGCTCACCCACACTCACCTCCTCCAGTAGTCACTGAGAATCCTAAAATTGCTCATAATGGAGGGAAAATTGCAACCCGTGCTGGGAGCCGAGTCCCTCAGGAAGGCGTGTTCCAGCTGCAGGAGCAGCAGCAGAGCGTGTGGGTGCTTTTTGGGGCGGGTGCACCATGAATGGAGCATTATGCTGTGCTCCAAGCACCCTCCTCCTGGGCTTTCCGCCCCGACCCCATCCTTCCCTGCGCCCTTCCATGTGGGGCTGTGGGAGCCCCGGCCGCTCTGCGAGGGCACGGATCCGGACGGGTGAGTCCCACCCTCAGAGGCAGCTCTGGGCCCGGGGAGGTCGGTGTGTGATGCCCACCTTTCCCCATGGCACGCAGCCCCCTAAACCCTGAGCAGCGCGGCCCCTGGGGCTGGGGATTTGGCGAGGCACGCCCTGTTTGTTTTCCCAGGTTTTTCCATGGGGTGCTTTTCCTGGGAAAGCTTTGGCCGGCCGAGCTGGGGGAGGGGAAGAGGAGGCTGATTGAAATCCCAGAAGCAGTCACAGCTGGCTGAAAGCTGTGTCCGCAGCCTGCAGTGCATCGGGGGTGCCCGGTGCTCTTGGATAACGTGCTGGGGCTGGTGGAGCTGCGGGAGTGGGAGCCAGTCCTGCAGGGTATGGGGGGCAGGAAAGGAGGCGTGGGCTGCAAGACTGGGTGCTGGGGCTCTTTGGGGACAGAAATGCAGTTATTTGCCCTGGAGTCATCCCCATTTGCCCTGGAGTCATCCCCACTGCCACACTGTGCAGGGAGCAGCAGGGTGGTCACGCACAGTGTGGGGCAGGGGATGTGTGTAAAAAGGCTTCGCTGCCCCAGATGGTGCTGGATTGAAGCCTGCTTTTACCCAGATACTCACACAGCATCCTTGGGGTCCACAGGGCTCCAGGTGGGGTGGGGGAACGGGGGGAATCCATCGGGAAAGGGAACATCCTTCCCCAGGAGTGTCGTGGAGCCCCTCAGGCAGTTCAGCAGCCCCAGGGTGCGCTGAGCAGCTGTGGGGCTGCAGGAAGGAGTGGTGCCGCTGTGTAATCCCTGCATGGGGGATTTATTTTGCTTCCCCTGGCTGGCTGACCCTTGGTCTGCCCCTGCCAGCCCTTCCCTCTGTGTCACTGCGGGTCAGGGTGTCCCTGTGCGGGACGTGCCCTCCTTCCCACGGCTCCTGCAGAGGGACCTGGAGCCCTGGGGCTGCAGCGGTGGGAGAGGCACAGAAAGGTTTGGGAAGAGGTTTGGAAAGAGCTCCTTGAAAGGCTCTGTCCAGGGCAGAGGGCAGTGCTCGGCTTGCTGAACCACAGGTCTGCAGGGAGGCCAAAGTTTGTCTTAAATCTTTCTTAAAGCTTGTCTTAAATCTGAATTAATGGGTAATCTGGAGCCCAGGGAGGTAGTTTTAGCCAGTCTCTGTGAGACTAGGGCTCTGCCTTGCCTTGCCTTGCCTTGATGTGCTCTGCAGGAGCATGAATTGGGATGGGAAGGGCAGGGATGTAGTGGAAGGCTGTGCTGGACCTGCCTGCATCCCTCAAGGGATGGATCCAGCACCCAGTCTTTGCCTCAAAAGCTGCTTTTCCCTGTTGCTCTTCATCTAAAAAGTAAGTTTCCACCGCAACCTTTGCTTGAATGGTCCCAAACTCTGGATCTGGAGTCTTGGAGCCCTCAGTAATGCTTTTTCTTCAGATTAAAAAACATGACTGATGCTTGATAGATCCCCAAGAGTGCTCCTGGGGTTGTGGGGGGACCTGGGGTCCCATCACCCTGATGCTGGAAGGGCATCAAACCCCAAGATGTGCTCTGTCACGGGGAGTGGGATGATGGGAGCAGCTGGGGTGAGGCAGAAGAGGCAGGATGCCCCTCGTAGACCTCCCAGGGAATACTAACATGGCTTCTTTCACGTTGTGGTGGAGCCCATTGCAGGCAGACATCGTGTTACAGCTCAGCACAGCTGACTCGGGAGCTGATTTGCTGTAGACACCCTCTGTATTCAGTAGCATGAGGTGTTTCTCCAAAGAGCAGGTCGGGACATCGCAGCTCCAGCTCTGCCACCCCACCTTTCCTATTGCTCTCTCCGACAATTAGGCAGCTTGAATCCATCCAGCCCCTCGTTTAAACTCCTCCTTGAGCTACAGGATGTCCTGTGAGATTACTGAGCACTTGAATGAGGGGCTTTCTTAGCTTGGCAGAGGCCGAGCAGACCCCAGAGAGCTCCCGTGCTGGGGGAAGAGTCTGTTGCCAAGTCGTAGGAGGAATTCCCACGTTCCTGTTCCTTCCTGCTGGCTGCCAAACGCTTGTCCTGTCCACAAAAGCTGATGTATTTGGTAGGATTTAACCTTTGCTCATAGAAGTGAAGAACAGAGATCTTTTACTTTTGGTTTCTGGGTGTAAATTCACAGCTCAGCGCTGGTTTTGTATGCGCAGCACGGACCCACGGTGGGAAAAAACAGAGGAGGAACAGAGAGAGACTTCGCTTGGGTGAAGTCCTTTGTAGCCATAGCTGGGAGCCTGCAGAGAATTGCCGCTCCCTCCTGCCCTGACAAACCCCCAAAGCAGGCTTTAGGTGCCAACCAGACCCCACCGTTTCAGCAGAAGCACAAAGGCAGCCCTGTGGGATGCGGAATTTGGGATTTCTCACGCCCAGAGTCGCTGCAGGTCCTGTCTGGACGGATGGACAGGCTCCCATGTTTTCCCTGTTGGCAGCGAGCATGTCTGTGGAGTTTCAGGGAGGAGAAATGCTCCTTTTTGTTGCTTCTTTTCATGCCTACAGCAGAAGGCACAGCTAGCACTGTTTTACTCTGCCCTGAACCCTCTTTTTGTTCTCTGGTTTGTGTCCTGTGAGACAGCCCTGATGACACCAGTCATGTCATCAGCAGCACCCACAACTACTGAAATGGGGTGTGAACCACAGCCTGGGCACCTCGGTGTGGGGTTGATGTGGTTTGGGGGAGGTGAGAATGACCCAAACCTCAGCTCCCAAATCTGGGCAAAGAAGAGAAGAGAAAACCAGCAGGTCCAGGCATGGCCTGGACTCATTTTTGGAGGACATCAGCCATAGCCTTTGGGTGGGATCAGCAGGAGGGAACCCTGCACAGAGAAGAGAGGTCTCTGAAATCCCATGGTGAGGATTTGGGACATCACACAGTTCCCCTCCTTACCTGGGCCTCAGTGTTTGCTGGCTGGGTCCCTTGGTGGTCACAGAGCTGCAGTGAGCTCCAGAGGGACTTTGCTGCTCCGTGGCTGCTTGGCACAGCAAGGTGTCCCCATCCTGGAGCCGGTGTTGGGTCGTGTCACGCTGGGCGGGGACAGGGCACCGTTCACTTGCCAGGAGCCAAATGCCCCCCTCGCCCTGCACCCAGCAAGGAGTCAGACCTGATCGAGGTCAGCTGTCCGTCAGGGCAGTGTGTGGCCTCCGAAAAGCTGGAATGAGACTCCAGTGCTGCTCCAGGATTTGGTTCTAATTAAAGGGACACCCATGTAGGTGACCCCAGGGCACTCCTCCCCACAGGGGTGGGGAGAAGCTGCTGATGGAGTGAGGCTCTTGGCTGGGGGATTTGCTTACGAGTGGGCTTGCAGTGGGACCCTGGGGAAGCAGCGTGGAGAGGTCCAACCTTACCAGTGTTTGCTGTTCCTGTACCAGCAATTCCTTCCTGGAGCTAAAGTTCATTGAGATCAGCAGAAGCAGGGGTAAAACTGAAATGTTCTTTTGCTGTGAGGATGTGGAAATCAGACCTGCAGAAGGACAGGAATTGGAGTAATTGCCCCCAAAATGACAAGGTGCTGATTATAAGCACAGTCCATGACATTGCAGCTGGCCCAGGGGTTGTGACCAGTGCCATAACCCCAGAGAATTCTCTTTTCTTGCCTATCTGTGTAAATCTCTGCTCTCCCATCAGTGCCTGCCCTCAGCACTCCCTGAAAATTGCCCAAAAATTCCATCTTGGTGCAATTTAGGATACGCTCCAGCCTGCCCCGAGCACATCTGGTATCTGTGCGTCGGGTGATATTAATCACAGCATGAACGCAGCCAAGTGTTAAACGGCAGAGCCCTCCCACCTCCCCCCTGAAAATGAAGGTTGTTTCCATGCTCCAGCAATAAAATGAACCTAGCATTCCCGGGCAGGCCGTGATCTGGCAGGAACAACTGCTGTGTGGGATGAAGGGATGAGGAACGCTCTGAAACGGGCCAAGAAACCATGTGCTCCTAGGACTTTTTGAAATCCCTGCGGTGTTTGAAGCTGTTTTCTAGTCCTCCTCGTTTTCTGAATCCGCGGCCGTTCCTGCTGCGTCTGCAACTGCTCCCTCTGCCCCGGAATTTTGTGCTGAGGCCTTGTTGTTTTGGGTGTAAATGCTGCTCCCTGTTTCCAGGAAGGTAAACACCCCTCCCTCGCCCTGCTTGGCCGTGCAGATATCAAAGTGCTTCGCAAAGCTGGGGGGAGATGTTGTTTCTGTTTTGCAGATGGGGGAGAGGAGTTGCAGAGGCTGCTGAGAAATCCATGGGAATCTGCTCGCTTGGAGGGTGCTTGTGGTTTTGCCTCAGGACGCTTAGTGGCTTCCTTTAGTGTTGGGCAATGACAGGACTGGCACAAGGGATATTTTGGCTCTCCTTTTTTCTGGGCTGACCACACAGCAGACAGTGAGCAAAACCCCACCAATACCACGCTGGTCGCGTAGCCCCCAAAGGAGAGCCTGGCCCAGATTTGCCCTCAAGTTCCCCAGTTTGTGGCTGCTTTAAAAAAATATATATGTAAAGGCAAAAAGAAAAAAATACAGAAAAAAAAATCAAAACTGTGTTTTCAGCACAATTGGCGCCTCAGCCACTGAGGCTGCTGTGCTTTCAAGGGAGGCAGCCCCAGCACTGGTGCCTGGGAGGAATGGGGGGGCGAGAACTCTTGTGTGGTGCCTTTGATGTTGGAGGCTTTTACCCGCGTTACCCGGGGAGAAACTCGAGTGCTTTTCATGTCTGGTGGTGAGGGAGGCAGAGAGCCAGGAGGCATCTGCTTTGTGAGACCTTTTCGAAGAGAACTGAGCAGAACTTTTCAGAAGCTGGCGGGGAGGCTCTCTGGGGCAGCAGCTGAAATAGGTGCTGAAGCATCCTTGGCTCTCGCGGGCGCCGGGCAGTGTGAATTGTCCTCCTCGTCATCCTTGGCTGAGTAAGTCTCTGCTTGAGCTCTCCCCAGCCTCGGGGAGTAAAAAGCTGTGGCAAGGGCTGTGCTGGGGTCTCCACAGCCGTGCCAGTGGGGATTTGCGGAGTGGGGAAGCTGAGCGTGGCTGTGCTGTGAGTACGTGGGGGTTTTTAGGGTAAGGAGGGGAAAAAGAGAGCAGTGGCTTAACAAGGGGGAAATACCAGGGATGTGATGCAGGCACTGTCACCGGGGAGCGATTTGTCAGGGCCTGTGCTGAGGGAGGAGGCAGAGCCGGCTCTGCCACCGCTCAGGCTCCCTGTGGGATGGGATGTGCTGAGCTGAGCCTCTGCACCACAGCCTGAGCAGGCAGGAGTGGGACAGGGGAGTCACAGAGGCTGGTGTCACGTCCTGGGGGTGAAACAGGGCGGCAGCAGCCCTGACATGATCCAGGGCATGGGGGCTCCCTGGGATGTCAGCTCCTAGCAGGATGGGACCCCGGTGCAGACGGGCTGTCCTCACCCAGGTCCCACAGCCCTGTGGTGAAAAGGGGCCGAGGGTGCTGCCTGTGGTGGGCTCCGTGCTGAGTCTGGGAGCCCTGCCCCAGCCGGAGGGGCCAGGTGTGGTTTGCATCTGTGCAGGTGGTGGGAAGGGGCTGCCCTGTGAAAGCACAGCTTCCCCAGCCTGGCAGATGTGTGGCCGTGAGGGCTCTGCGGGCTGCATTGGAGATGCTCTCACGTTACTTTTGGCAAATGCATTCCTGTGACATGGCGGGGAGTGTGTCTGGTGACGTAAGGGAGGGCTGGCAGCCCAGGGTAGTCCTTGGTTTCTGCTCTGGAAGTTGGCTGGGAGCTGATGTGGAAAAGGAACTGCTGGTGTTTGATGGCCCCTTGTCCTGATGAACATTGAGGAAAACCTCCTGAGCATCCTTGTGTGTGCTGGTGGGTGCAGGGCTCCTGTCCCCAGCCCTTTTCCGTGGCTCTCAGTGCCTGTGTGGGAAGTGCTTCCCAAAAACAGCCTCCTGCTCTCCCCTCCCTCTTGCTCATCCTGCCCCAGCACTCCCAGCAGCCCCCAAACCTGAGCTGCAGCCCATCCCCTATGCACTGTGGGGTGCACTGGGATCACCCAGAGCCCTGGGGACACCCCTGCCCCTTGGATGGGGACACTGTGAGTGTGGGGATGCCACAAAGGACACCAAAGGGATGATGACACTCCAGGGATGTGGATGCCATGGGGATGGGACAGCATGGAGGGGAGGGCTGTGTCACAGCCCTGGAGCTCTGCAAACTGGCCCAGCTCTGAGCCTCACTTTTTTTTTCCCTCTTTCTTTTTCTTTTTTTTTTCTTCTTTCTGGCGTTTGTAATTGGAACGGCCCCTCTGCATCCTTGTCTCTGCGCTGCTGACAGCTGTTTGCCCAGTGACTGTGACACGGATGTTTAGGTGACACGGTGGGACCCCCTGGACCTGCCAAGCACAGGGGTTTTCCCTCTTGCCTTAGTCCGGCAGAGATTGGGTGTGCCAGGCATGGCAGCCCGGGCTGTGCCAGTGTGAACCCCCAGGAGCTGCTCTTTCCCTCTGTATCCCAGTGTCTCCCTGTCAAACAGCCCTTGGAAGCAGCTGGGGCTGCAGGAAAGGCTTCACGCCAGAGGATTTCGGGCTAGGCTTTTTATATCCATCCCAGTGTGACCACACTTCATTTAGGGAAGGAGCATCCGGGATGGATCTGGGCTGACGTATTCAGGGCTGAGACCATCTCAGCTCTGCCAGAGCAGATCAGGGCCGGGGGAGCAGCTGGGATCCAATGGGGCCGGTACTGCTGCCCTGCGCTGTGACTTCCAGCACACACCGAGCTGTTCATGTAGGATTTCTTGGCGATCTCGTAGGTGTTGTGTCTGCCCTTCTGTAATCAGCAGGTCATTCCATCTCTCCCAAAACTCCCTCTTTGGACCCACGGACATCCAGCCGTCCGTGAGCTGAGCAGCCGCCTGCCCTGCACGGCACTCTGGGCTCACTGCTGCTGCTTTCCAGGGTCAGCTTACAGGAACACGTGGAGCAGAGGAGCACAGGAACAGCCTCCCATAGCGCCCGGCAAGTTTTGGGTTAAAGTTGCTTAGTTTTATTGAATTCCTGCTGCTGCGGGTGGTGGGTGCAGCAGAGGGAGCAGACTGGGGGTGCAGCTCTGGGGTGGGAGGGGATTTTACGCTGCTGTTGGACATGTGCTGGCTGAGAGTCCTGGGTTTCCTGGTGCTAATGACTGAGGGGTGGTTGGACTAAATTCCCCTGGGAGATAAGTGAGCCAGGCAATGGGGCATTCGTGTGTGCAGGCAGCACTGGGCTGAGCTTTGGTTTAGTGACAAGGTAAAAATGCAAAATAGCAGTAACTGTGATTATGTGTGAACCCCTAAGCACCGCTGCTTTGTCCAGGTGTGGTTCCAGATTGCAGGATACAGCATCCAGGAGGAGTACAGCTGTCCAGGGTGTGTGCCCTGCTTTAAGGGCATCCTGAGTGCAGATGAGGACTTGTCACGACAGATGAAATAAGTTCAGAACACACAGAGGACTGCAATAGAGCTGTGACCTGTCCCATGCTGTTGTAGTTGCCATCCATGATTTCCCAAGTTAAGATCAAAACCCCTGTGTGGCCGTGGGGCTCGTGGGTAGCTCCGTGGTGGTGTTTGAATGTGTTTGACCCCAGAGCCCCTCAGCCCAGCACCCTCTCACCGGGGTGTGCTGGCCGTGGCCCGAGGTATGCGCATGTGGCAGGGTCCAATGGCTTGGTGGCCAATAACCCGGCAGCAGCGGTTCCTGGACGCCTCTCCACGGGGAATCCAGGCTTCCCTTCCCTGAGCACGGTGGAATTTTTATAGCCTGTGGTTTTAAATGCTGTGATTTCCGTATGGCCCCGACGCCGCATGCAGCCCTGTGGAAGCTGTGCTGGGGTTGGGTGAGACACGGGCTGGAGCTGCTGCTCCTTGGGAAACGTGGCTGAGTTTGCTGCAGTACAGGGGAAAGGCTGGGCTGGGGAAGGGAAGGGAAGGCTGGCTCTCCTGGGGTTGAGCCTGCTGGGTGCTGTGATCTTATGGCTGAATTCAACTGCACTTTATTTCATTTATCCCCAAAATTTGTCAGGCTTTGTAGAGTACCTCATTTGCTAAAAAATAATCACCAAAATGGGAGTGAAAGAGTTAATCTTGCAAATACGGCTCAGTGGCATCCTAGGAGTGCCTGTCCAAAAATCAGGATGGGAGTGGGCATGTGGCATTTTGAGGTAACAGGGTGTAGAGGGGGCCAGGCTGGCAAACCCCACTTGCCACGGGGACACAGCTGTGGCTCGGGCAGGGACGTGGCACTGTGGATGTGTGCCCAGCTGGCAGCTGGGAGGCGACGCAGAGATGGTTCATCCACTCCTAGTGGGTGTGAGCACTGCCTGCTTCCCAGCAGCGTCCCTGGCTTTGTTCCCTGGGGTCCCTGTCCTTGTGGGGACGAGGCAGAGTTCTGCATTAACGCCCTCAAGATCTCTGCTGGCTCATCCTTATCACCCTCAAGATACCAGGCAGTGCTGGGTGCCCAGAGGTCCCTCCCTGTGCCATTGGTGATCGCTAGGAAGGGGTGCAGCCGGTGGGAAATCAGCTGTGGTGCTTTCTCCAGCCCCTGATAAATCCCCTGAAAACCCCTGCCCCGGTCTGGCTGCTCTAGAGGTGCTTTGGGGCCATCACATTTTCCTAAGACATCCATGTCCCTGTGGTCCTGCTGCAGGGATGCTGCCAGGGTCCAGCTGCCTCCAGCCAGCTCTCCCTTCTCACAAACTTGTGGAAAAGTGATTTCCCTTCCTATTTTCTGGCCCCTTCTCAAACTCAGACTGGGTTAACTCTTGCTGTAGATGCAAAACTTACTGGAGGGGCCTGGCCAGGCGGGGCTGTAAAAGCCACATTTTCTTTGGGAATCGGATTAAGGCTCCTTTTTCCTCGTGCTGGGCGGATGCGGGTGACATGAAGTCTTTCTTTGTCCTGGATGGTATTTCTGGCCCAGCTGCAGTGGGTTAACCCTTTGTCATCCCACACAGTCCTGGTGATGAATGGCCCTTTGCTAAGCAGCAGAGACCTTTTCCTGGGGTGGAAGCAGGGGCACTGTGAGCTGTGTCAGGCCCCTGCACAGCTGAGGGATGGAGTGCAAAGCCTTGGTGCCTGGGTAGGGGACACATCTGTGGGACAGGGACCTGCCCTAACGCTGCTTCCCGCTGCCTTTCCTTGCCGTTTTTAGTGTCTCTTTGCTCCCCAAGGTAAATGGATGGGACTTTGTGCCCCAGTCCTGCACTGGGACCAGAGGCATCTTCATGCTGGGGCAGCCCCAGGCTGCCTGGATGGCACAGAGGGACATGGGTGGGACAAGGAGGGGGCAAAAGTGACAGTGAGAGCAGAGGCCAGGCCAGCTGGCGGAGCACGAGAGCCGCCTGTGTGCTCCTTGGAGGGCACTGACTGTGTCAGTGGTGCTCCCTGGGCACCAGTGCCCAGCCTGGCGCTGGCACTGGTCTGGGACAGGAGCATCCCTTTTCCAGGAGAGCTGGAGGGCTGGATAACCAGCCAGGAGCAGGGCAGTGGCAAGCAGAGAGCACCCACAAGGATCCCAGGAGCCCTCGGCTCTGGTGCCCAGGATCCAAGGAGGTGTCTTGGTTTGGTGCTTGGTGCTGGGCTCTGTGCCCAGGCAGAAATGGAGGTGATTTCATGGCCGTGCCCTGGAGTCTGGTGGCTGTGGGCACCTCACACCCAGGGCTCGGGTCCGTTTGACTTTGTTTCCCCTCTGTGCCGCATTGTTGCATCACTTCGGGTTCATCCACTGCTGCTCTGAGCCTTGGCTTGCCTCGTTTGTTTATGCAAAAGCCAAATGGGAGCAGGGAACGTCCCTTTCTGGTGGCCTGGAAAAGCTGCCAGGGGCACACAGTGCTGGCTCCCTGCAGCGCTGGTCCTGTGCTCTTATCAGGGAGCCTCCTGATAAGAGCAGAGCAGGGATTTCCCCAGAGGGGGACCTGGACCATGTCAAAGTGGCATCAGGAGCTCCCCAGGCCTCCCAGCAGTGCAGGGAGTGCAGCCCACAGGCCTGAATTCTCCCCGTGTCCCTCTCCCTGCTGAGATTTAGGACGTGATCACCCCAGGGGTGCCACCATCTCCCAGATCTGACCCAGCAGCAGATGGGGACTGGGCGGGACTCGCTCACAGCGTTGGGAACTGCAGGGCAGCAACGCATTTCCCTCCCACCCCAGCTCCTCCTGCCCCCATCCTCCTGACCTTTTCCCATCAAAATACAAAGCTCTATTATTCAGAGCAAAGCACCTCCATCCGAGGAGACAGCTGGCGTTGCAGCAGCTTGCTGGGGATGGGTTGTTATTAATTAAGCTGCAGGAGACAGCCCGGCAGCTTGAATGGAGTTTTCCTTCTTTTCAGGGTTAGGATGCCCTAAATTCTTTCTTCTTTACCTCCAAATGGCGTTTATAAGTTTAAAAGGGGCAGCAGACAAAGGGTGGAGAAGGGCCCATTGTGTGCAGCTTGTGGGGACGTGTATCCCTGCACGTGCCCTGCAGGGGCCATTAGGACACCCCAGCACCTTCTCTGCAGCTTGGTTTGTCCCAGGGGGATGCTGAGACCCCCAGGGATGTCACTGCCTGGGCAGCACTGGAGCATCCCAGTGCCACTGCCTGGGCATCTCCCCATCTAGAGAGGAGATGCCACTTTGGGCTGAAACAGTTTAAACTACTTGAGCAAGTTTGGGGTGACTTGGGCAGTTGAATTTTTCACTCCGTGCTGTTCTCCCTTGCAAAGGTGATTTATTTTCACCAAACTCATCCTGTACCATTGCTGCTGGGTCTGCTTTGACCCTGCAGAGGAGCAGAGGTGGTGGAGGAGGATAATGGGGCTCTGTGAGGTGCTCTTTGGTGTGTGAGCTCTGTGTAGGCTCCATCTGCTCCCCTCTCTCCACAGGGCAGGATGCTGGCGTTTGGTGGAGTGGGGCTCTGGGATGCTGGTGAGATGAGATGCAGAGAGTTTTTCTTTACCCCTTTTGGGGATAATTTGTCCTTTGTGATAGTCTGTGGGGGTGTCTGGGGAGCAGATCATGCCCTTGAGGAGGGGTGAGGATGGCTCCTAAGCAGCCAGAGGAGCCAAGTGTGTTTGCTTGGGCATGGCTGGGCTGTGCCATCTGCAGAGCTGGCCCAGGGATTGGAGCAGCAGCGTTTTGGTGCCAGGGCAGACCCGTCCCTGCTGAGCAAAACCTGTGCTCAGAGGCCACAGCAGTGCCTGGGAGATGCTGAGAGCGCTTTGTGTCTGTCCAAATCAGCAAATCAGTGCCCAAACCAGTGCCCCCTGCGAGGGAAAAGGAATTTGGGAGGAATGGGGTTCTTTCTTGCTTTTTCCAAATATTTGTGACTGTGGAGTGCCTTCCTAGCAAAGTCTGTTCCTTGCTGGGAAATGGTGGGTTGCTGGAGCACGGTGAGGACCCTCCTGCCTCACGGGAGCGGGCACTGCAGATCCTCTGCAGGAGGAATGGGCCAGAGGAAGGGAGGCTGCTGCAGGAACACTGCTGGGATGTGACACCAGGAACCGAGGCACGGCCTCCCCAGGGAGCGGGTGACTCACGCCAAGGACACGGTGCCAGCTGCGCGTGACGGCTGTGACAGCGTGTGAAATAATTCCTTCCTTCCTTCCTGGAGAGCGGGAGCGGTCTGGAGATGTCCAGCTGGAGGAGACTCTTGGGTTTTGGTGTGGTGGAAGCTGGGACAGTCCTGGGTGTGATGTGGGTGCAGCAGAACTGCCACGGCGCAGTGATGCTGGAGGGTCTGGATCCTGCTCCTGCCCACGGCGTGGAGGGGTGGCTGGTGGTTGCTCCCTGTGCTGGCTCAGGATGTCCCTGAGCTCTGGAGGGCTCTGGAAGACCCTGGATGCTGCTGGCAGCGCCTGCACCCCATGTTAGTGCTGCTCCTCTGCCCTCTCTGTCTAGGGAGATTTAAGCCACCAAAGAGCTGCTTTCATGAAGGAACTGCTGGGGTACCTGCAGGGATGTGTCTAACATGGCTGCTCAGGGGAGCTGTTCAGTGCCAGAAACCAGGTAGCTTAAAATAAAAAAAGCCAGCATCATCTATTGGCTTGGGAGTTCCGTACAGCCAGAGGGGAGGAAATGTCACTGATCTGTGGATCTTCGAGATGTTCTGGGGAGTTACCCTGCACACGCTGCAGGGACCGTGGTGGCCACCCAGCAGAGCCCTCTCTGGGTGGTAACACTTGCAGACCTGCACTCAGGCTCTTAGAAAAGCTTTGGGCTTGGTTTTAGATGTTCCTGGCATTGGGGGATCCTTTCTGTTCCTGCTAGAGGTGATGGTGTCTCTTTCAGTGCTAAAAAAAATTAAATTTTGGTCTTGTGATGTGCAAGTTCTTGTCCTTTTCTCGGTCATGCTGCTTTCCACTGAGTTTGCTGGTGCTTCACCGAGGTCTCTGCATTTCATTCTGCTATTGATCTGAGATTATAAATATAGCTGGCAGAATTTCCATCTGTCTGTCAAAGCCACTGGGGACTGGCAGGTAGTCAGCATTGCAGCAATACTGAAAGATTAAAAATTATTTCCTAAGCCCTAACGGTGCACTTTCAACTGGGGATTGCTGAGGTGTGGTAAAATTGGAAATGTCCCTTCAGCATTCCTGTGAGAGAACATGTCCTGCTCATGCTGCTGTGCCCGAGGAATTTGATGTTTTCTTAAGAGCTGGGCAGCTTGGGATGAAGTGAGTTTGTTGGCAGGTCTGCCCACAGGCTGGGTAGTGCTGGTGAAGCTGCCTTCACTTGCAGAGCTTGGTTATTCCTCAAAGCTGGGGATTTATGGTTGGAGCTGGCCAAGGGCAGAGCATTGCCCGGCACAGGGGAGAGCTGCAGCGCTGCTGAGGGACAGCCCCACTGCTGGGGGACAGCCCCACTGCTGGCCAGCTCTCTGCTGCAAAGGACTGTGGTTGGGATTGTCCCCCAAACTCAGAGACTGTTGAAATCCTCATTGCTGTCTCCCTGAGCATCAGTGCTAGACCATCTTCTCCAGAGAGCCCTACCAGCCTTGCATGGTGTGGCTGTGACATGGGGACCTGCTTTCACTGCAAGGATGTCCCATAAAGCGCTACAGATTGGATTGTGTAAGCCAGGCAGGAATCTTCCTTAACATTTCAGATTAGTTGCAAGACTAAAAGCTGGATCTGTAGTTAGTTCAAATCCCTTGGTACAACTTACAACAGCAATAGGCCTCTTTAGAATTGCTCCTAACTCTGATTATTAGTTTTTTCTGAGAGAAGAACAATGAGTTTGTGATTTTAAAACCCTTAATTAGGGGATTTGGATCCAGTTCTTGGCTCTGCTGTAAGATTTCTGTGTGACCCTGGGCGAGTCACTTAATCCCTCTCCAGTTCATCTGCACTGTAGGGGTAAAGCTGCTTCCTTCCTCTGCCTGTCGGTCCTGCCTGTGCTCAGAGCCAGAAACGAGCAGTGGCAGAAGCACAGGCAGGGCCTTGTTCTCCTTGCAGGAATGGAGATGCTCCTGTAAGAACAAATCCCCGGGGTGGCTGTTTGTTACTCTGCAAGCCCCTCCTCTGTGCAAACACCCCGAAAGTCACCGAGAGCCATCCTGGGGACAAGCAGTGCTACGTGCTGCACTTGCTGTGAGGACAAGGGTGACACTTTGTTGTCCTTCTGAGCTGCTGGCTCACCACCTGTTGCTCCTGGGAAGGATAAGGGTTGAAACAAAATATTTTCTACTAATTGATCTGGGAAACAACTTGTACACAGTGTTGAGTTCCCATGCGCTCCAATTTTTTCCCTGAGGGTGGTTAGGTCCTGGCAGGGGGTGTCCAGAGAAGCTGTGGCTGCCACATGAAGTGTCCAAGGCCAGGTTGGACCTGGACATGATTTGAATTAGATGGTCTTAAAGACCCTTCCAACCAAACCAGTCTGTGATTCTGTGAAATGTCTTTCAGTCTGTGATTCTGTGAAATGTCTTTGCAGAGATTCAGTGGCCGTGGGGAGAACAGTTATTGTTGTTCCCTCACAGGCAAGGCTATCGTATGCCCATGATTTCAATCTGAAAAAATTAACTCCGAGGAGCCAGGAGTTGATTCACGTGGCTGAGCGCGCCGTGCTCGCCCGTTTGCTGTTCTTGGTTTGAGCACATGAACCCTGTGCTGATGTTTAACTCCTGCACAGCCCCAGATGTGATCAACTTAATGGCAGGGACAGGAAGAGCACATCACATCTGCAGAGCCCACACGCACCTGAGATCCTCCCTTTACTCTTTGTGCAAGCACAGCACCTAAGTGAGCCAGGCACAGCCTTTTCCTGCCTTTCTCCAGCTAAAACAAGGCTGGATTTACTTGCAAACAGACCCAGCTGCTATTTGGGCAAGCCCGGTTTGGCATCTAGCATTGGATTTTCCTGAAGATTAGAGAGATTAAAACACTAATGCCCACTGATAGGGGTTAAAGCTTTAATAAGTCATAAAAAGTGGTGTAATCTGGCGGAAAGCTGCACGCAGCTGCAGCGTAAGCAGATTGAGGCTGGGTTTCCTGCCTGGGTGCTGGGTGAAGGTTTCTCAGAAATCGGTATTTGTGGTACTTGCTGCAGGGGCGGGATGTGGGTCCTGCCCCCGCTGAGCACCCATCGTTTGCAGAGCAGCCTGTGCCAGCCTTACTGGGCATCACAGGAGGGGTGCTGCCAGCCCAGCAGGGCGGGGAGGGGCTGCTGCCAGCCTGGTGCCTGGTGGCTGTGCTGGGTGCAGGAAGATCTGCCACTGCTGGCGGTCCGGAAGTGGAGAGGGAAGGTGACAGCCACGCTAGAGCCACAGGCAGGAGGCAGGGCAGGGGGGCTGTGGTGCCACAGGCACAGGTGGCAGGGCTGGCATCAAGTGCAGGAGTGTGGCAGAGGCTGGTGATGCTGGTAACAGGTCAAAAAGGAAGTACAAGTACTAGCCCTGGGCTTGCAGGCTGTGCAGGGGCTGTTCGTGGGAAATGGAGTCCTCTGGGTGTTGAAGATTGCAGATGTGCACATCTGTCTTAACCCTTTCATCACCTGCAGGCCTTTCTCTGGGAGTGCAAATCTGGGAACTGCAGGGAAGAAGTCCTGAGGTCATAAGGTGGGTCAAAATAACGTGTCAGACCCAGGAGAGCAAAAGAGGGAGGTTGGCTTCATCCCGGCTGTGACAGGAGAGAGTCCCACCACCACTGCTGGACATCACAGAGGGGACTTCACCCCACACCAGGGTGTGTGTTGGAGGGAGCAGGGCCAGGTGGTGCAGCCCAGCGTCCCAGCCCCCGTGAGCATGGCAGCTTCCCTCCTGTGGCAGGCCCTTCCCTCCACTGGTGGGAGAGAAGTGGTGGGGACGCTCTGGGATCAAGGTATAAGGCAAGAAGGACTTGAGGAGACAGCTAATATCTTCATTCAGCTTCACCGACATCATTTGAGAGAGCAGCCGTGCCCGTGGGGGTAGGCTGATGTCTCTTCCTGGCATCTTCAACCAGCTGCAGAGCAAAGTGAGCCCACGCTCCCAGTGCTCACACCCACTCGCGACTGCTTTGGGGCTCTGCTGGAGAATTTCGGGATGCTAGACAGCAAAAGGCTTCCCTGGGCTCAGGGACAGGGATGTGGATGAGACCCTGGCCCTTGTCCCTGGAGCAGTGGTTGAACTGGGCTCCTCTTGGGCTGGGGCTGCCCCGTTCGTCCCGGCCTCTCTCTTTCCCGTGGAAGTTTCCCCGCAGCTCCTGCGCGGGCCCGGGGTGGGCCGTGCCCCCAAACTCTTCTTCCTCTCGCCCTTTGCGGGCCCCCCTGGGCCGGGCCGAGCCGGGAGCGGCGGGGGGATGGAAACCGCCCGGGGGCGAAGCAACTTCCCGGGAAGAGGCTCCATCCCCCCGGGCCGGGCTGCAGGGGGAGGAGGCAGGGTGATGGGGGAGGAGGAGGAGGAGGAGGAGGA
>VXBT01003995.1:1304954-1350744 GCA_013400235.1 Oriolus oriolus
GGGGGTGGGTGCCGCGGTTCCCACGGAGGGCAGCGGGGCGCGCTGTGGGGGCTCCCCGCCGGGGCAGGGGGTCCCCGGGCAGGGGCACCGGGTGCTGGGGGGGCTCGGCCCCCCTCCCCTTCTGCCGCCGCTGTGCCCCCTACAAGAGGGGCCGCGGTTCGGCACCGCCTGGCCGCGCTGCCGGCATTGTCCGGGATCGATAGAGATCAATAGATCAACCCCTGCCCTGCCTGGGGGGCACCCCCTGGTCCCCTGCCCTGTCCCCGTGGGTGCCCCCTTGTCCCCTGCCCTGCCCGCCGTGCTCCGGCTGCTGCCCCCTCTAAAGGGCTCGCGGGGCGTCTGGGGCGCAGCTGCCTATAGGAAAGAAAGAAAACAACAAAAAAACAAACAAAGAAATTAAATTAAAACCCATACCACCATACCCTTCAAAGAACAAAACCAAGCGGGAAAAAAGGAATTTAAAAGTGGAGGAAGAAAAATAGGGGGGAAAAAAAGAAAAGGAAAGCTGAACTGCAACCCCCAGGACGTGAATCCCTCTGGCTCGCTCCTTTATTTGCCGTAGCTGCATTCGGTGCCTCGTGGGACGCGGGCATCAGCCCCGGAGCGCCGCTCGGCAGCCCTGGGCACACTCAGCCGTGCCCGGTGCCCATTGCTGGGGCTTGGCCGGACTCGTTCCTTCTGCAGTGTTGTCTGGACAAGCTGAGTTTGGGGAGCGCTGCCTGGCTCTTTGTTTTCACAGCACAGAGCTCTGCAGAGCCGTGGTGACAGGAGTGAAGGGTGCTTTCTCTTGGCTGGCGGCTGGGGAGGGTCCCCATGTCCCTCCTGTGCTGAGTACCATTGTCCAAGGTGGGTGGGCAGGGGTGGGA
The DNA here is from genome assembly GCA_013400235.1 of Oriolus oriolus. Taxonomy (NCBI): domain Eukaryota; kingdom Metazoa; phylum Chordata; class Aves; order Passeriformes; family Corvidae; genus Oriolus; species Oriolus oriolus. Next base: position 1,305,821 of record VXBT01003995.1, read on the forward strand.
GTGGATCCCACCCTCAGAGCCCCCATGGAATAGGTTTTGTGAGTGTCCTTGGACCCTCCTGGGCACAGGCACCCTGAGCCTGTCTGCGGGGAGCAAGGGCTGTGCTGGCCACTGGCATGGGCTACGTGGGGCCAGCTGATGGAGCAGCCTCTGCTGGGGTCTGTGTGCAGGAAGGTTCCTCTCCATGGGGCGTTCCCAGCGAGGCAGGGCTGCTCTGGGGTCAGCCTTGCTCTAGCTCCAGGGGAAACTCCTTACAGTGGGAGGTCATTGGGGCTGCATGGCCAGAGACCTCTGCATGCCCAAGCCAAGACTTGGGGTTGTTTGTGATCATCTCCTCCTTTTCAAACATGGAGATCAGCCCAAAAACTCTTTGGAGGCGTTTGTCAGTGGTTTAGAGCTGCTGTCTCGCGTGGCTGGAGAAATGAGAATGTCGGGCTGTGGGTTGTGCTGCCAGGGCTACACGTGTCCAGCTGGGGCAGGGTGCTGGGCAGCCTGGTGTTCGGCCTGGTGTTCAGCCTGGTGTTCAGCCTCACACCACATCCGGGCCGGCACAGGAGCTGGCAGTGGAGCCACGGGCAGCAGTTTGAGGTTGTGGAGCTGGCACCACGGCTTGACCCCTGGGATGGGCTCCTGCATCCCAGCCCAGACACCCTGGTGACCAGAGCCTGCAGCAGCTGAAGGGCTTAAGATGAGAAGGGAAGCAGTGATGGGGAACCCTGAAGCATCCATCTCTTGTAAATAAAAGAGCCGGGAGGGCTGAGCTGCAGAGGGCAGGGGCTGCTGGGCTTCCGGAGCGGGAGGGGAAGCACTCAGTGAGTGAGGACGGAAGCGCGCGTGGCTGGCGGGGACAGCTCGGCCTGCACGTGATGTGTGCCCATGACTTGTGGCTCAGGGCTGTGGGCCCAGCTGGTCACTGTGGAAGCGCTCTGGGGTCAGCACAGGAATCACTGCCTCCTTTTTTAAACCCTGAAAATGGGTTTATTCCCCACCTGAGTAAAAGGCTTCAAGCCCGGAGCATCTTGCATGCTCAGGAGGCTCCTGGCCACCTCTCTGGCAGCTCTTGGGTGGATTTGGTCTAATGAAGAGGAGTTCAGCATACTCTGCTATTTCTGGGTTGTGTTTGTTGGCACCCAGGTGGAAATACAAGCTGAGAAGGAAGCATAACTGGTTAGTAGGTGGGCCTGGGCTGGTGGCCAGCCTGAAACCGTAGCCCGATGCCCAGGGATGCGAGGGACAGACTCTGGCTGGGGCCTGGCAGTGCCAGCCAGGTGCTGGTGATTGGAGCTGAATAATAGGAACATCCCTTAGTTACAGTTTGGTGCTGCAGGGTCTCTGGCACTGGCTCTGTGCCAATGTGAGCCACCCCAGCTTCAAATTGAGCTGTGCCTCACATTCCCTGGCACCCCCACACCCAGCAGGGACCTGCCACGTTCAGCACCAGGAGATCCTGTGGTGGCAGTGACTGGGCAGCTGAAAAAACCAGCACTGCCTGGGCCATGCTGGGATTGCATCCAGTCCTGGCTTTGCTGCCTCCCTCCCTCCTGACTCCTGCTGTCCTCCCAGAAGGGACAGGCTCTGCCACCTCCTCCGCAGGTTGGATCCGTTTCCACGGCCTGTGGTCGCTGGCTCAGCGTGCCAAGGGGAGAGGCCCTGGAGGCCGCGCGTGCCGCAGTCCCGACAGCCAGCTGTCCTTAGCCAGGAGCTGGAGATCCACTCTTCAGAGCTAAAAATGGCTCTGTGACACCCTACAGGCACGATTCTCCAAGAGAGCTGCTCCCAAAAATCTGAAGGTTAGGTGGTTCACACTTCTCCCTTGAAAACATCTGTGGATACTCAGCTGCCCAGGCTGTGCTTTCACACCCTGGTACACCACTGTGCACTGCTCTGAACCTGCTCTCTGTGTTTGCATTAACCTATCCCACAAATCTGGGAGCCCATGGTATTTCCAGCGTTTGTTGTGTGGAGGGAAGGGGAGTTATCCACAGTGTCCCGGTCTTCTGGGTGCTTGTAGCTCTGCAGAACTGGTTGCAGCATCATCAAAAAGTGGCCAGTGCTTGGTGTTCCTGGCATCCAAAGGGTGTTTCTTGGGTTTGCTCCCCAAACATTGCCATTTTGCCCTTCATTGTGTGTGCATCCCTAGAGCGTGCAGTGATTTGGATCTGTTCTCAGGTGGCCGTGGCAGAGGTGCAGCCTCCTGGCCTCTCTCCTCTTGCTCTGTGCAGCCACTGATGTCCAGGTCTGTGACCAACCCTGCTCCAGGACCAGCTCTGCTCTCCCAGATCACCAGCAGAGCACGGAGCTGCTGGGTCTAGCCGGGACCTGGGGTGGGCGAGACATTCCCAGTTCAGCCCCTGCGAGAGTTCTTTAACCTTTGTGTGCCTGCAGTGAAGCCCCAGTCTCCTGCAGATCCCAGATCCTTGGGGAGGGTTACCAGCCCCTGGGTTCGGGGTTTTGGGGGAGCCTGTGGCTGTCCCTGCACGCCCTGCCCGCAGTGTCCCAGGCTGTGGCAGCCTCGTGGCACCAGCACAGCGTGGCCAGCAGCCCCTGGCCAAGCCCGTCCCACGGCACACGGCGTCCAGCTGGCTGGAGGAGCAGGAGGGTCCCCGGGGGGCTCCCAGGGGCTTCCCTCCCCACGGGGTGCCTTTCATCTGCTGATTCGCAGATGTTGCCTTTGGCTCGTGTCTGACATGCATCAATTACAGAGCAACAGCCCCGAGTCTTTGGCAAAATCAACTTTGCAGCAGCTGTCCTGAGTCAGCCGTGCCTGAGCTGGAGCTCTGGCTCTGTCCCCGCTCGGTGCAGCGCTGCCCTGACCATCTCCACATCTCCTGTGCCCACATGGACAGGGTTTCCCTGGCAGAGGAGGTCTAAATATGGCACAAGCACTTGTTCCCATGTGCTTGATGTTTATCCAGGAACGCGTGAGCAGGAGAGAGCTGCAGGCTCTGAGTTCTCTGCCCCATCAGTGCAGCGATGTCCCCTTGTGTGAGGGACAGCAGCTGGGTTATGGTGACACTGAGGTAGCAACAGCATGTGAGGTCTGGTCCTGCTCTTGCCAGGGATTCAGTGGCAATCAGGGATTTCAGATAGCATTTGGTGTTTATTAACCCATCCCTCCTTGCAGTGCTCCAGAAGGCTCAGCTCAGTGACACTGGCTCTGACAGCACCACAGGTTTGACACTTGTCCCCTCAGAGAGCACAGACAAATTGCAGGATGTGCCCATGATGCATCCCAGGCATCCACTGCTCTGCTCCAATTTATTTCTAGGATCTTTCTGGTTTAGACATGTGTCTCCTGGGAGTGCTCCCTGCCACCCAGCACAGCATCCCTGTGTGCCACCGAGTGCTCCTGTGGTTTGGCTGGCACAAACTCCTTGGAGCTGAGCATGACACTGGAGTTTTTGCTGAGAAAAGACCAGTTCAGTGCTGGGAAGCTGAAACAAAAATTGCACGTTTGAGTTGTGGCATTTCCCTTGGGAGTTTGCTGGCGCTGCTGGGGCATCGGGGGCTTTGCATCCCTGCTGTGCTGCAGACACTCCTAGCTGCAGCATACTGACTTTTATTGTATTTTTCCCCAGTCAGGACCCAGGTGCTTTAAATCACCAGTTCCCCACAGAGCAGCTGAAGCACGTGGGCTGCCCTGGCGGGGGTGCTGCTCTTCCTGTGGCTTTGGTCTGGCTGGAGCCTGGGGAACCCTGAGCTCTCCTTCTCCCGCTGAGGGCCACAGAGTGGCTGCTCCCCGAGCTGGGGACAGTTTGCCTGCATGTCCCCCTGCCCAGGGACAGGTCAGCCCCTCTGCACGCTGCCAGCTGCTCCTTGGGGTGCTGGAGGTACTCCTGGCCTTTGTCAAGTGGAGGGTGGCTTTTTGCTCTATTTAATTTCTTAATTTCTCTGCACCTTACCTGCCCCAGTGTCCCAGTTTGCCATCCCATCCTTGGGGCTGTCCCATGCACACAAGTGGTGCCTGGAAGAGTTAAACCCATTGCATAACCCAGCGTTGCTGCTGGTGGCAGCATATTTTCCACATGATTTAGTTGTCATTTTGTTGGAGTGTTTTTTTTGGGTTTTTTTTTTTTTGTGTTATGCAGGGATTTTTTTTTTTCTACTTTTGGCCTTGCCGCTTTGGAACGGGGCTAATTTGGGATTTGTGGTGAGGCCTCGGGCAGGCTGGGCTGGTTGGTTTTGCGAGGGGCAGCATGGCACTTGCAGTTCCAGCTCCAGCTGTGCAGTGTTCCTGCTCCCCATGGCAGTGCAGTTCCAGCTGTGCAGTGTTCCTGGATGCTCCCATGTGTCAGGGAGCATGTTTGCTCTCCAGCAGCTCTGTGAGTACAGCTCAGCTACGCAGCCCAGGATTGAGGGTTGGAAAAAAGTGTTCAAAGTGACCCAACAGTTTTTGGGATCAGTTCTAGGTTTGTTTTTAATTTCTTTTTTATTTTTTTTTCTGCTTGGCCTATATTAAGCACGTGGAAGTGTGCTGTGTTTGCAGGAAGAGAGCGCTTCCACCTCACAGACCCCAGCAGGGTCTGGTCTGACACGGCCAGAGGAGAAGGGGTGATGGGCTGGTGTTTGGAGGAGCCCCTTTGGCCCAGCCACACTCCTGCAGAGAGAGGGAGGGAGAGAAAAGCAGGCAGCACATCATCAAAGGCCGGGAATAACTGGGGTGAGACGAGCTGAGAGCTGCGTTGCTGTCTGGAGGGGTGAGGACTTTGCAAATAATAATGTTTTTATTAATAATAATGAACGATTAAAAAATAATAAAGACAAGACACCGAGCAACAACAAAACGCTCACTCAGGCTGGTGGCTGCAGGCACCCAGGCACTGAGCAGCAGCAGCCTGGGGTGGGGAGGGCTCTTAGAAGTGTGTTTTCCTAAAACCTCCCTCTCTGCCCGGATCAGAGGAGCGTGCTGCATGTGGCTGGTGCCTCCAGGAGCTTGCAGGGGACTGTGCTGACCCTGTGCACGCTCTGCCCTCGGGATATTTGCTGTATCCGCTGTGGGTGATGGCGAAGCAGCTGGGGCTGGCAAGGGACAAGGCTGCATCACCCCGGGGCACATGGGGCACTTTGTCCTTCCCGGTGCTCCTGCCTGCTGCCTGGGGGAGTGGATAATTCCCTGGTTTTTCTTGCAGGGCTGTTGGCTGAGGCAGTAGTTTTGCATTTGCTTCTTCCGAAGAACTTTGTTAGGCTGGAGCATCTTGCAGGGGAGACAGGCACCCTGTCTCTGAGGGAGGCTGAAGGGTTTGGCTTTCTGAGCAGATATGGACAGAATTAGAGCGAGATCACAGAAGCTCCGTGGCTGTGTGGGTGTTGTCTGGCACAACCCGTCTTGATGCAAACGTGTTGGGTTTTCCACAAGCCAGGGCCGGCAGCCTCTGATCTGCGTCAGCTGGAGCTCGAGGAGGGCACGTGGCAGAGGATGCCAAGGACTCCCTGTGTCTGCAAAGCCACCCAGCTCCCCCCCAGAACGTGGCTGGGTTGTTCACAGCAGCAGTCTGCACGGTGCTGTAATTCCAGCAGTGTGATCGAGCGGGATGTGTCGGTGTGCCAGTCCCACCGCAGTGCCCGGGCACAGGGCTGTGGGGCTAAAAGCCTCTGTCACTCCCAGACGTGGGCTGAGGACTTTCTGGGTGCTGGGTCCTGCTCTGTGGCAGCACATCAGCTGCTGTGGGACCTGGTGTGCTCACACCCCCACAGCAGCATCCCTTTGCTTTGGCAGCTTTGGCGGAGTGGGCAGGGATCGAGGTGAACACAGTAAATGGAGAAAGGAAATCCCAAATTTAATATAATTATCGTAGAGGAAGATCCCACACGCCTCCTCCCTCCCAGCCTGCTGGTACCCTGAGCCTCTGCATGTGTTTTATTCCTGCTTTGGATGCAGCAGGCAGCTCCTGCAATTCCCTGCTGGGAGCAGCACCTCTGACCACCCCGTGTTTGCCCCCGCAGGTCCAGAGGCCGTTCCCAGCCACGCTCCCGGCATGACGGACGCTCCGCGGGATGCCGGCCCCAAGCAGGCGGCGCCGGCGCGGCCGGACAAGCCGGCTGCGGACTTCGGCTACGTGGGCATCGACGCCATCCTGGAGCAGCTGAGGAGGAAAGCCATGAAACAGGGCTTCGAGTTCAACATCATGGTTGTGGGTGAGTGGTTCCCTCGTGCCAGCCACGCCTGCAGCGCGCTCAGCTGGGTGTTGTCGCTGTCCCGCCACGATGTTTGTCCTCTTTGGGGTTTCCTTGGGATCAGCACTGGGGGCTCTGCCTTGGCAGTCAGCAAACCCTGCTCCCGAGGAGCTGGCCTGAGTTCAGCTGGAGTTAAAGCTGCCGATGTGATGTGGTCCACAGTACTCCTCCTCATCCTCCTGCGTCTTGGGGTGCATTATCCATGGGCACATCCCAGAGGGAAGCACCTCGAGGGGTGTCTTGGGAGTCCTGCTCTGGTTTGAGCAGTCAGAAAGCACATGAAGGGCTCAAGGGGCTGCGCTGCTGCTGGTGTTCCAGAGCCCTCATCCTTCCAGCGATTTGGGTGAAGTTCCTGTTTGTGAATTTTTTTGTATTCAGGCAGCCCTGCTACAAGTACCAGGGGAGAAATGCCAAAAGCAGTGATTTACTGGTGGGAATAAAGACCAGCAGGAGGGGTTTGCATAGCTCGGTCATTTGGCTTGGGTGGCTCCTTTGGGGACCTGCAGGGTGGCACAGCAGGGATGAGACTGTCCCAGGGGGTGTCCACGTGCAAGGAGGGAAGGCTGCAGGGTGCCCAAATCCTGCTGCCCACAAGCTCCTGTTCATTAGCTCTCCTGGGCTAATGACCCCTGGCTGCATCACTGCTGCTCTGCCTGCAGCTTCAGCTGTGGGGGATCTGTGCTCCTGCAGCCCCTGGGCCCCCAAAGCCAGGGATGGCACAGCCACTGACCTGCAGAGTGCTGGGTGTACTGGAGAGCTGGGCAGACACTGTGGGACAAAGGCCATGGGGGGAAAAGAAATGAGGCTTTTCTGCTCTTTTCCAGCTATTAATGTGTGACCTGGTCCCGAGGAGCCCCTTGTGTGAGCTGGGCTGTGCTCCCTGTGGCTGGGCTGGTCAGGCAGCAGCTCTCCCTGCCTGTGCCTCCCAGGGGAGCTGCAGGGGGATGAGGAGAGTAAATCCCAGGCAGTGACCAGTGGTGTGGTGATGGGGCCTCAGCATCCCTTATCCTCCTGGGAGGAGCTGTGTAAGGCTACAGGTGATGCCTGTGGGATGTCCCACAGGGTATCCTGGGGGTCTGCCTGGGGTTGTGGAAGGGCCTGATCCAGAGTTTGCTACTTGTGTTAAAGATATCAGTGTGCTGTAGCTATCCAGCAAGCTCTGTGGACGCTCTGCCTTTCCCATTTTGATGATTTCATTCCCTCTACAGGCAAGGTTCCCCAGGCTGGGTGATCACAGCAAGGCTGGGCAGTGCAGAACCAGTTCTTGGGAGGTGTTTTAACAACTCCAGCTCTTTGCTGCTAACAGAGGGATCTTTGCACTGGTCCCGGGAGCCTGCAAGTGAGATTGCCTGTGCTGGGCTCCCATTTCCCTGCCAGAGGAGGCTCCCACCCCTCCAGGCTGTGCTGCCTCAGCACCTCAGCTGTGCGCTGTGCAGGCGGGGAGGGACGGTGAGGAGCGGCTGTGCCTTGGCAGCGCTGTGTGTGGTATGAAGGCCCGTGCTGCAGCGCGCCTGGAAAACATTGTCCTGCCCTTGGCAGGCGCTGGGCTGGCTGTTTGCAGGCTGGGAATTCGGGGCAGCATAAACAAGGCGAGCTCTGGCCCTCCTGGAAGACGCGGGAGGGATGCGGGAGGAGCAGCACCTCGGGGAAGGGGCAGCAGCCAGCCCTCATCCTGCTGTGCTTCCCCAGGGATGGGTTTGGCTCTGTAATTCCCACCCAGCCTAAGCTGCGAGTCCTTGAGTTGAAATTGTTCCCATCTCTGTCTCATGGGCGGGATATGAGGGCGGGGAGGAGGGAGGTGACTTGTCCTGCAGGGGAGGTGGGCACTGAGCATCGCTGCCATGCGGGGGTCACCCCACACCATGTCCCTGTGATGGGGCTTTGTGAAAACCTTTCCCCACTGTAGCAAGGCCCCTGTTCAGCAGGGTTTCACGATCCCAACCAGAGCTCTGAGAGGGGGCTGCAGGCTGAGGTCAGCTTAGTCCCTTGTCCTCTAAAAGTTGCCGAGATGAAGAAAAATGTCTAAACTTTAAAAAATCCCAGCCCCAAAGCATATCTTTTGCTTTCAGTTTTTGGTGCAAAGCAGCTGGAAGGAGAGGAGAGGTGGCCAGGCTCAGCTGCGTTTTCCCTGCTGGATTTCAGTTCTGGGAAAGGCAGTGAGCTGCAGACCAGGGCTGTTGGAAGCGGGCCCTGCCCTGTGCTCAGCTGCCTGTGGCTGTAGTGCCAGTGGGACATCACATCCTGGCTGCTGGTGGCTCCCACCTCTGGTCCCTTTCCAGGCAGTGCAGCTCCAGCAGCTTGGACAGACACAAATGCAGAGAGCCACTGCCCGGAGCTCTGGCAGTGACATCACTTCTCCCAAGTGTGTCACCCTGACTTCACCTCTCCCCAGTGTGTCACCTTCACATCACCTCTACCCGGTGTGCCACCCTGATTTCACCTGTCCCCAGTGTGTCACCCTCACATCACCTGTCCCTAGTGTGTCACCCCACCTTCCCCTCTCCCCAGGTACCCCATTTCACGGTGAGCAGTGGTGCAGTGAGAACTCTGGTTTGGCTCTGCATGTGCAGCTCCAGACCCGTTTGTGCCTGGCCCTGCATTTTCAGGCAGCAGAGGACTGGGAGCCCTCACCCCCAGCCCGCTCCATGTGTTTCTGAGAGCCCAGCAGTGACAGTGGCTCTCACAGAGTTTTCTCATGCTGGGTCACAGCCATTGGTGACGTTGCAAACTTAGCTCTAAGATTGCTGTAATCAGGGAGTGGGGTGGTGCCAGGAGGTGATGCCCAGTGCTGGTTGGCCCTACCGCTGGCTTTGGCAGCCTGGATGGGCCAGGACCCTGAAGGATATGGGTGAAACCTTTGCTGACTCTGCTTAGGGACACTCTGTGGGACGAGGGACATGCTGGTGGCAGTGCCATGATCGCTGTCTGCAGTATGTCTTGGCAGAACGGGGCCAGTGGGGTCCCCATGGTGTGTGCAGGATCTCTGCAATGTTTGCAGGGGGCACAGAACATCTGTTCCCTGGGTTCTGAGGAGTTAATTCTGTTTTCTTTGCTCTGGAAAAATTGTTCTCCAAGCTCATGGGACAGCTGTTCCTGGAGAGTCAAGAGCTGCTGGTGTCTTTTCCGCACAGATCAGCATCAGCTCTGGGATATGAAGCATGAAAATGCTTCTCTAAAAGCTGTTTTTCCAAAGTTGTGGAATCTCATGTGCTTCCTGGGGTGTTGTTTGTGGGACTCAGAGACGCTCCTGGCATGGACCTGTGTGTGTGCAGCCAGCTGGGCCGATTGCAGCAGCAAGCCTGTCAGCGAAGCAGCAGCAGATGCAGCAGGGCTGAGGTTTTAAGATTGTTGCTGCTGTTAGTCCTGTCCAGATAAAGGCTTGCCAAGCTGCTCCAAAGCCTTCCTTGTGGAGCTGAACAGAGGAGACTGAAGGCACAGCTGGGATGCTTCTTCCTGGGGTTCCCTGGTCCCCATGCCCTGCTGAGCATCCCTGCAGCCCTTCAAACATCCCCAGCACTGTCTGCCTGTCCTTGGGGCTGCTGGGATTTTGCCTGGATGCAGGGAACCAGCTCTTGGCCTGCTGCTTTGGTGCCTGGGAGGGGCTTTGCTACCTGCAGCATCCTCCTGGCTGGGCTGGACTCGAGCTCCTTGGCTTGGGGGAGCTGTAGGGGAGCAGCTGCTCCTCGTCCCTCTGACAGATCCGGCGCAGGCTGAGTCTGTCAGCAGCCCCATCCCCTGGCCCCTGACAGCACAGCCCGGAAACGAGGGAGTGCTGACTCTGGGTTATCCTGCTCTCTTCCAGGTCAGAGCGGCTTGGGGAAATCCACGTTAATCAACACCCTCTTCAAATCCAAGATCAGCCGGAAATCTGTACAGCCAACTTCTGAGGAGCGGATCCCCAAGACCATTGAAATCAAATCCATCACTCACGGTGAGGCTCTGCAGGTCCCACCTGCTGCTTTGCCTTTAGGTCCTGCTCTGCCTTGTGTCTCTGGGGGCTCACAGGGGTTGTGGACCTCCATAAACCTCCACTCTCATCTCTCTGAATGGGCTTTTACCATCCAGAGATGCTTGCAGGGCTGAGAAAATATCTATTTTTTTTTATTCATCAGCATTGAGTTAATTGTGTTGGAAGGGACCAGTGAGGTGGCCGTGGAGGTGGCATTTCAGGGTGGATATGGGGCTGGATCCCTTTGGAGGGTGGATTTGTGCTTGTAAGGAGCTGGAATGGTGCATTTCTCCCCTGGGAGCAAGCTCCAGCCCTGCAGCTGATTTTGGGAGGGTGGGCTTGGCCAGAGCACCCATCAACACGTGCCTCACACACCAGCTTTCCTCTCTTTCAGAGATTGAGGAGAAGGGGGTTCGCATGAAGCTGACAGTCATCGACACCCCGGGCTTTGGGGACCACATCAACAACGAGAACTGGTGAGCTGCCCCTCTGCCCTGCTGCGGGGGGAAGGCAGGAGAGCCCCAGCACATCCTGACCCCGTGCCCAGGGCTGTAGCCTGGCGCCGTGCCCCGCTGCTCCGTGGGCAGCAGGAGGGAGGCTGTTGTGGTGGCAGCGCAGTGCCATGCTCCCGGGGAGAGCCACAAACATCCTGCTGTTCCAGGCATGAGGCAACCTTTGTTTGTGGCCGGGAGCAGCTGTGTGCCAGCAGGGCCAGCCCCCAGACCCTGCTCATGTGGCTCTGCAGGCTGAACTCTGCCCAGGATCCCTGGCACAGTGTCTGGCTCTGCAGTACGGCCCCATGGCCCGTGGCAGGTGCCTTGTCCCCACCACTGGCTGGGCTGGGCTTGTGGGCCTTGGTTCTGCTTGTGCTCTTGTGCCACTGACACCTTTTCCTGGTCTTAAAATTAAGAGAGCTGAACACAGTTAAGAGGGAAAAAGGGTTTTACCTCGGTATTTATTGAAGGACCCTCAGGGGCACCGAAATGCACATCGAAATGCACCCCGAAATGGCCCCCCACGATGTGATGTGTGTGCAATTATAGGCCTTGCTAATTAGCACATCTATCAAAGATTCCCCAGTGAGGGACTCCAGCGAGACCCCTCAGCGAGGAACCTTCCCCTGGCTGGGCCTGGCTTTGTTTACAGAATGTGTTCTGGAGAGGCCCTCGGGGTCTGGGGTTTCCAGGGTGTTTGGGCTCTTGGCTTAACGGGATATTGGGTCTGAGGGAAGTGATCAAACTTAAAGAATTATAACTGTGTGGGCTAAAAGCACTGAGAATACATAAAAGCTGTATAAGAGAGTGTATAAAAGGGGTATTAAAGTAAAAGCAAAAAAATCATCATGGCATCACCATGACACTGTGCAAGGGGCCAGGGCATGGTCCCAGCCCTGTCCTGCTCCACAGCCAGGTCCAGGAAGAGCGAAGGGAGCACTTTTTGGGTACTTGCTTGTCCAAACCAGCCAGTCAATCCCCTCCTGCAGCACTGCATGGAGCTGCTAAGCAGCGAACACTGAGGTTTGTGATTTATGAGATGCTGAGCGTCCCTGGCTCTGCTTCACGCAGCCAGGCCAGGTGGGAGGGTCAGGGTGGTCCAGATCCCTCACGCCACCCCAGCACCCCGTGTTCCTCTCTCCCTGCAGCTGGCAGCCCATCATGAAGTTCATCAACGACCAGTACGAGAAGTACCTTCAGGAGGAGATCAACATTAACCGGAAGAAGCGGATCCCCGACACGCGGGTGCACTGCTGTATTTATTTCATCCCAGCCACGGGCCACTCGTACGTACCCCGCTGTCCCTGCCACCCCCCAGCCTTCCCCTGCCTGTGTCCCATCGGGGCACTTCTGCCTGGGATCATCCTGGGTGTTTTTTGGGACTTGAGGAAGCTGTCCTTAGGGCTGTATCGTCTGGAGCCCTTGCAATAACACAGCAGAGCTGCTGTACCCCAGAGAAATGTGGTGTTTCCTTTTCTGAGAGGCCATGAAATCCTCTCTGAGCTCCAGGGAGTTGCTGGCTTTGCTGTGGTCACCTGGCTTGCTCTCGACCAAGGACGGACCAGGTCTCAAATTGGATGGAGAGGCTACTTTTGCAAGCAGAACATTAATTTTTTTTTTGGTCTTTGCCCCTGACATTGTAAAGGGAGAAGCTGGTTTTCCTTGTGCTTCCAAGGCAGCGAACACCCTCACCCTGTAAGGGTATTTTCTAGGTTGTTTGACTAGTCTGCAAGTGGGATGCTGTTTATTCAGCCCAGAGTTCTCCTGGCTCTGGCACTTCTCAAGTGACAACATCAAAAGGCCCAGATCTCTCTCTATTTTTTTTTTCCTTTTCTGTTTTTTCTTTTTCCCCCTCCTAGGCACACAGCCCACCCTGAAAATCTGGGGCGCTTGAAATGTCTTGAAAAATGTGACTTAAAGTATCACAGCATAAAACGAGGCGCAAGTTTCCTTTTGATTTGTGTCGATTCCTTCCACTTCTGGCTCTGTCTGCATTGGGGATGTTTTTGGGTCTGTTTTCAAAAGTAAACTTAAGCCTCCAGCACTGTATTCATGTCAGCCTTTCCCATTTCCCCATGTGGAGATTTATTCCAATAGAAAAGACTTTGTTTTGCTTCTGTCAGTGGGTAGACCAAAAATGCATCCTTCACTGGAATAAAATGACTGCATGGGCCAGTTATGCCCCTCTTGTGTAACTGATCAGGAGCAGAGGGGCTGACGAAACATTTATGGTTGAATACAATGAAGCAGAGAAGGTTTCAAAGGGAGATGACATTTTTAGGCCAGTCTAACATGTTGGTCCCGCTTATCTCAGCCCAGATCTTCAGCCCCTGCCTCGGCAGGTCCGACTTGCTGTGCTCCAGCTTCTCCTCACCTCTCTGGCTGTTTAACTCTTTAAAAACCCATCCGATGCTCAGAGGCTGTGGGAGGCTGGGGGTGTTGGGTGCCTGGCGGTGCAGGCAGGGATGTGGAGCCCCGCTGCCGCCTCCCCCGGCGGAGCCTCTCCAGCCGCGCTCTGGTTTCTCTCACCCGCCGGCCAACAGCAATTGTGTGCGTTTTCGGCTGCTTTTTTTCCTTCTCTCCAGCGAACATGTGTTTCCAATATCCGAGCGAGCCCGGCAGTTGGGGGCCGTTGTTGCTGGGCCCTGCGCTGATCCTGTTTCCCCGCAGCCTGATAGCCCGGCTGGGGCTGTCCCCGCTGTCACCGGCTCTGCCGTCCCCTCCTGCCACCTGAGGGGCAAACCCCGCCGGGAGGGGGAAGTTGATGGGGAATTTTGCTTCTCCCTGAGAGCTCCGCCGTGCTCCGCTCACCATCCTGGGGTGCTTGGTGCTGCCCTCCTGGGATGTGCTTGCACACGGTGTTTGTGTTGCTCAAGGAGCTGCTGCTGCCTTCACGGTGTGGCAGCCAAAGCAGAGGTGACTCGTGTCCGTCTGTCCTTCCCTGGTGGTGTGAGTGGGTGTCACACAGGACTCCCTGGCACATGGATGTGGCAGGCAGCTGGGTTAAGCCTGACAGGTCACTGGGTGAGAGCTTGCTTTTTCCTAAATAAAAAGGAGTGAGGGATTAAAAAACCCCAAGGCTGACCAGGTGCAGAGATTCAGAGGCCGGAGCAGAGGATTGCTTGGCTCTGTTTCAGTCTGGCCCTCCCATCCAGGCAGCTCCAGGGTTAATCAGCAGAGAAGTTTCTGCTGCACAAGGGAGTTCACAAGGAAGTTCAGGACAGGCTTGCAGCCCATCCAGTTCACACACAGCCTGTAACACTCCCATGTAACCGTGCCTGTGGAGGCTGAGGATGGTGCTGGCAGGGGCTTTCAGCTGCAGCTGCATGAGCCCGGCTCTGCCACCCAATAAATATCCCTGCTGTGACCCCTGCACAGCTCTGTTCAGCTCGGGAATGGCTCTGAACTCTGCCTGGCCTCATCAGCACCTCTCCTGCCTCTACCAGGGCTGGTGGCTGAGGGACTGCCACCCACTCCTTCCTCCCCCTCTGGCTGCCCCTCTCAGGTGCCCAGCAGCTCCCTGGAGCAGGTGATGGGGCTGGGCAGCTGCTGGGTCCTCACTGGTGTTTGCTTAACACACAGCTCAAATTCCTGCTGTTAGTTTGATCTGGGGCGCAACCAAAAGGAAATAACTCTGCAGCTCACTGTGGGTTTTGATTCCTGTAACAGCATTTCAGGGGAACCAGGTCCTGGCCACCATCACGTGTGCCCTGGCAAGGTGTGCCTGGCCCTGGCAAGGTGTGCCCAGCTGCACAGCCTCCTCCAGGCCCACAGCAGGAGGGGATGAGGGAACAACCAGCACTGGCTGAAGTGGCTGGAGCCCATCCTGCCTCTCCTGCTCCAGCCCATCCACTCCCCTTCGAGCTCCTCCACCCCTCCCAGCAAAGCCCAAAAGTGCGTATGTTACAAGTTAATAATATCAAGGACCATTTGGAGAAGGGGAAGAAAATAGATCAGTTCTTTTCTTGAGCCTTCCCTTCTCTTCTGTGATGTGCTTAGAGCAAAGAGCGCTTGTCATCACCTTAATCCAGGAATATTTTCCTTTGGTGTCTTCACATGAATGTGACGTGTAGCTACAGGCAGGCATTGTTCTTAGTGAAAAGGTGAACTTTCTTTTACATAATTAAAGTTTGGGAGGAGCTACCTAGAAGGAGTTGGTAGAATATCTAGAAACTTGCAGAATACCCTAAAAACATATGGTTTGCTCTGCTGGGGAGTCCCTTGGTGTTCTCAGGGTGGTGTTCTCAGGGAGTGACCTCTGTGGATGAGGCACTTGCAGGAGCCCATTGGAGCAGAAAGTTGTGTCAGAGGTGCCTGGGTGCAGATGGACACAGTCATTGTGCCTGGGTGGGTGCAGATGGACACGGTCAGTGTGCCTGGGTGGGTGCAGATGGACACGGTCAGTGTGCCTGGGTGGGTGCAGATGGACACGGTCAGTGTGCCTGGGTGGGTGCAGATGGACACGGTCAGTGTGCCTGGGGGGTGCTGCTGGACACAGCAGGGCTGTGGGCAGGCTCTGGCTCTGCCCCCTCCTCTCTGGCTCACTGTGGCATCCTCGGCATCCTCTGGATATGTGAGGGATCCGAGGGATCGGAACTGAGCTTTTAACGTGTAGATTGAGCTGAAACTCAAACGTCTGCCTGATTGTGGATTCATCTGCATTCGCTCCATATGCATCCTGGTCTTTAAAGGAAAAGCTGATGAAAGAAGCAGGAACACAGGCTCAGTGGGGAAGGAGCTTTTAGAGGAGAAAAATTGTTTGGAAAATAGCAAAGAGAGAGGAGGGGAAAGAATTCTGCTGGGAAAGGAGCATAACTGCATTACTTCCTTGGAGGTCTGGGAAATACATTATGCAGAGCTCCAAACAATGTTTGCCAGCAGCAAGTCAGCTTAGATGTGTCCATGGGGGGTTCCTTGTGCTTTTTTCTATTCTTTTTTCCCTTTAATAGCCAAAATCTTTCTTTCCTGGGGCCCAGGCTGATCTGTGACCCTGTGTTTGTGTTAGGACCTCGTTTGTCCATGGGCTAATGACGTGCTCGGGGCTGTGTGTGTTGTTGGTGTGTGGGGACAAGATCCACCTGGCACAGTCCAGCTCCATCCATGGGAGAGCAGTGGGTTTGACCAGGGGAAGGTTCAGCTGGGTCACCAGTGCTGGCTGCTCTGGGGCAGCCTCGAGCTGCTGTTTTCAGATCAGCCAGAGCTGAGTGGGTCTCTCTGGGGCTGAATGTCGCTCCCTTGGCACTGGGGCCAGGCAGAGGTGTCCCCGTGGGATGGGGACACTGCCTGGTGGCTGCTGAGGAGCAGGATCAGTCCCTTCCCCTCTGCACTCCTGTGGCTGGGTCTGCAGGGGTCTCTGAGCCCTTTGTAGGGCCCAAGGAGACCCTGGTGGGGTTTGGCTTCAGAGTGTTGGCAGTGGGTGCTCTCTTAGCCCTTCAATGAGGGCTCATTTCAAACAGGCTCCTGCCCCAAAGGTGTTCCTGGACCCTGGGACCTCCAGGTTTCCTTTTCAAGGCAACACCTACCCAACTGTGCTGCATGTCCCCATCACCTCCAGAGCCACCAAGGGGGAACTGCAGCAATTGGAGGTGTCCCAAGGGGAGTTTTCCCCTGGTTTGGGACCCCCAGCAGTTAAAACACCTTCAGGGAGGACTGAGGGGCAGGGGGGGGATCATGGACAGTTGCCTTCATTGGTGTCTGCAGGGCTGGGATGTGGAGCAGTGTGGAACTGGAGCCGTGTCCGTGCTGTCAGCTCGGGAGGGATTTCCCGAGGCGCTGATCACTGGGTTATGCAATTTCTGGAGCTTTCCTCTGCTGAGACTTTTGTTGTAGAGATTTTCTGACATTCTTGCCCTCTCTGGAACAAGCAGCATCTCTTCTGTGCTCTGAGAGCCCCTGGAGAATTTCCAGAGCTTTTTTTAATCCCAGCTGCTGAATGTGAGAGGCAGTCCCAGCTTGTGCGTAACCACGGACTGGTGCTCAGCACGGAGGGGAGCGTGAGCAGCACCTGTGGCCATTTCCCTGCTGTGCTGTCCCTGGATGGTCAGTGACAGCTCGGATAGAGCTGGAGCAGGTTTTGATTTGTACAAGGCAGCGGGCTGGCCCTGCAGCCAGCATCGCCCTGCGATGTCCCAGCTCCACCAAGGACACGAGCAGCTCTGGGCAAGTTCCCGCAGCCCTCTGTGGCCGTGCAGAGATAAAAGCCCTCTGCCACTTCACGGGGCTTTGTGAGGGTTCACAGGCGATAGCGGGAGCTTTGAAAGGGAAACATTTAAAGTGTTTTCAAACCCTCTCTGCGCTGTTGTGCTTTTAAGAAAACGTCTTTACTTGTCCTATCTGAAAGGAAGTGATTCCTTCTCTGTCTGCTCTTTGAACGCCCCTCTGTGCCGGGGGATTGCAGCAGCCTCGGAGTGCAAATCCCCTTTTTCCTGCTGTTTTTCCAGGCTCCGGCCGCTGGACATCGAGTTCATGAAGCGCCTGAGCAAAGTGGTCAACATCGTCCCGGTGATCGCCAAAGCCGACACGTTAACGCTGGAGGAGAGGGACTACTTCAAACAACGGGTGAGGGGCTGCTGCCTCTTCCCTGGGCTCCCATCCATGGTACCCCATCCCTGGGTGCCCCTGTCCCCCTCGTGGCTCCCCCGGCAGGGCAGTGCAGGCAGAGCCTGGCCGGGAGCCCAGCGCATTCCTCCGGCTGCAGCTCGCAGCGATCCCGCGTGGCCGCAGGGTACGCCCGCTCTCCAAGCACTTCCTTGTGTTTCTCTTGGATCTCTGTCAGGGCAGGATAAGATTGGAGCTCTTCATCTCTGGGCCTGCTTCTCCTGCCTCCTTTGTTATTGTTGTTGTTGTTGTTGTTGTTGTTATTTTCAGGCTGGTTTCTGTTGTTTTGGGAATGGCGGTGCTGCACTTAGGGGCTGGAAAATGCTCCCTCTGCAGCATCGTGCACTGATACAGGAACCAGGCAAAAATATGGGGGTTTGCTAAACACAGCTGGGCAAGATTTAAGAGGGAAGCAAGGTATGAAATTCCTGTGGTTGGGAGCTGAGGAGGGGCTGTCTGAATCCACATCAAGGCATGGGCTGTGCTCTGAGAGGGGGAGATGGCCCATTTGGGGCTTTGGTAAGGGACTGTAAATCCGTTTGTGTGGGCGATGGATGTGGCTGCAGGCGTGGTGGCCTCAGCGTTCCCTGCGGGAGTAAAAACCAACCAAGCTCCTTGATCCATGAGCCTGACCTGGGGGAAGTGAAGGAAAAGGGGGTTTTGCCAAAAGGGCAGTTTTAGGGGCCGTTTCTTCGGTTATGGAGAGGATGACACCTTAGCCAGGGGTAGTTCCACCCAGGAATCCGATTTCAGCATCTCTTGGCCTTGCACAGAGGCAAAGTCCTTAGAGTCTGCTCTTCCAAGCTGTGTCCTTGTCCCCTCAGATCAAGTTCCTTTTCCAGGGAGTCTAAACAAACACCAGAGAGCAGCTTTTTACCTTTGTGTTACAAGCCTGGCAGCTGTGTTCTCCTTTGCTTGGGCAGCTTGGGTTGCCTTGTTGTCTTTTCCAATCCCTAAACAACATCCAGCTCATGTAACCTCATCTCACTCTCTGCCTGAGCTGTGCCTTGGCACCAGGTTCTTGCAGAGGTTCCAGGGCGAGCGCTTGGTGGGCGTGTGGTGGGTGAGCACAGGTCTGTGTCCCCCGGGCGGGCGGCGTTCGGGATGGAGAGGGAGATGCTGCTGCTGCTGGACAAGGCTCAGAGACCCTTTTGGGAGCAGCTGCCGTGGTGGGAGTGCAGCTGCTGTGCCTGCCTGTCCCTCACCTGTCCCTCTGCTCTCCCCTCCTAGATAATGGCTGATCTCCTGGCCAACGGGATCGATGTGTATCCCCAGAAGGAGTTTGACGAGGACTCCGAAGATCGGCTGGTGAACGAGAAATTCCGGGTCAGTGCAGGGGCTGTGTGGGATGGGCCCTGCGGCCCCAGGGGCTGGAGATGTTCTGGGGGGTCCCTTCCAAAAGGCCTCTGCCTTCTCCCCAAAGCTGCTGTGCCCAGCACCAAGGATCCTGCCAGAGCTCAGGGCAGGGGTGGGAAGAGGGTGAGAAAAGCTCGTGGGGAAGGAGTCCTGGCCACTCCTTCCCCATCTCCATCCCTGCCAGCAAGCAGGGGCTCCATGGCCCCTTCCCCTGCCCCAGGCACAGGGAACAGAGGTGCCTGCCCATCTCTGGCTGCAGCAGCAGCTTTCCCAGCACTGGGATGGAATTTTACCTGTAGGCTGCCTGCAGCTGGCAATTCCATGCCACAGGAATCAGCCAGCAATTTTTTGGCACAGTGAAGTGGATTGGATGAATTCAAGGAAGAAAAAAATCTTTTAGGGACTCTGAAGTTCAAAGACACCAACTCGGATCAGGAAATGAGTTGGCCACAGGTTGCCAGATGCTGGGGGCAGTTCCCAGGGAAGCTTTGGGATAGCTTTGCTCCAGCTGTACCTGGTGCCTGCCAGTGAGGGACTGGGCTGGGCTGGGTTTGGGCTGGTTTTAGGCTGGGCACACATGTGAGAGATGCTGGTAGCCAGTCCTGTGCTGCCTGTGGACCCTGGCTGGCAGCACTGCTCAGGAACATCAGGGACAGACCAGCTCATCCCATGAAACCCTCCTGGAAACAGCTCGGTGTAGGACTTTGCTCACCAGTTTGGTTTCCTGGCCAGTTCTCAGGGAGAAATCATAACCTTGTTTTTCTCTTCCCACAGGAAATGATCCCTTTTGCAGTGGTGGGCAGTGACCAGGAGTACCAGGTGAATGGAAGAAGAATCCTTGGGAGGAAGACCAAGTGGGGCACCATTGAAGGTACCTTGTCCTTGCTTCCCCCCCCGAGCCCATCTCCCTGCCCTGGCAGAAGGCAGTGAGATCCAAAACCAGCAGTAGAACTTGAGGTGTTTGTGGTGCCTCCCTGCCCCTCCAAAAAAAAGATAATTTTCCTGGTGTTTGAGGACTGGAAACACCTTGGCCAATCATCCTGTGCTGGGTTCCTGGGCCTTTGTGTGGCCTGGGGGGCTGCTGAGTGCTGGAGGGGACATTTCTGGGGGTCTCGTGGCCTGGCTTGTGCTTCTTGCACAGTCAAATGCCTGATGGCAGGGTTTGAGGGCACACCAGTGACATCCCTGTGTCTCAAGCCCCTGTTAGAACCTTCCCTTGGCATCTGTGCCCTCCACCCTGCCTTTGGTTGGGGCCCTTGTGGGATTTCTTCCCTCTTCCGTTTCCCATCGGCGTCTCCCTTTTTTCTCCCCCGTTTTACAATCATGGTTTGAAGGCTAGATGAAAGCTCCTGGCTCAGGCACTTCTACACATTTCCCTCTTCATGGTTTCTGGCAGCCAGCTGGCTCATCTCCAGTGCCACCCCTCTCATCTTCCTCCCCTGCCCTTCACAGGTTCCTCTCATTTATGAGTCTTTTTAATAGGAATCCTGTGTTGAGGGATGGTTTGACAAAGCTGCCAGGAAAATCAGTGTATTTTGAAGCTCTGCTGCCCTCTCGTGCCGTGTCCCTGAACATTCTGAGTTCAATAGGATTCATTAAACCCTCACCTTGTGCTTGTGGCAGCTGCCTTCAGCACAGGGAGACCCCCAGGACACAGCCATGGCCATGGGCAGCCTTTGCACAGCGGTGTTGTTTTTGTTTTGCCATTCCTGCATGGTGTTTAATGGTTGGACTCGATGATCTCAGAGCTCTTCTCCAGCATAAAGGATTCTGCTGTTCTATGTACAAGCTTGTTTGGGGAAAAAAAAAATTAAAATGAATTCATCCTTTAAATTGAGTAAATTTAGGGGTAAAATAGCAGCTGTCAGACTGATTGTGGGGGAGCAGCACCCCTATTGCAAGCACTCCTGCTTCTGCTAGCAGTAGCCTGTGACAGCAGGAGTTCCTGCCCTGGCACAGCCCTGGCAGCCCTCACCAGCGTGCCTGGGGTGCTGCAGGATACTCCTGGCCAAGCTACGGATGAAACTTTTGTGGAGACACGCCTGGTGCTCACTGCAAAGCTCCCCATGGCCCTTCCCTGCCTTGTCTGGGGCTCTGGGGGTCCTGGCGTTGTGCTGGGGGTGCTGCTGGGAGCTCCCTTTTGTTGGTGGGATGCACTGGGAAGGGGCTGTGGATGCTCAGTCAGACACTGGGAAGGGGCTGTGGATGCTCAGTCAGACACTGGGAAGGGGCTGTGGATGCTCAGTCAGACACTGGGAAGGGGCTGTGGATGCTCAGTCAGACACTGGGAAGGGGCTGTGGATGATCAGACACTGGGAAGGGGCTGGGGATGTTCAGTCAGACGCTGGGAAGGGGCTGGGGATGCTCAGTCAGACACTGGGAAGGGGCTGTGGATGCTCAGTCAGACACTGGGAAGGGGCTGTGGATGCTCAGTCAGACACTGGGAAGGGGCTGGGGATGCTCAGGCAGACACTGGGAAGGGGCTGGGGATGCTCAGTCAGACACTGGAGAGGGGCTGTGGATGCTCAGTCAGACACTGGGAAGGGGCTGGGGATGCTCAGGCAGAGCTCACCAGGGCTGAGCTGGGGCAGGGACCTGGTGCCAGCTTTCCAGCAGCAAAGAGGACTCCTGAGCCCTGCACCAGTCCCCCGGGGGGTGAGTGCCCATCTGAGCCCTCCACATGCTGGGGAAGCCCCCAGGCCCTGCCTGCCCCGGGGGATGGCCGTGGGTGCACACTGATGGGTGTCTCTCTCTCTCTCTCTCTCACCAGTGGAGAACACAACACACTGTGAGTTCGCCTACCTGCGGGACCTCCTCATCAGGTCAGTGCCCTGTCCCCAGAGCCTCTGCTCACCTGGTGGCATCCAGGGAAAGGGGGCAGCCCTTGAAGCAGCTGCTGCTTTGCTCTGCTGCTCCATCCCTCTACCCTTTCACCCCTCTGTCCCTGCCTTCCCTCCCAGCCTGCTGCAGCTCTGCAGCCCCTCTGTGAGGGGTGGCCCCACTCCGTGGGATGAGGCTTCAGGGGGCTTCTCTTGTGCTGAGGAACAGGAGGAGAGGAGCAGTGCAGGGGTCAGGACACACTCCAGGACTGCTGGCAGTGTGGCTCCAGCTCACCTGCAGGCAGCTTTTGGCCTTGGTGGTCCTTCACCAGTGCCAGGTCTCACCCCCAGTTCAAAGACATCACCCTCCACTGGGGTGTCCTTGTGGGGTCTGGGCGATGGCTGGTCCCTCTCGACTGCGGGGCAGGGGCAAGCTGAGCCCCCTGGGCTTGCTAGAGACGGGGCATTGGGCTCCTCCCCAGTTTGGCTGCAAGGTGAACTCTGCACACGTGGTCTGCTGCTGGCAGATTGTTGTGTGGGGCCACAGAACCTCGCCCCTGGACTGGCAGGGTCAGGATCTCCCTGGGTGGGTGTTCTGCAGCCACAGCTCCTATGTCCCCAAGCACCAGTGAAGGGTTCTGCTCCTGATGCCCAGTAATGCTGCCCATTATTGCCTTCACTTCCCTCCTGTGCCCTACAGACCCCATTAACAGTAGGGCAGGAGGGGACATTGGGGCTGGGGGCTGTTTGGGGCGCAGAGGGTTGGGGTGCAGAGGCTGGGCCGGCCGAGCCGTGCCTAGCAAGGCGTGATTGCTCCGTCCCCCTCTCCTGCAGGACACACATGCAGAACATCAAGGATATTACCAGCAACATCCACTTCGAAGCCTACAGGGTGAAGAGGCTGAACGAGGGCCAGAGCTCTCTGTCCAACGGCGTGGCCGACAAAGAGCTGGTGGCCAACGAGATGTAACCGCCCCGCGCTGCAGCCAGGACCTCGCTCGCTCACGCTCGCTGTTTCTCCCCTCTTCCCCCTTTATTTTTATATAAATCCTCTGCCACTGTCCCTCTTGCCCTGGTCCCTGACCCCCCCCTGCCATGTTAACTGACCAAATAACCAGACGTGGAGCGGGGTGGCCGCTCTCCCCCTGCTTTGTGCCATGAGTTTTGTCCTCGGCCCCCAGAGCAGCGGCCCTGGGCCGGGGACCGTCCCTCCGTGGAGGTCGGGCTCTCGCTTGCGCCCAGCTCTGGCCCCACAGCCGAACCCAGGGGAGCAGATCTGTGGGGCCAGCGGGGTTGGGGTGCCCCGGGAGCCCCTCCAGCCCCTCCGTGCAGGGGCTCTTCTCCGTCCATTGAAGGCGAGGGTTCCTCCGGGTGAACGTAGCCGTGGGAAGCAAGGTACGGTGGGGTGAAGAGAGCAAGACAGTGCCATCCTTGTCTCCTGCCGCCTCCTCCGAGCCCTCTGCAGCCCTCTGGGACCCGCCAGCCCCCAGCCTGGTCCCTGTACCCTGTCTACATGCAATAAACTGGGAGTGTTTAGGTGTCACCTCGCCTGTCACCGACCCCCGGCCAGGCAGAGCGACCTGCTTTGGGAGAAGTGCCTTTTCAGACTGTGACCTTGCAATAGCGTGGGAGAGGGGAGGGAGGGTCTGCCTTGTCTGTCTTTGCAGCCTGGAAAAGGCTGTGAACCTCCGTGGAGACTCTGGTTCCCTCTCCCTCGGGCCAGAGCTGTGGCTGGTGCCCTGGGAACACTTGTGTGTATTTATTTTGTCATTCAGTTGGGTGGGTCTTTGTCCGCCGAAGGCTCGGAGTGTGTTTGTCCAGAGCTGGCTGAGTGCGGAACCGTGTCTCTGCAAAGCAGTGGTGGGAGGCAGAGGGTTGTCCTGTCCGATCCTTGTGGTTCTTGGGCTTTTCCCTGCCTCAGAGGAGGCTCTGGGGTATCCCTTAATTCCTGTTCATCCCCTGTGTGATGTGTGTCCAGGGAACATCCTCCTCTGTGCTGCTGGTCCTTGTGCAGGGGGTCTGTGCATGTGCTGACCGAGCCCTGCAGCCGTGTTGGGGGAGGCTGGGGGGTGTTGTGGGTGCTGCTCCCCCTGCTCTGCCCCCAGACCCTCCTCTTTGTGTGTGTCTCCAGTAATTAAGACCCTGCAAGCATTAGGTAGCACTGTGACACAGGAGCGGGGGGTCCTGGAGCAGAGCTCTGCAGTCCTGCCCCCCTCTCCCCAGCTCCCCCGGCCTTTCTGTTGTCCACCAGTCTCCAAATCCTCTCTAAGGGAAAAAACTTCCTGCAAATCGCCCATTTTTGGGGGCACACACTGACGTGGCAGCGTGTCCCGTCCTCTAGCACTGGAAGGCACCTGCAGAGCCCACGGGGGACAGAGCCTGGCTCAGCACAGGTGACCAGGAGGAGGGAGGAGGTTGCTCTCCCCTTGCTGGGGATGCCCAGGTTTTCAGGGGCTCCCCACACGTCCCCCCCCAGCAGCCAAAGGGGTGTGGGAAGGGGGGTGCATTGTGAGAATCCCTTCTCTCCTTCACTCATATTCCCCCTCCACAGCAGCCCCACGGAGCTGTTGGGGAACAGCAACTCTCTACTCGCTGACTTGCTATATTTTAGCAAAAACAACAACAAAAAGAAGTGTATTAACTGAAAAAAAAAATACATATTTCAAGTGTTAAAAAAAGACTGAATGGGGAGAAAAATCTCTTGTGTGAGGCACTTCTGCAAATGCCATCTTAAACTTTTTTTTTTCCTCTAGTTGATATCTCAAGCTGGGCCAAGCAAGACACGCCGCTTTCTCCTTTGTAACCTGACTTTTTTTTTTTTTTTGGAAGAAAAAAAAAAAAAAGAAAATAATACAATAAAAAAACCCTTCATCCAGATCTATTAAAATGGCCTTTTGGGGGTTATAAGCATTATGAAAATTTAGTCCATTTTTGTATAAATAATAGTGTTTAATATGTATTTCCCAAAATAAATGTTTCGAATGCAAATAGAAGGAGGCTTGTTTGGAAATGTCTGTTCCCAGCTGTGGTGTAATCGTTGCTGCATGAATCCCATGGGGCTGGGGGTGATGGGAGAGTCCAGCCCCAGAACCTGTTTAGGGTGGAGGATAATTCCTGACCCCCTTGGCTCATCCCACCTCGGACACCTGCCCCAGGTACCCTACAGAATGCTGGAGCTGCTTGTGCTGAGCACCTCTGGGATGGAGCCAGCATGATCCCGAGGGAGGCAGGTGGATCCCGTCCCTCTGCTTCCATGGTGAAGCTGTTCCCACTGTGCTTCCTGGTGTTTTTATGGAGAGGTGGGCTGCCCCTAGTTCAGGGGGGGGCAGGAGCTCGTCTTTCACCCCAGTGTGGCTTTGGCTCCACAGGCAGATGGCCTTCAAAGCCTTCGTGAGTGCAGGGTCGGCCTTGGGATGCCCTTGGGAGTTGGCTTCACTTGGAGGACCTGCCTGAAAACCACGTTTCTCCCTGGTGTCACAGCCCTGGCCCTGTCCCCTCTGGTGGGTTAATCTCTGACCTGTCTATTGTATTTTCCCCCCAAGCAGCTGAACTCGGAAGCCCCCTGGACGTGCTCCTGGGTGACCAGCTCGAAGTGACCCTGCTGGAGCAGGGGCTGGAGCAAGAGACCTCCAGAGGTCCTTTCCAGTCTCAGCCCCTCTGGGGTTCTGTGCTTGTGGAAGTGGATGAGAACAAACCCAGCAGCACAGCACCCAGGTGGGGTTGGGTTCCTGCGGGGCTCTAGAGCCCAGGACAGGCTTAGGAACATTTTAAACTCTGCTTTTCTGCTGGCACCTGGGTTCTGGTGCGGTGAGTTGTCCCACCTCCCGTGCCATCCATGAGGTGTGCAGGGATGGGCCCCACTTTGCCCCAGTGCCAACCCGACCCCTGGCGATGCCCTCTCATTTCTGGTGCTGCACAGCAGTTCTGTGGCTGCTTTAGCTCAAATCCCCCTCACCCCCACAGCTCACAAATGATTCCAGGCTGAGATGCAGCAAAGCCAAGGTGTTCTCACTGCTGCAACCAGAGCAAGACCCAGAACAAAAGCACTTAGGGAGGGAGGAGGGAAAATCCACGTGTAATTGTAGTAACTACAAACATGGACCGGGGCCTTGATCCTGGAGGAATCTACAGCAGTTTTTCCCCCATACTGTGGTTTCTCTTGTGCTGGGATTTGGAGTCTTTTGCAGTTTTCCTCAGTGCTGGTGTCTGAGCATGTGAGGGAGAAGGGACAGAGGATGCTCCAGGGCTCCCCAGGCAGATGCCGTGCTGGTGACACATTGAGAAACGGTTTGTGGATGGAGAGAGGGGAAAGCAGGCAACATTCCCCAGCTCAGCAGTAAGGGCAGCTTTTGTTTAGCCCAGAGGAGGAGCTCAGCGGGTCTCAGGGAGGTCCCTCCGCGGGAATGGTGCAGGGAATGGCTTCCAGATGTTAGGAAGCTCCGGAGAGGTGGGGTTGGCGAAGGGAGAGCAACAACACCAGATGCTCTGATGGAACTTGTGTGGTGCTGTGGGAAAAATCCCAGCTGGGGGAAGGGTTGGCCGTTGCAAAATTCCTCCTGGCTCCCCAGAGCCTTGGCCAAAGGGCAGGAGTGACCCGGGAGGGGGTGGATGGGGAGGCTTTGGGCAGAGCAGAGGGCAGGAAAGGGGCTGCTCCCCCCTGCCCACACCCTCCCCGGCTCTCTCCAAGGGAAATGTGCCTTAACGATGCCTTGGCTGACAGAAAGGACCTTGCACTAATGGCTTATTGAGTGGCCTCACTTTAACAAATGAGGGAAATGAAGATGAGTGAGAGTTTAATTACCGAGCTGAGCGAGGATGGGCCCTCGCTTGCCTTGCCTGGCTCTGGGAGGGAGAGGGGACCCCCCAGCACAGCCGGGCTCTGGGGGTGCCTGGCAGCCCTGGAGGAGGCGGCTGCTGGGGCAGGGAGGGCTGGAGATGGGTCAGGTTCCAAAGAGCACCTCCATGAGAAGAGGAGGACTATAAATAATAAGAATAAAAGGGAGTATAAATAATTAAAGCAGCTCATAGCGAGTAGTTCCCGAAACGTCTGCCTGATTTAAAAACTAATTACTTGGAGGGTAATCACCCCCAGAAGCGCACATATTTACCCACAATGCTGCTCTTCCCTCCTCTTCCTTGGGCTCCCTTCTCCTGATTGCTATCCCAGGCACCGGCACAGACTTATCACTCACCCACAGCACCCAGAAATGGGGCTGTGCTCGTCCATCTCCCTGATTAATGCCGACATTGGAGACCTGCTCAGGGAGGAATCAGTCTTCTCTGGGTACAAGGCCAGGTGCTGGCAGGAGGGGAATCTGAGCTCTGTGGTACCTGCAGAGCCCGAAGGAGCTGGGAGCCCCAAAGGGCCACCTCCTGCTGCGGGGATGGAGCCTTGGGATGACCTGTGCTGCCCGAAACAAGGGCACCACCGAGCGCCACGAAGGGGATGTGGCATCACCTGCTGAGTGCCAGCTGCTGTTCAGGGCCGTTCCTGGGCCATCAAACCCTGAATTCCCTGAGTGGGAGCTGTCCTCGTGGGAAACATCTCCCTTTGATATGCGAGCCGGGCTGCAGCAGCGCAGGCAGAGCTGCAGAGCTCAAGCTTTAATTACGGGGAAGCTGCTGCACTGCAGCTGAAAGCTTGGGGGGGTTTTGATCGTCTCCACTGTGGCTCCAGCAGAAAGAAGGATTTGTCCCTCTGTCGCTGTTGAGACGGGTCAGGACACACAGACACGCTGACAGCTTCAGGCAAAGAGCTCATCTTTAACACCACACAGCGCCTTTTACAGTTTCTTAGCTGTTTACATCGTTTTAAAGCACAACAAGCTCAGTTCAGCCGCTCACCCCACACCACTGGGTGAGCACACGATAATCACGCAGCGTGGTTTTCTACCTCTAACTCAGCTCTGCCTCTTTCCCACAGTCCTTCTCTAGCAGAAGTCACAGGCCTGAGCCATGATTTTCCAAAGGCAACAAGGCCTCCATTCTATAACATTTTACCTGTATGCAACATCCCTCCACCTGCAGCTCCTCACGCTGCCTCCATCACACAAGGTGCCGGCCCCGACCCTCCTGCTCCTTCTCACAGCCCCAGCAAATCCTTTTCTTCCACGCCCACAGCAAGCCCAAGTTTGTAGCTCTTTCACGCACTTTAGTTCGTATTTATTTGCCTGAGCTTCTCTCCGGTCCTGCACAAATTAATAAATAATTCTCACCATCAGCCTGATTTAGGAGCAGCATTGCACAGCGCTGCTTCATTTAGGAAAGCAGAATAATTTATTCCTAACTTATGGGATTCAGGAGACTTCCACCCGCAGCCCATGATATTTTCTCATTAACATTACCCAGCTAAGCTAAAAACTGCAATTTCATAAGTCATACTTCCTTCAAAGGCACATTACCAGCTTCCCAGGGACTCCAAAAGTTTACTGAAGCTTAAAGACATACCTCATAGCATGCAAAAATGTGCCAAAGCCCCTCTTCTTATTACTACTGAAACCATCTTTCCTGCAAGTTTCCCTCCCCTGAACTCTTCCCACCAGGAGGATGTGTAAGGGAGTGATGCTGGGCAAAAGAATAGCATTGAGTTACTCTTTAACAAGAAGATAGAATGAAAATATTTAACTGGAAAACAAAACAAAAGTCCTTTATCCTCTGCTCTAGGGCACATCTGTAAATGAATTAAGCCAAAACGTTCCTTTTTTGTATTTTTTTTTACTGCTGGGGGTTGCCCACAGTGAAAATGTGGGATGGAGGGCTGGGACACAGGGGGATGGATGGCTCTGTGTGAGCTCCTCGTCACAGAGGGCCATCAGCACCCAGGGCTGAGCTGTTATTTTAATCTGGGCACCATTTTTAGAGGTTGGCTTGGTTTCGGCTTTTCTTTGTAAGCCACAGCTGAAAGCTCTTGCTGGCAAAGTTTTCAGACCTCGTTCTTTCAAAAGTAAGAATTGTCACCTCTCAAGGCCCACGTCCTGGAGCAGCTTTGCTGAGGACAAGGACAGGGAAGCAGAGAGAGCCTGGACCCTCTGTGTGCATCCACCCACCCCACACTGCATCAGCCCAGGGCTCCAACTGTGGGGGAGCAGAGCCCCACCTCCAGCATTCCCCCCTCCCTGCCCTTCTCCTCTCCTGCCACCTCCGAAGAAAGCTGGGATTAAAATCATATTCCTGAAGCAAAATTACACACCGGAGCCTCCACGGCCCTCCCGGGAGGAGCAGGGCACTGCTCTATAAATATCTGTCTCGATATGTTTAATTTGCAGATGAAATTAAGCCTGGGAAGAAAGGCAAGGATGTCTTTTCATGTGTGGGCTGTCCGGCTTTGCCTCGAATATCAAAGTGAGGCGCGTTACAAAGCGCCGGCTCCGCGGGATTACCTCAGAAACCTTGTAGGTCCCAAGTGACGGCGCTTTCGGGATCAAAAGTTGTGGTACTTATGCAGAAAGCCAGGAAAAGCCAGCCCCAAAGAGCCAAATCTCGCGTCAGTTGGCAGAGTTCAGAGATTTCCAAGGAAACAAGAAGGTAGGTGAGGAACCAGGAGAGGCTGGGCTTTCACGTGGATTTTGGATTAAATATTAACTCGCTGCAGTGGGTTATGAGGATAAATATTTTCATTAATCATGCATGTGCTCATTATGATGGTGAGAATAGGCTGTTCAAGATTCATCTGCACGAGCTTTTCAACCCCAGCCTCCCATTTTCTGCTCGTAGCTTTTGGTAAAACACCACCTTTTGTGCTTGCTTTCTTTGGAAAACTTCTTCCCCACAAACAATTTTATTGGTTTCAACATTTTAATGGTTAGGCTTTGAAAGCACCAGCTGGAAAGATTTAGCTTGAGGGTGAATGGAGAGGAGAAAATGCACCTCTAGTTGAGGGAAGGGGAGTGGGATGATGGTTTTGGTGGGAGCCTGACCCGGGGTGGGAAAACAGAGCTCCCCTTCCAGGGATCTGCTGTCATGTTCCAGTGACACCTCGCCATCCCTTTCATTAAACATTGGAATTTTTCCTGCTTTCCTCCAATTTTATTGAACTTTTCAATCATTATCACTTTCCTTAGCTTTCCTTCCTTTCTGTTTTTAGCAGCTCTTTTTCAATTACTCAGTGCTTTCCTTTTTATTCCAGTCATTTTTTTTAAAGACTTGTCTAGAAGGAAGAGGGAAGACAGATTAAAATTTGTACTAGACCAGAGAGTGGATGTACGGCCGAGAGTCTAAAACCCTGTCATTAGCAATATTTAATAAGGAACAAAATTATTGGGCAAGCTGAGATGGCTGCAAATGACTCCTGAAACTCTCCGGGATGGAAGGGACCTTCTCCAGCAGAGAGAGCTGCCTGATGGATGGAGACACAAAGGGTTTGGAGGGAGCATCTCTAATGACCATCTGTCCCACTGGAAAGATTTATGGATGTTGAGCACAGCTCTGAGGGCCCCACTTCTGGGTGAGGGTGAGGCCAGGGGTGACACCTTGGAGGTGCCTTCTGTGCCCTAAAAATACCCCCTTGTCCTGCTGGCACCCTCTGTCCCTCTGTGCTCCTCCCCCAGGGCTGGATGCAGTGGGGTTTTTCCCTTGGCACGAGGAGGCACCAACCCCAATCTGAGCCCTGAGGAGGAAAGGAGAGGCCACGGATGTTTGGTGTTTCCTTTTGTGAGCACTTCATGGAGGAGCAGCGGGCAGATTTGGGGTTGTGCTGGTGGTGATGCCATGATGATTTTTTGCTTTTACTTTTATACCCCTTTTATACACTCTCTTATACAGCTTTTATGTATTCTCAGTGCTTTCAGCCCACACAGTTATAATTCTTTAAGTTTGATCACTTCCCTCAGACCCAATATCCCGTTAAGCCAAGAGCCCAAACACCCTGGGAACCCCAGACCCCGAGGGCCTCTCCAGAACACATTCTGTAAACAAAGCCAGGCCCAGCCAGGGGAAGGTTCCTCGCTGAGGGGTCTCGCTGGAGTCCCTCCCTGGGCAATCTTTGATAGATGTGCTAATTAGCAAGGCCTATAATTGCACACACATCACATCGTGGGGGGCCATTTCTCCGGGGGGCATTTCGGGGTGCATTTCGATGTGCATTTCGGCGCCCCTGAGGATCCTTCAATAAATACCGAGGTAAAACCCTTTTTCCCTCTTAACTGTGTTCAGCTCTCTTCATTTTAAGACCAGGAAATGGTGTCATCTCCACAGCCCCAGCTGTGGGCAGGGATGGAGATCCCTTCCCCCAGGTGACTTTCCTGGAGGATGAACACACCCCTCCATCCCTTCCACTCCTGTGCTTTTGAGGAGTGATCAAAGTGCAGCCGTTGGATTTCATAACCTGAGTAAATGCTCAAAAAAAACAAAGGAATCACTCCCGAAATATGGCAGGGATGGTGTTTTGAGTCTTGGCTGCTTCACCTGGGAAACAGTCTCCTCTGATTCAGCTTGTTCAAATCATCTTAACAGTTCTTAGCAAGAAAAAACCCTCTGTATCCTGAAGGCAAGTATATTTGGGCAGAGCAATAAGAGAGACTTTAAGAGGTTTGGAGGTTACAGTGGGAAATAGCAGTTATTCCCAATAAGCAGCGTTAAATGAAGTGCTGCTGACAGTAGCCTGAGGCAGGTTCAAGAGTTTCAAGATTTGCAACTAAGAGATTAACCAAAATAGATGTCTTATTACAGGCAAGTTTGTATCTAAATCATTTAAAGTACCTTTGGATGCCGTAATGTTTTCCCTCCTAAGTGCTCGTTGTATATCTGCAGCTTCCTCCCAGTTTTCAGGGGCGAGCAAAGGGAGAGCCCTTGATCTTGGTGAGTTTGAGACCCTCTGATGAGGGAACAAGGACCCAGTGGATTGGCAGGTTCCAATTTGATGGGAGGTTTCTTGAGCAGGGATCCTATTTGACGTGGGGGAGACATCCTGGCCCAGCTCCTCCCTGGCGGACGCTCTGCTGCGTGGTGGCTGACAGGCACAGCCCAGACTGGATGGTTTTGCCAAAGCTTTGGGTGTAAAATTCCTCTGCAAGAGCAGCAGCAGCATGGCTAGGAGCTGGAATAACCCAGCTCTTAACTTGCAGAGGCTGTAGGGCTCCAGGAGAGCAAGTGCCGAGTTTGGGGGCGGGAATAAGAATGGCTCAGGTGAGCACAAAACATCTCCATCTTTGCCAAGCCCTGAATCCAGCTGCTGATATCCAATCTCTGCCGTCCTGTGGGACTTTCATGTGCATGGATCACCCACCAAAATGTGTTTGGGATGCAGGATGTTGGGTTTTTTTCCTTCTGTGCTGAACTGGAAGGGAATTCAGTGTAGAGCTGGAAGTATGGGGCTCCTGAAACAAATGATCTGCCACCAACCAGGGCAGTCACTGGCACAGAGCCTTGGCTGCAGCCTGGATAAGGTAAATTTAAATTTAATGGGTGATGAGTCAACAGGTCCAAGGAAATTCCACAGAGCTGACAATGGATACCTGGATGCCAGCCATGCCACAAACCCTCATTTTAGGTGTAATGGGAAGTCCTGTGTGAGAGGATGAAGGAAACAAGGATGAAATGTGTGATGAGTGCCCTGCTTTTGCAGGAATTTTGCCAGCTTGAAGGAGCAGGTTGCTCCAGGCTTTCGTTTCCTGCAGTGGGAGTGCAGACACCAAGCATTAACAGGGACAGATGGAAACCTGGATTTTCTGGAGGCTGTTAAGAATGTGCCCTGCCTGCCACCATCACTGCAGCTCTGCAGGCTCCCTGGGCTGTCACCAGGCAATTCCCCACTTCCAGCTGCCTTCCCACGTGTGCTCCCTCACCTCGTTGGTGTGCCTGCTGCCCTCCTGGGGCTGGGGGTTTAACTGTGGACCCACTGGAATGATCCAGTCCTCGATCCCTTTGGCTCTGCCTTGCCCTGTGGAAGCAGGCAGGGCTGTGCCACGTGGTGGGATGAGCTGGGTTTGGATCAGGCTGCATTTCACCTGTCCCTGAGCGTGTTCTGCCTCCTCATCGCTGCTGTATTCCCCAGGAGCCACGGACAGCTGGTGCTTGCATTTCTCCTGGAGCCTGGAGGGCTGAGAGCATCCCTCTTTCCCAAGTGAGCCTTTCTAGCCCTTGGAGGGGCAGAGAGACACTTTAGCCTGGCACCCTTAAAATACTTGTTTTCTGGGAATACAAGGAGTTGAAGCTTATTATACCCAATTATCATTAAATTAGCTGTAAAATGAGCTATTTGGACATTCTGGTTTATTGTTTCAGATTGTTTGCAAGCCTGGCACTGCCCCCAGTCTGTGTGTGCTGGAAGCATCAGAGCTATTGCCCAAGGGCAGGTGGGGGTGAGAGGGCTCATCCCAGGTGAATCCACCACCACAAACCCCGCTGGGGTGCTGTGCTCATCCCAAGCAGGTGCTGTGCCTGTGGGAATGTGTGGGAGCAGAGCTCTCCAGGGGAAGCCTCAAGTATTTACATCATGATCTTCTGAGAGAGGGGCAGCCTGGGAAAGGCAGCCCTTGGTCTCCAGGAAATGTTTCATGAAGTCTGTTTTACTGGATTTTGGCGAAAGAGACCTTGATTTAATGGGAGTTTTTAAAAGTGGGAAATGTGGAACAGCTGCTGTGGCTGTCAGCGAGCCAGGAGCGGAGGGGAGGGCAGTGCCTGGGGGTGTTTGGTCATGGACCTTGGCAAACGGGGGGGCTTTCCTGTTGTTTTAATTGGCATCAGGAAGATCATTGGGAGCTTGGAGCCCCAAACACCATTTGGGAGGGTGTGAAAGGTGCTTCTGCACTGTGGGACTGTGTCGGCGGTGGTAAGGCAGGGAAGGGGCAAAGGAAAGCGCAGGAAGGGAAAATGGAGAGGGAGCACTTCCATCCATCCCTGCCCAGAACTGTAAAGGTTTAAAGCTACCCAAGGCCTGAGAGCCCACTGGATTCAGGGGTGTGTCACAGCTCAGTGAGCACCCCCAGGCATCTCCTGCCTGCACGTGGTGTCCAGGGCACCTGTGGGGCCGCATCACCCTGGGACAGGCACCTCTCAAGGACTGCACTTGGGACGAGATGAATCTCCCTGTGTGGGCTGGTGGTGTCAGCTGAGTGCAAGCACAGCCAAGGGGGACTCGTGCAGACCCCCGTGTCCCACTCATGGACACACACACACAGAGCAGGGCAGGGCAGGAATCCCCCCTGCAGCCTCTGCTGGAGACGTGACATGGACAGAAAATCTCGGGAGGGCTTGTCCACCTCAGGCTCTCCTTTCTGGCCTTTCCCATCTGATGCTTTAGAGCAGGATCTGAGAAACCTGCTACGATCTGCCTGGAGGGGAGGCTTGTCCCACCTTGGATCCAGCAGGTTTTATCTTTTGTGCTAGAGGAGCATCCAAATAATTTGACAGTGGATGCTCTCATCCCTCATCTGCCGGCAGAGTTGTTTTTGTGGCTCTAATGCTTCCCTGACCTCAATAATGTCTTCTGCGAGTGCGTTGCTCAGGTTAATTATGCATTACGTTTACATAAGGCTTTTCTGGCTTTAATCAGCTCCAAACCCTCTGCCTCGGGCTGCGCTGGGTGCGCTGACACTCGGCAGCTACCGGGGGCTCGCAGGAGGGCCGCACCCACTTTCCCACCCTGCCAGGTCTCGTGCTGCCCCTGGGGTGGCTCCTTTATTTGTCACCACGCTGCATAACCCTCCCGAGACTTCTGGCTCCGTTGTCACCTTGCAGCATCTCTGACGCCCGCTGCAGTCGCGCAGCACCGTGGAGGTGACTGCTGGTGTGAGGGAGCTCGGTCGTGTTCAGCTCCCTTTCCTTCTCTACTGGCTGGAGAAGGGTGTTTGTGCTCTGGGAGAGGCTTGGGAGCTGCTGGGAGGATTTTTCTTAGACTCAGTCTTCCCCACGTGGGCTGTGTGAGTATAAGAGAGTGGGTACAAAGACGGTGTTTCTCTTTCTTCTGGAGATCTGTTTCTCTTCTCTTTCTCGTTGCTTTCCTCTGGGTTTCCCCTTTGGTTTCGCTGCCATCTCTTTTGAGCTGGATGAGCTCTCCTTCTCTCTTCTAAGACCTTGAAAGCAAAGGTTATGGCGAGATTGCATAGAAGCAGGTTGGATAACGTGATTCTTTCTTCAAGGCAAGCGCTCCCGTTTGCAAAGTAACTTGGCAGCCTTGTGTATTTTGGATTTAGGCATCCCGGTGCATAAGCCAAAGCTAACAGACATTAATTAGCTGGAGGACTGATACTGTACTGAGAGCAGTTGCTCGCATAGGTTGGCATTTTTATTTTTAATGCAAGTAATTAAAGGGAAAGTTGTGTTGAAGAAGTCGATGTTAAGAGATGTTGTATAAATAACACACCCCGGGTGGTGAGAGCTGGGGAGGAAGCTGAGGGAGAGAGGAGCAGCTGAGCTGCTGGTGTGGTGCCTGCTGTCATGCGTGGCTGTGGAAGGAGGGATTATCCCTGTAGCAGGGAAAAAAAGGAGCAAAGGAGAAGTGTGGTTTTAAAACCACGTCAGAGGAGAAGGATGGTGAGTTGGAAGAGCTTTGCCAGCGTGTTTGGAAATCCACGAGGGAATTGTGTTTGGAGGATCCCAAAAAACTGGTCCAAGAAACTGGGATGCAGGAGCTGAGCCTGCAGTGTAGGCTCTGGGTTGGAGGAACAGCACAAGGTTCTGAGCATGCAGCCTGGTCCCCTAAAACACTTCCCAGCCTGTCATCCTGCCGAGATCATTCAGGAGGAAGTTTGTGTGGAGAAGTGCCGAGTGAAGCCTGTTTGGTGGCTCAGATAAACCCTGGGAGACAGGGATGGATCTGTGGAGCTGCTTGAAGCACAGCCACACCTCTGGTTTGTGTTGCCAGGAGCGTGTGTGATGCAAGGAGTTAGAAAAGAGCCAGGTCTGGATTCGAGGTGCTTGGCAGGGGTGTCCTGGAGATGCCCAGAAGGTCTCTGGATCAGGGAATGCTGGTACCTGTCCTGTTAGCCCAGGGCACTGCCAGCTGGGTCTGCAGCTGAATTTCTCTGCCCCTGCTGGTGACGAAACAAAGCCGTGGTTATCTCCAGGGTGTTTGTCTCCAGCCTTGAGACAGAAAAGAGACTCGAAACCACACCCAGCCCCCAGGAGCAGAGCCATGCAGAGAGGAAAAGCTGCAGTGCTGAGCACTTCCCATTGCATGTGGGCTCTCACCCGTCCCCAGCACCCTGCTGCCACTGGCCAAGGCTGGGCAGAGCAGGCTTCCCTTGGGGATCTTGTCCTTCCCACAGAGGTCAGAGTCTGCCCACCCTGGGCTGCTGGGTACCCACCCAAAACTCACCTCTGAGCAGGCTGAGCTGCCCCAGCTCGAATGATGGGGACCAGCATTTACCTGATGTGCTGTGATGGGAGGCTGGGTGTGCCAAATCACGCTGGACACTGCAGTCACTGATGGAATTTTAACCATTTGTGTCCCTTCTCCGAACGCCAGCTGTTGGCAGCGATGGCCAAGTCCTTGCTCTTCTCCGGGTGGTGCATTGTGAAGGAGAGACTGGGTGAGGAATGCAAATCAAAACTAAACAACGTGCTTTGCCATCTTTTGTTTTGGTTTTTTTTTCCCTTTAAGAAGCTTAATATATTAGCTAATCATGTGTGTAAACAATCTCAATATGTAGACTGAAAAGTAGCATCCATCCCCCCAGCGTCAGCTGGGTTGAGCCTCCCCGTTAACCTCTCCAGAGCAGAAAACCCTTCCCGAACAGCCATTTCGGAGTGTGCAAAATTGATTTTGCATTCGGCCTCCGCAGTGGGAGAAGATGGCGGCGTGGAGCCGCGGGCGCCTCTTCCCTCCCTTGTCGTTTTTTTGGGATATCCTCTTTCCCTCGGCGAAGGAGGACGGGTGGGTCTGGTGCCAGCGGGTCACTCCCACCGCCCGGGCACGCAGGTCTCCCCTGGCTCCTTCTCCCGAGCAAAAACAATAAAAACCAAATTTACGGCGGCCCCTCCTTGGGTAATTTCCACAGCGCAAAGACCCCCTGCCTCCCACCCCCTTCACGTGCATCTTCTCTTAATTAATTAATACTGCATTCATCACCGCTTAATTCCCGTTTCCGTAGCACCCGAGGAGGGGGGCTGCCAGCAAAGGCGGCTGCTGAGACAGTCTAGAGCTGCTGTCTTAGTGGAGGAGCTTAATTAGCCCCCGTGACAGCGTGGGCTCGTTTCCCACAGCCCGGGAACGGGGGCCTTCGAACGGCTTCTGGTGCCCAGCAGACTCAGCTCCCTCTCCCCGTGCCAGTGCCCTGCGTGTGCTGGGGAGGAAAGGTGATCTCCTGCAATGGCTGCCCAAATTAAAGAACAAAATTAATCACAAATTGGCCTCCTTTTGAGCTGGATGAGGGACAGGAGGTAAAGGCGCCAGGTTTGGTTTGTCTCAGGGGTTTTTGGGACCCACTGGGCTGTACAGGGTCCGGTACATCCCTCACTGCTCAGAGCTGTGTCTGCTGGTGGTGCAGGAGTCCTGCTCTCCTTTTCTTCATTTTTTTAACCTTGAACACAACTTGTTGGCACTTGTGGTGTCTCCTCTGCTGAAAATATCTTGCTACACTGTGCTGCGGCCCTGGTGGGATGTGGCTGGAGAGCCCTGTGGTGCTGATGGGACAGACCAGCAAATCAACCAGCAAACATGAACTGCTGGGGTGATTTTAGCAGAACAGAACTTTTGGAGGACTGTCTGGAAGGAAAGATGATGTGTTTGTCAGCTGGTTTTGTGATGTGCATAAGAGTTTAGGTAGGGGATTGTATTTCAGGTTTTTACCTCCCAGTTCTTGAACTCTCCTCCCCTCTACAAAGAGGGAAAACCCACGTGCCCCCATAGCTTGTTGGGATGGTGACCACGGGTGTGCTGTGCTCATACCCACGCAGCTCCCACCTGCCCGGGCATCACGTTTAGGGTAAGATGGAGAGACCCAGAGCGTGTGTGTGTGTGTGAGGAGGGAAGATGGAGAGGGAACAAAAGCAGCAGATCCACCGCGGTGCCGGGCCGGGCTCCTCGCCAAGAGCGGCTGCGGCAGCAGCCCCGGCCAGGGATGCTCCTGCTGCCTTCTCCTCTGGGGCACGGGCTGAGGGTGTGCCGGGGCATGAAGGTGGCTCTGGGCCGGGATGAGGGATGCTGGTGTTGTGATTCTGATGTCCATGCTGATGTTGGGATGCTGATGTGGGAAAGTTGACGTCGGGATGTCGCCTCGCCCACGCCCTTCCCACGGCACGTGTCCCGCGTGACTCCCGGCACAGCCATGCTCAGCCCGTGTGAGTAATGACACCAGGCGGGGGCTCGGGGCGTGGGCAGCGCTCGGCGTTGGGTGTAGGGGGTTATTTTACTTGATTTTCTTTTCCTTTAATTTCCGTTTCCTGCCACTCTTTTATTTTCCCCCACTGCCCGGCCCGTGGCGTTGAAACTCGGCCGCCTCATCGGTGGTGGCTTTGGGAGGGCCGGGGATGCGGGGGTCAGTTGGCACAGCAACTGCTGCTCGGGGACAAAAGGAGGCTTTTTTTTTTTTTTCTTTCTTTCTTTCCTTCCTTTTTTTTTTTTTTTTGCAGCGACAGTAGCAGCTGCCAGCCAGAATAGCAAATCCGTGCGACTTGGCACCGCTCCAGCTTCCTTGAGGGTTACAGAGGGATGGTATGTTGGAGGGTAAGACTAGCTAATTAATCTTCTGGCAGGGAACAATGTAATATCAGACAATTACAAAGACAGAATGAAATTGCTATAGTGGGAAGGCTGGCATATGAATTCCTCAAAGGGTCCATCCCTCAGTCCACTGCCGTGGTACTTTGTATGCGGGAAAAGCACCCACCCTACGTGTGCTTTTCTGTTGTGTGGGGGTTTTTTTTGGGTGAATTACATGATGGGTTTGGAGGAGGGGTGGGGGGAGGCTGGCTTGCTCACAGGAGAAGCTTTTTGAGGAGCAAAAGAGAGAAAGAAGAGTCATTCCGAGCAGACGCGTTCCGAGAGGACAGATCTGGTGCATCGCCGATCCTTCGGGCTCACGGGGTTGGGGATTTTTTTTCTTTCCCCAGTTATTTTTCGTGATCGCACCGTGGTGTCTGATGGCTACGGCTTTTGGAAGGAAGATCTGACTACTGGGCAGAGGGGGAGGGATTTCCTCCAGCCGTTCTTCACAGAGAAGCCTTCAAAGAGCTCTGGAGCTGCTGAAAGTTCTTGGGGGAAAACACCTACGAGCTCCGCGGTGGTAATTGCCGATAATGAGCTGTAATCACCGCTACCCGCAGTCGGGACACGGTGATGGATAGGGCAGCGCGAGCCGCATGGTGCAGGCTCCCCGTCTGTTTATTTGCAGCAGGGAAAGAATTAGGGAAGTCTCATTTATCCTGGAGCACAGGAAAGCATCGGTGGGAGATCGGCCTGTGCAGGATTAGCACAGGAAACCCCTCCTCCCTTCTCCTTGCCCTCGCCAGGCGCTAGGGATAAGCTAATGGCTCTCCTCCCTCTGCATCTCCCTCCCGGGATGGAACTTGAAGCGGTGGCATCTCTGGAAGTGCCATTAAAAAACAAAACAAAACAAAACCAAACCAAACCAAAACAAAAACAACCCCACAATACCAAACGTGGAAATGGCATCAGACAAATTCTCTTTGTGATGCTGGGCTCGCGTCTGCGCGCCAGAAGCTGCTTCCAGCCAGGACGGGGGTTGGAGCAGCTCCAGCTTCGTTGTTCTTTCTCCTAAGGAATCCGAGTAGGTTTTTGTGCGGTGCCTGCACAGATCAGATGGTGCAGAGACGATGTTTAGAAACCACTGCAAGCCCCCCTGTCTGCCTTGGCCGCTGGGCTGGGCTGCCAGTTGTCACTGGAGCTGTTGGAAGGCTTAGGCTGAATAAGTGGCTTCTTTTAAAGGAGTAGCAGTGTCAAGAGCTGGACTGGCAGGCTGGGGCCCTTTTCCAAGATGCAGATGAGGAGGAGCTGCACACAGCTTAGTCTTTGAGCGGTGCCCTGAAAGGCTCCCTGGTGGGTGCCCATCTGTGGGTGTTTGCCTGGGTATTTTTCCAGGCTGGCTGGATAGCAGGAACATTTTCCATTGGGTTTTGTTAGGGATGAAAGTCTCACGGCTGGGTCTCATCGGAAGTCCCTTGGTGTGGTTTGTGCAGATGTGTAGCTCCTTCTCTGGCCATGTGTGCCCCTTGTGAGACGCCAAAAAATTCCCTGCACACCCAAAAGAGATGGATCCCAAAACCCAAGCCTCTGTTCCCACCATCTGCTGTACCCTCCCTGTGTTTGCTTTGAGCACCCCAAGCACTCAGGTGCACGGTGGCTGCTCCTTCCCTGGGTGCAGAACAGATGCACCACCTCTCTCTGGAGGATGCAGAGCTCAGCCCTGCCATCCCTTTTGTTCCCATCCTCATCCACCCATCCACAGCCAGCCAGACCTCCAGGGCTGGAGGGAAACTCTCTCAAGGTCAGCCTGGCTGATGTACCTGCAGGAGAAGGCCTTGGAGATTTCCCATCCAGATGATCATGGCTCTAGTAATGGATGCTTATGAGCAGGAGTGAAGAAACTGAAGTTATCCCGATCACTTCATAAATGA
Source organism: Oriolus oriolus (assembly GCA_013400235.1). Lineage (NCBI taxonomy): Eukaryota > Metazoa > Chordata > Aves > Passeriformes > Corvidae > Oriolus > Oriolus oriolus. Next base: position 1,345,723 of record VXBT01003995.1, read on the forward strand.
TTGGTTAGAAATGATCACATTTAGTCCCTGTCTGAAAAAGTCTCCCCCTGTTTGGTCTTGTGCCCAAGCCCAGCCTTGCTCTCGGCTCTGTACAAAGTCTGAGCCAGCAGCACTGCTCCTGCATGGAAAGGGAAGAGACACTCTGAACCTTTTCGCAGTCAATAATTGACACCAGGGAGGTTTTTGTAAATTAATGAGTGTATCTTCTTGACTATACTTCAAAGTTTTCACTTTATGAATCTTTTATGGAATTCTCTACACTGGGAAAAGAAAAAAAAAAAACCAACAAACCCTTGTAGTACTGAAGTTTTACCTTTGTAAATGATACAATAAAAAAAATAAATTAAACCCCACACTTTCACCATCAGTTGACTTGAGAAAAATCATCCACTGGGTCGTTGTCTGCACACTGTGGGGCTGACTTTGCCCGTGAAGGTGGGCACATCCACACAGACGTGTGTGCTGAAGGGTTAATAATAGTCTGGGCACTCTGACCGGAACCTTAATGCTACCAAAATTCCCCCCTTGCAGCAGGGTATGTCCCCGCTCAGGTCCTGCTGAGCCTCTCCAAGGAAACTTCCGGAGTTAAGAAATTTAATTTGTAATAAATCAGCATTACAGTACGAGTAAATCTGCTTCAGTGGCTATAAAAATTAATTCCTTATCCTAAACATTATTATATAGCTTTCAAAATGAATTGACTGTGGTTGGTAGTCTAGTATGTGCCATTATTGGTAATTAGTGTAACAAAATAACGTTGCTGTAATATTTCCTGTCTACCCCTCCCCCAGCTGGGAGCTGTTTCCTATTAGAGAATCAGAATTGCAAATGCAAGGCTTGTGTGCAAGCTGCTGGCTTTGATTTCTTTTTTTTTTCCTTTTTTTTCTTTTTTTTAATATATAATTTTGTGTGTGCTGGAAATCAATCTGTTCGTGTCTGAGGTTTTCCGGGGGCATTTCCTTCTGCAAAAGCTTTGGAATGTCACAGGGCGCCATCGGAGCCCGATGCTGGAGGGGCTGGGTGCTGCCTGGAGCAGCCCAACGCTCTTGGATCCCCTTCTGGGCTTTTCCTTGCGCGCAGTTGCTGCTGAGATCCGAATCCCAGGGTGGGTCAGGCTGGAAGGGAACCCCAGGCAGGGTCATCCTGTCCCACCTCCCTGCTCAGGCAGGGTCATCCCAGTCACAGGATCATGTCCAGGTGGTTCTGGAACATCTCCAGTGGTCATTCACATCTCCCAGGGTGCGACACTTTTGCTCACCGCTTGTGCCTCTGTAGCTTTTTCCGGTGATCCACCACATCCTTGTCTTTATCCAGAAGCTTGGCTCGCCCTAAAACACCTGGTGGAACTCCCCATGGAGGCACTGGGGCAGCTCTGAGCCTGCCAGGAGGTGCAGGGAAGCAGAGATCCGCTGCTCTGAAGCAGGGGGCAGCTGGAGGATGGGCTGGGGCAGCTGGAGCTGCGCGCAGCAGGAGGATCCCCACGCGTGGAAGGCAGAAAGGTGCTGAGGAGCTTTCCTGGGCCTTTGCAGCTGGACAAAGCTGCTTTTCATATTTTGCTGGCCTGGCTAAGAAACCTGAACAGGATGAAAAAGGGGATGGAAACACAGGAGGAGCAAATAAAAATGGGTTTATGCATTTCTCCCTCTCCGTGTGAGATGGATGCTGTTGGAGCTTTCTCCACAGCCCCGCTTCCAGCACGTCCAGCGCCATCCTGCCTTGGGTTGTTCCTCCCCACTGCGTGCCCAGGAGTTATCAAACCCCAGTGCCCATCCCAAATGTCCTGGATAATCCCTGAGGAACACCCATACTAAGCACTTCAGTGGTGCTGACCAAAGCAACTCCTGCTGTTTAATTTGTGGAGCGTCCTCTTGGGTTTTATTTCCCCCACTATCATAGGTCTGTTTTTCTTTCTTCCTCCTCGATTTTCAGCTTTTAGTGTTGCCTTTTGAAATAATCCCCAGCAGCCATGAAGGTTAGAAAGTTGTTTTTCCATGGAATCACAGAAAGGTTTGGGCTGGGAGGGCCCGTGAAGGTCATTTAGTTCTAACCCCCTGCCCAGATTACTCCAAGCCCTGTCCAGCCTGGATTTAGGGAAGGATCGTTCAAATTCTCCTGTAATCTTCTGACTCTGGGATTTTTCTGTGAAATGACCAATGTAAAATTTAACAGCTCTGTAATGAGAACCTGGGAGCAGAGAAATGGGGAGCTGTGGGCAGACTGGATTCTTTGTGCTGTCCTCAACGTGGAGTTATTTCTTGAGCTCTGAGGACATGACAGCCTCAGAAGGCTGGAGATTTGCCCTGTACTCAGCCACCCCATCCATCACAGAGCTGAAAAATGCAGAAACTAAGCCATAAAACTGAGCAGGAGATATATCTGCCGTCCTGGAAAACATTTAAGATGTAGATACAGACATAATAACAATATCAGTATCGTTGTTGGCCCAGAGGAGGCTGGTAAATCATAATTCCAAATATCAGCAAGTTCCAGAGTGAGCAGGCTGTGCCATCTGAACCCTTTGATTTGGTCCAGGCTGGGTTTGGGAGCCGAGCCTGGGGTTTGTGCTTTGGCTGGGGTTGGACAGATGCAGCCAGCTTAAGCTTCGGGATACAAACTCCCTCCAAGCTGAGGGAGGAAAATAAATTGCATGCTGGAAGCGATATAAACATGACTTCAGGACTTTCTCCAACTCTTATTCCCCTTAGGGCAAAGGATATTGAAATGATTCAAAACAGGACTTTACTGGGAACGAACGGAGAGGTTTTCTTTCAATACAAACCCCCACACTGGTACCAGTAGGGCTTGGTGCCTCTGCCCCATCGCTCTTGCAGGATGAGAGCAATGCTTTGGGTACTCTTGGGAGTGGCCAGGAAAATCAGGATATTTCGTTCTTTCTATCAGGAACTTGTCTGGAATTAAATGTTTTGAATCCCGTAGACCACTTCCTCCCATTCTCTTGCTTTTGTGCAGAAAAGTTACTTTTCTGTGCTGCCAAACAGCTCTTTCTAACTGGGAGTTTGTGGGGTTTTATTTGCTTCCCTGTCTCGTGTCACTGGCAGTCAGCTTTGCTGAAGTCTTTGTGCACAGACTTCAAAATGCTCAGATTTTCATCAAAGTGGGGAGTACCTGTTTTTCTTCATGTGTCTATTTCTGTGTTTCTTCTCAGTTTTCCTCCTCCCAACCCCAAACCTCTCCCTCACCATTGCTCAGCTGTTTCAAAGGATCCCATCAAAGTTGTTTCAGCTTCAGCCTTGGTGTGATACCAATATTTCTCTGTCTTTTTAATGAGCCATATAACCGTGGTGGAGAAAAATTAAGTGAATGAGTCCTTACTGGAGATAGCAGAAAGGAGAGCTCCTGTTTGCACGAAAACCTCTGCAAGTCTTGATTGCTCAAATGAAACCAGTCTCAAATGTTAAAAAAAAAATCTGAAACAATATTTTGAGTCAAATTAAATATTTAATTTCAATAAAATCAAAGTATTTCAAACAGATTTCTTTGTTCATTTAATATTTCATGAGAGAAGCCTAAAATTAAACACAGAGTTGTTTCTCTGGAGAAAAAACAGAGGTTGTTTTTGTATGTTTTAAAGAAAAAATAAATCCATCTAGTAAAAGTACTTTTTTTTTTTTTCCCCAGAATACTTTTTCTTTAAACAATGTGAGGATTTCAGTGTGAGGTTGTTCTGCATCCTTTGCAGAAGGATGGTGCCTCTGTGGGTACCAGATCTCCTGGTGCTCCAGGGACAAAGCTGAGTCTTGCTGCTGCAGTAGAGTTTGGAGAAACAGATTTTCTGTAGAATTATTCTTTCACATGTGAGGACTCACTGCAGTAGGTTTGGGTAAACAGGAAGAATTAAGGTGTGAGAGGGGCTGTGGCATCTCCCAAAATCTGTGTGAAGGAGCTGTGGCTGTTCTGGCCTCTTGGAGGTTTCCATTTACTGCTTGGAGGGTTGGGTGCAACCCTCTCAGAAACAGCAGCGTGTGTGGCAAGAAACCTCTCAATTTGTCCCATTTTCAACTGTGCAAGTGTTTGTGTTTATTTTCTTCATGTGCACAAAGGAAGAAAGGCTTCTGATAAACTCCAAAACCCAGCAAGGCGTGTTTGGGCCATAACATCAAAATCTGTGTGTGCTTCCAAGGGAGACACCTCTGCGTGGCCTGGGTTTATGGATGCTTAGTTAGGGTTAGGTTTGTTTTCTTGAATATTTGATATTTGAATATTTAAAACAAAGAGGTTGTGTTTTATTGTCATTATGTAGACTGCTGCCAAAAATCATATTAATTGATGGCACAATTCTTAGTCTCTTGTCTAGAATTTCACTGTCATGGCTAAAAATCTTGGTTTTTTTGGAGCACTTATAATGGGACAAAGCAAAGAAATGCAGGACTAAGGCAATGCAGAGCAGTACTTTAATGTGGCTCCTTTATGCGTGTGCTGCTCTGGTGCTATTTCTCCTCTGCTGTTTGCAATACCTGCTATTTATCTGTTTTCTGTGACCCTAAATCCCTCTGTCTGCACTCTGCTTCCACTTCTGCTGGGAGATTTGCGGGGGGAGAGCAGCTACACTTAACCTCTTGTTTTCTTCATCGGGCTTCTGACAATATAAACAGTTTGCTGCTCGCCAGCGAGATTGTTGCGCTGGCAGAAATAGTTTTGTTTCTGTCAGCTGTGAGCCCTCGGGCTTTTCTTGCTGTTTTCCACTGGTCATCACTAAAATGGGCGCAGGTCTCCCAAGACTCGGCAAGGATGGGAGTCCATGGATCTGTTCCCATTGCCAAGCTGAGGTTAATTGAGACAGGCACAAGGGAGTGAGGGTGAAATTAAAGTTATGGCACGGTTTGGGAGCGCTCTGGTGCCTGTGGCAGCTGTGCTGGAAAATTCAGATTTAGTGGGGAGAAAAGTGAGGCTCAACTCCTTGCAGGACACTCTGTGTGATGGTGCCTACACTCCCCATGTTCAAGGTGACACCTTCTCCTGGTCTTAAAATTAAGAGAGCTGAACACAGTTAAGAGGGGAAAA
>VXBT01003995.1:1350792-1378548 GCA_013400235.1 Oriolus oriolus
TTGTTTACAGAATGTGTTCTGGAGAGGCCCTCGGGGTCTGGGGTTTCCAGGGTGTTTGGGCTCTTGGCTTAACGGGATATTGGGTCTGAGGGAAGTGATCAAACTTAAAGAATTATAACTGTGTGGGCTAAAAGCACTAAGAATACATAAAAGCTGTATAAGAGAGTGTATAAAAGGGGTATTAAAAAAAAAGCAAAAAATCATCATGGCATCAAAGGGAGTGCTCGAGCTTCCAAAGGGAAGTGATTTCCCAGGATTTTCCGTGCCACGGAGCCACCCACTGTCACCCGGGGCAGCAGCAGAGAGGATGACAGCCCCAAGAGCAGCACAAACAATTTACAATCCCACCACAAGGATGCTGCTGCGAGGCCGTAAATGGCCACATAAAGGGAATCCGGGTGGGAGCTGGGAGTGCCCCGACAAACACAAGTCTCCCTTAATTTAATAGAACGGTCCATTCAGCAGAGAATATATTGTAAAGCACTCTCAGGTTGGATGGCCTCCTATTGTGTCTGGCCTTTGAAGTGCTGATTAGCTGGGCTGGGAACACGCTGATAAAAAGTTAATTTCTATTTGCTGTTGCTTTGTAATTGGATGAACACGAAAGCAATTAAATATTAAAACATACAAACAAATAACGAAGTCACTGTAATTAGCCAAAGTTTGATCACTGTCATATTTATTTAGGAGGAGATGATACGTCTCAGCAGGTGACATTTTAAATACCCTTGGCTGCTTTGGTGTTGTCTTCAGAGAATGCTGAATAATGTACGGAGGATTTAATTAAACCCCATTGTAAATCAGCTGTGATGACAGGGAAGTGACAGCCACATGTTGAAAAGAGAATTAGGCCGCAGCAAGAGAGATTAATTAACTATTTTCTGCAGAGTTCAACCTAGGGGTTGTGCAGGGAGTTGGTCCGAGGAGGAGAACTTGATTTTTAAGTTGTTCCACTGGAGGCTGGAGCTTGGTGTGGAGAAGGATTCTCAGTACCCAGAGACATCGCAGTCCCTTGAAGGAGTGGCTGTGATTCCTGAAAGTCCAACCTGGAAACAGAGGCCAGACAGGGGTAAGGGAATAAAGGTGGATATTTATTGGAAAGGCCTTCAGAGGCACACCCTGGGCAGGCCAAAGGCTGCACCCGAGATGGACCCCGAGACACGAGTTCTTCACACTGTTACAGGTTTGGTCCATTTGCAGATCAGCATAAATTCCCCAATTAAACTTTAGCTAATGATGGAACTGCCCCTCAGCTCGCCCCCCTTCTCAAGGTGCTGGGTTACACATTTTGGGCCTGGGACAGGCTGGGTGTCCTTGGAGAGCAGGCCTGGAGAGGCTTTGTTATGTCTGTGTGAGCATGAGAGAGCAGCAGCTGACAGGCTGCGAGGCAGCTCAGAGTCACACACTGGGAATGCAGAATTTTGAAAAATATAAGAGTTAAAACCTAAGGCTGGGATCATTCCTAGGTCTTGAGAGTGGAAAAGTGAGGCACACACGGAGTGCTGCAGCCTGTGGCTCTCCCTTCCCTCTGGGACCATCCCTTAACGCAGAAAAGTTCTTCTGCCTCTGTGGTGAATCACAGAAATCCTGAAACACCCTGGAAAGCTTCTTCCAGCTTTGAAGCAGGAGGAAAAGGGAGGCTCTGGGTTATTTGCTCGGGGTTGGCTGCACCAGAAAACCCCAAAGTTTCTCAGCCAGGGTTATCTGAGCTGCCTGGGCAATGCTGTTGCAGGACACGCTTCCTGGAGCTCCATTTGGCACTCGTGAGTGGCAGCAACCAGAAATAAAGTGAACCGTGGTGGGAGTCTCCTGTGTCCAGCCTGGTGGGTTTTAGGTTAATAGTTGTTGCTGGCCTTTGCCTTTGGCAGCTCTTCCCTGCTGCTTGGTGGACACGCTGCTGCTGGGAGAAGCTTCCAGTGCCCAGGAAAGCACAGGAGGAAGGCGCTGGTGTCTCTGGGAAAGGATGGGACTGGGAGAGGAGCTGTTCAGGTGGAAGGGAACCCTGAAAACCCTCAAAACCCCTCCACGACTGCTGGAGAAGAGTCAGGAAAATGGGGAAAGCAGCGTGAGATGGAAATGAGAGAGAGCACAGGGAGGAGGGAATGAGAGGGACTAAAAAGTCAGGATGAGGGGGGAAAGGGACAATATGAGTGGTTAATCAGCAGCATTTGCATTTGGAGATTATTCAGGCTGTAGTGTAATACCTTTAAGTAATTTGGACATTTCTAAAAGCACTTTTGCCTTTGCATGGGCTGTGGGGCAAGGAGGTGGCTCAGCTCTCATGCAAGGCAAAACCTGGAAAAGCATTTTATCTATGGCAGCCCCAAGAAGATTTTTGGGGTCCATAACGCACTGGTTGCCATTTGCAGGAGGTATTAGGCTTTTCTTCCTCTCTTCTCCTATCAAGCAACAGTATTTCCAGTGTGAGGTGAGAGAAAACCTATTCCCGGCTGCCAGCTCAGGGTGGATTTCATCCATGTTTATGCACTCAGGAAAAAAAAAGAAAACAAACCTAAATGTAATAATACAGGAGAAAGCTGAGCTGAAGGATCTTAGACCAGCAAACTGGGCTGAAACCCCCCAGACAGTCCCCGTGCCAGGTTTTCCTGCTGCTGTGCTTCCCTCGTGTTGGGGATGTGCTTAAGAGCTTTGTGGGGCTCGAGCTCTGAGGTAGAAGTTTAAAATAATAAATGACCTGGGCAGTGGAGTTAAGGGGGATAAATATTGGGAGAGCCCTGCAAGGACAACGTGAGCCACGTGCCCGTTTTTATGGGATGCTGCCGGGTTTTGGGACGGCACAGGGTGGTTTGGTCCCTTGCTGAAGGATCCCATTCATCTCCTCTGGCAGAGCCATCGCTGATCCCCGGGGAGCCAGGGCAAGGATGAGCCCAGAGGGCTCCGTGTGGGCAGGGCAGGGCAGGAGAGGCAGAGCTCCTTCCCTCACAGGTAAGATGCTGCCTCACCTGGGATTGCAGCACGAGGGGGGAGCTCTTGCTGCTGGAGATGAGGATTTGCACAGACAACTTTGCATTTCAAAGCCTCAGTCTCCCCTTCTCTTACCAATGAAGACTGGGAGTAATTGTACACATTGCCAGGAAAAATCCATTTTATTCCCAGGGGTGTGAGTTAATTGATTCAGCCCACAAAAAGGACCTGGGCACTGTTACAACCAGCTCCCTGAGGACTTTCTCTTGGCGTATGGGTCTGATCAAAAATGCAAATAAGCTCTTAGGAGGGGTAAGGGACTGGAAAGGATGAAAAGTAAAAAGAAAATATAAAATTGTCATGATGTAAGTGAGTAGTTCTTCCTTCTTGAAATACAGCACAAAGCATTGACTCCTGGTCCCCAAAATGGTCTTGTGATTCTTCTGGGTGACATGAAAACAGATCAGGGGCTGGAAACCCCCCTGCCAGGGCAGAGTGAATGGCTGGTTTGGCCATGATGAGATTCACCAGCCCTGGAGCAGGGGAACTGGAGCTCTGCCCCTTCCAAAAACGTGGGGGTGTGAAGCAGCTGGGTCTGAGCTCCAGGCTCGAGGGCACTCACTGCCCGAGCTCCTGCAGCCTGACTGATGTCAGGGCTGCACGGGGAGCAAGAGGTGTCAAGAAGGGATTTATCCTTTCCCCTGCCCTCACCTGTGACTTGCTGACTCTGTTTTGGATCTCTTTTGCACCTTCTGAAGCTTGGGGAGCTGCTGTGACACTCCAACCACGTGCCCTGGCACCACTGTCTCGGTCTGGGGTTGGTGTAACTGCTCACATGGGCTGGGTCATGCTGCTCACCAGATTTAGAGGTGGGATAACACCTTTTTCCCGTTGGACAGGGAATATGGACAAGCTTTTTGCTGTCTCCCTCAGTCCTGTATTTATGGGTTCTTCCGAACCCACAGGGACTGTTACTCTCTGGTGGCAGGGCCCCAGTCTCCTGTGTTGCTCCTGCTCTCTCCTCCTCTGGCACATTTTTGCTGGGATTTCTGCTCTTCTCACCCAAATCTTCAGCTTGCCAGAGGCGTGTGAGGAAATGCTTTGTGGTGGGCAGTGCTTTGGGGAAGAGATGGTCTCTGGGAAGATCCACAGTGAATGTGGCTGCCCCAGGTGGAAGGGATTATTTAGGCTGCGGTCAGAGGTGACCACCTCAGAGAGATGTGCTGCTTCCAGGGCACTGGGTCTCTCTGCAGCTCGTGGGGCAGCCTGGGGGACTGCAGCAGCCTCAGACAAAATGTGAGGAAGCTTCATCTCAGATGAAGCCCAGAGCTGCTGGGCTCCCAGCTGCGGTGCCAGAGGGGCTGGGGAAAGCTGGGGACTCGCAGCCAAAGGTGGACGTTGTGGATGTGGTGCCCCAGAAAAGCTTTGACTTGTACAGCTCTGAGAAATGAGTCCTTTGTGCATCTCAGTTGGAGCACCCAACCCCAGGGGACCCTTCTGGTTTTAAACTCTGTGCCTCAGTTCTCCATCTGCGCAAGAATAATTCCACTCTCTTGCAGGGCTGCTCTCAGGCAAATTAATGTTTGCAAACCACTCGGATACTGTGATAATAAATGCTGTGAAAGCCCAGGAGAAAATTAATAGCTCATTATTTAGCCCGGGACTTCAATAGCATGCCATGGCCAGGACACAGGACTACATATTGAAGGATGAGGATAAAGAAAAATATTGAATAGCTGCTCGTTAAGAGAGCACCATCCATCTGGTGTACGAGAGGGGCTTTTTCCTGCAGGAAAAAAGTGCTCCATGATCTTATTATTCCACTGCGTGTTGTGATGCACCTGGACAAGGGGACTGGGCTGGGGTTATCTGGATTCTGGCATTTTTCAAGTGCTTGACTGCAACCTGACCGCTCTTCTAACACCGGGGGTTGGCTTTAATTTACGGCAAAGAGATAAAAATGCCAGTAGATGGCACTCCAGAATGTGGACCGTCACTCCCGGCTCCGGGAGACCAGTGAGAGGTGGTGGCGTGTGCCACAAATGGCTTCCCCTGCACAGCTCTTCATCTTGCCTCTTCTTCCACCTTCTTCTGGCTCGAGTTTGGTGCACAGAGCAAAGGAAAAGCAAGTGGGCAAAGCAGCAGACACTGTTTTGTTGGTCTCTGTGCTCTCCTTTGATCCCAGTTTTGTTTCTACCCTTTGGGTTTAAATTACTTGTCTGGAAACCCTGGGCTCTGCTCTCCTCAGCTGACCCTTTTTTTACGCTTTGCTTACAGCTTGTCCGTAAAATGAGATGAGAACTTAATTTGAAAGCTGTAGTTAATTGACCTAAATAAGCTAAGAACCTTCTGTTGGCTTTTAATGTACAAAAAACCTGCACAACCCTGGCTCTCCTTAAACGTACTGTGGAGCAGAGTGGTTTTCCTGGTGGATTTTCAAGCTGCTGCTGTTTACTAACAGTGGTTTGTGGCGTGGAATTGTCTGGAGAGCCCTGCCCTGGGGGAGCTGTCGTGCTCAGAGCTGATGTGCAGAGAAGGGGAGGCAGCACCAGCCTGGAACAGCTCGGTTTGAGTGGGAAAGATGGACCAGGGCAATGAGTGTAAACCAGGAAAGGGTCTGGCTACAGACTGCCCGTGGGAAGCAAATCCTAGAGTTGCAGGAAGGTCTCTTCACATCTGCTTTGGTGCTTGACCTGGCCACAGAGTCCTGTGCAGGCAGATTGCCTCCCCCCACGTGTGGCTGCAGGGCTGTCAGAAGGGAGGGAGGAGCAGACCCATTGCTAGAGGGGGCAGGTGCTGGAAAAGCCCCAAACCCAGCCTAAGGCTGAGCATTTTACAAGCAGTGTTTGAATTCTGGCAGGCTTGGGGCCATGACCCTCTTCCTGGGGAGCAGCTCCAGGGCTTGGCCACCCTCTCAGTGAAAAGTTTTTTTCATCACAGCCGATATGATCTTCCCCTCATGCAGCTTTAAACCAGCTTTTCCAGCCTCTTCTCCCTCATTCTTTATGTACATCGAGGTTTGCACAGTCCCTGATGCAGAACGTGGAACTTGTTAAATTTAATTCAGTTGCTGATTGCCCAGAGCTCTGCTATGGCAAGGTCTCTCCATTTGGCCTCTCTACCTTCAGGGGAATCAACTGGACCTCCTGATAGAACATTGTGGGCAAGTTTACTTAGTTTGTGTTCAACTCCGCTGTCCAGGTAACTGATAAAACACAAGAGCAGGGGCTCTAAAATTGAGAACAGTCTTGACTGGCCATCAGGCAGATGTCACCCCCTTTGCTGCTGGAGCCTGACCCTTCACCAGCTGTTTTGGACATGTCTGGCTGCCTGCTGGATGCTTTGTCCAGAAGGTTACTGTGAGAGGCAGCATCAGGAGCTTTGCTAAAATCCCCAAAGCCCACACCCACTGCCTCCCTCTGCCCACTGGGTGGGTAATTTTGTTATAAAAAGGTGTTCAGGAAGTGTCGGGCCTGACAGTCCCTTCATCAACCTTGGTTTTGTCCACTGACTTGAATTGTCTCTCAAGTGTTTTTCGATAACTCCTGGAATGATCTTCTCCGTAATTTCACCAGGCACTGATGTGAGGCTGACAGGCCTGTAATTACCAGGGTTTTCATTCTTGCCCTTTTTGAAAATTGGAACGACATTTGCCAGCTTCCAGTTGGCTGGGACCGCTCTGGGTTCCCAGGACCACTGGTAGAAAACTGTGAGAGGGCTCACAACAACATCAGGCAGCTCCTTCAGTCCCCTGGGATGAATCTTATCAGCCCCCATTGTCTTAAATGCATTCAGCTGCAGCAGCAAATCCTGTACAATTTCGAAGCTAACTGGGGCCTTATCACTCCCTGAGCCAGGATCCTCCAGCCCTGGGGCTCCAGGCATCCCAGGGGGGATAAAGAGAGAGGTGAAGGAGTTCAATGTCTCTGCTTTATCTTCATCCCTTTTTGTGAGGTGACCAAACCCACCAAGTAACGCACCAGTGGCTGGGGTTTGGAGGGAAAGGGAGCACAGACCCCGGGCTGAGAGGGGTCCTGGGGGTGCCTTGAGCTAAATGCCAGAGGGGTCACCTCAAACCTCCACTCTGGTCCGAAATCTGGCCTGGGACTGGCACCTGTTGCTGCAAGGAGACGTCCCTGCCATGGTAATTGAAATAACGACAGCCCACGGCAGCGGAGGGGAAATCGCTGGCCGGGGACGTTGCCTGAGCCAGCAGCAGGAAACAGATGTTCCCCACTACATTTACTCTCTAAGTGAGAGCACAACAGATGCAAAACAGCATTAAAATGGTAGCAAGGCTGTAAATACAGCTCCTAATTACTGCACCAGGTAACGTCAGTCACAACAATCCAGATTTCTCCCAAGGATGCTCGGCGAGCAGGTGGGATGTACAAAGTCTTTAAAAGAAATGGGTTTGTTGGGTTTTTCCTCTCCCTTTAATGGCACAGAGCTAAACTTACTCCCTTAGGGCAGCAGAGTGGAGCGTCACAGCCTTTCTGCTGGGTGTATCTTTGGTACATGGTGCTGAGAATAACCGAGGAGATGGGAACAGATCATCAAATGCAGAGATTTGGGGACAGGGAGAGGTGGGTGGAGGAAGCTGCCTAGAATGGGAATAGTGTGAGCAGGAAGGGAAAGGAAGGAGCAGCACTGAAGAGCTCTAAGAGACAGCGTGAGTGACGGAGGCAGAAAATAGCTCTGAGCTGGGTGGCCCCAGCTGACTCCTTGGAAGTGACGGTGTTTGCTGTGGAGAGGAGCGATTTGGGATTCTCTGGGCTCTGTCAATGCCTGAGTCACCTTGGTGGGGATGTAGTGAGAGGTAATTGATGGGAATATTCCCCCTGGTTCTCTGCTAACCACTCTGTTCACCAGTCTGATCTGGGGTTTATAAGTGCTGAACACAGACTCAGCATCTCTGATGCCTTCACAGCACTGGAGTTTCCTCTGCACGTTCTAGGGTCCCCCCCTCTACAATTTGGGATGTGCAAGCCCAAAGGAGTTTGGTTTGTTCTTCATTTTTTTCTAAAACAGGACTCACTCTTTTTTTCTTGGTTTGGAGGGGTTGGTAAAGATCTGTTGTGTCACAATAGTGTCATTTTTAAGGTGGAAAGGCCTTTCTGAAGTGGCTGACACAGCTCTTGCTGAAGCTGGGAGCATTGTGAGCCTTGGAGTCACAGCTGCTGGGTGCTCTGCAGCTCCAGACTGGGGTTTCCTGAGGCTGGGTGTTGTCTCTTTGGTATCCAGCATTAGCATCATCCTGCTGGGATTTGGGGCTTGTGGAGGGACCTGAGCCATGCAGCCAGCCTTGGTTTGGAATACCAGCAAGGCCATGAGATACCCTGGAGAGGAGAAGTGCATTAGCATGGACACACCTGTGTCTGCTTCTAACAGAGCTGACTGGTGATTCCTGCACTGCTTTAGCAGGTTGGGCAGGTTCCATGGAACAAATATGGATTATAGCAAGATATTTGGAATCTGGACGGATCATGAAAGGGAGAGGGAAGTGCATTTCCTTCTCTTCCTTCCTGTAAGTGCTCCCCCAGCTTTGTTACTCTCCCTGCTGTTGGTGGGAATAATGTGTAGGCACTGAACTGAGAACCTTCAGGACAGTCACGTATTACAGGCAAGTGCAAAGATCAGCGCCTGCCTGGAGTTTATTTTGGACATTAACGTGTATTACAGGCATTTCTGGAGCTGATGCTTAGCTTTCCTTTTTGCTCCGGAGCTCGCCTGCCCACCCACCTGCCCGCAGCCCTTTGGGTGGGGCTGGGGAGGCACAAAGCACTGGCCGAGCCCGAGGGGTGTGAGGGGAAGGAGGGGAAGGAGGGGAAGGAGGGGAAGGAGGGTCCTTCTTGTCGCAGCCGAGCCGGGGTCAGTCACGCCCTGGCCGGCTTCTGTGACCAACCCACGGCAAAGAGTCGGGAAGGGGCTCCGTATGGAGTTCCACGGAGTAGGTTTATTCCAACCCCCCGTGAAAGGGTCCAGTGGCGAAGAGCCAGAGCAATGGGGAGTCCAGGTTTTTATACGGGGGCAGGGAGAGCATCAGGGACCGATGGTCTGGGGGCACAGGGTGGTACATGGGTGGGGCTGGGGTAAGGGAACAACAGGGAAACTGAGGCAGGGACAAGGGGACGGGGCCAGGGGGAGATCGGGGAGGGAGGAGCTTTCTGGGGCAGAGTCAGGAAAGAGGCAGGGACACCCACGGACCAACAGGGGGAACAGAACTGGGGCACATCTGCACAGCCAAACAAAGCATCCTGGGAGAGGCTTCTTCTCTCACCATAACTTGGGAGGGCTCTCAGGGTCTGTCCCATTTAGTGGCCTCTCTCATTCCCTGGTTGGGATGCTCACTGGCTCCCACAGGATGGTCCTTGTGGCTGCCTGGACAAGGCAGGGGACACCCAGCCCGTCCCGGGTGGCTGGGACGTGCCACAGCCCCATGGGAGCAGCGAGGAGCAGGGATGTGTCACCACACGCAGGAACCAGCACTGCCACAAACCAGGAAACAAAATCCCCCCTCTCTCCTCCCAATCAAATTAAGAACAGAGAGCAGCAGAAAGTGCATTAACTAATCAAACTGTGGTTTCAAATTGATTATTGCAAATTGCCAACCATAACAATTCTCCTAATGGCAGTGATTTAAAAATAAAAAAATAATAAAAATAGAGCCTGCCTTAGGCACTGGGCTAACCCTGTCCTTGCTGGTGGGCGAGGGCTGGCTGCACATCCTGGCCCTCGTGCAGGGCTTGCTCCCTGGCTCTGGAGACTTAGATCAGCCCCTGATCTGGGCAGTGTGGGAGCAGATGCTTGGCTGGCTGCTGTTTCTGCTCCTTCCACCCCAGCCTGGCACGGTGGGGCTGGAGGCAGCAGGATCCTCGCTGGCATCCGCGGTTTTGGTGCCCAGAAATGGGAAGCAGCCCCCTGCACTTTCCCAGTGGTTTCCCTGGCAACCAAGCCATCCTGCCAGCAGCCTGCAGTGCCAGGAAATAAAACAAGATGACACTACAGCTCCTCAAAAAGAAGAAAAAATAAAAACAGCTCGCCAGAAGAACAGCAACAACCTGTGTCCTCTTTTCCACAGCCCAAGCTGCTGACTGCCTCTCCTGGCTCCCAGCCTCTGTTGGTTATGCCTTTGTCCACGGAGGAGCAGGAAGCCCTGGACTTTGAAGGATTTCATTTGACTCAGGAAGATGCTGGAGGGCTGGGAAGTGGCTCCTGTGTGAGCTGGGGTCAGGGCCCTGGTCACATTTTGGACAAGTTCCTCAGTGCTTGTTCCCTGGCCACCCGAGCGGTTTGGCTGTGCGTGTTGGGAGCACCATGGGGAAAGGGGTATGGAGGCACCTGAGCTGCCTCAGAGCCTGATTTGGGCACAGGAACAGCAGCAACAGCCCCTCTCTGCCACAAATACGGTGTAGCCATCACTTTCTGGGCTCCCCACTCTCCTGTTGCCGTGGCCAGCCTTGCGTGACCTTTGTGCTGCTGCCTCCAGTGGACATGAGACCTCAAGAAAGGGCTCCTTTGGCCTTTGGCTCGCTCTCCAGTGAGCTGGCTGTGTGCTTCATGGGGTTACATGGTCCTGTTTGGTGGTGGCACCATCAGGAACACCCCCTGAAGGTGTGTGAGGTGGGTCCACGTGCTGGACATCCCCCTGTGGGTATTTTGGACTGAACCCTGCTTGCTGCCCATAGCAGTAGGTCCCAGTTCTTTCTTTTGGATGAAATGAGTTGATTCCTGTTGGACAAAATAGATGATCCTCTCACTTTGCCTCTCTCCTGCTCTCCAGCTCTTGCCTCAGCAAAGTGTTTAGTTCCAAGAGCGTTGGTACAAAATCCAGAGCAGGCGTTTCCCGCCCTGTGCTTCTTTCCAGCTCTGTGAAAGCTCTTCCGAGGACATGAGCTCCTACAGGTCATGAGAAGTAACTCTGGAGACTAAAAATGACTGATAACAAAAAATTAAATCATTTAGACCAGTTTTCCTGGTTTTGAACAATATACAGGTAAGTCCTTGAGTAACATGCATGGCCTTCCTGCTCTGAGCAGTGCAAAGGTGAGGCAGCGGTAGTTTCTAGAGCCACATGAGAACCTCTGGATACAACTGAATATGTAGGGACTGGAAGTATTAGGAAGTGGGATAGAGATCTCTGTAGTGGAATCTGTTGTTCCAAATAACACCTCCAGGGCTGGCGGTGTGTGTGTGTGGACACGTGCAGAGATGCTTTTTCCGGGTTAAAACAAATAGTTTTGGGGATTGTTGTGTTTCTTAGGCCACACTGTCTTGGGGGGTTTTTTTCTCTTTGTTTTTTGTCCTTTAATACAAAACATCTGTCTGCAGGCGTGTCTGTCTGACTTTGCCCAGCCCTGTGTTCCTTTTCTGAACTGCTTGGACAATTCCTGCCGATCTTACAGGACAGTTTGCTTCTGTACCTCGTTTCCTGGCGAAGCAAGACAAGACTTTCCTTACATTATAAACTGCTATTCTGTGTAATATGAAACTTCTAACCACTATGAGGGTCTCCTCCAAGGCAGTTACACTTGCAAGAGTAAAACCCTCCTAACTCCTCCTCTCTCTGGGAGCCACGAGGTAAACCTGGAGATCTCCTCAGCTGCACATGTTGAGTAAAACATGTGCTCCTCAAATTTGTTTATCTGAACCAGTTTTGCTTGGAAAGATCAAAACACTCTGCTGGCAGAGGTGTGTTTGGGAACAGAGGTCCCACTTCCATTTGCTGCTGATGCCTCTGTTTACATCTAATTGGCTTCATTAGGCCAGGAGCTCATAATCCCGAGTACTTGTGCCCAGGTTGCCTGATACTCGTGCTCACCCACTGGGGTCAAATATAATCACCATCTCCCTTTGATTACCATAAACATTTGATAACCTGGCCGCTGCTGGCAGCTGGAGAGGTTTTATCACCGTTTTCCAGGGAGTTTGTTCCTCTGGCTCAGGAACACCCAGCTAATGTCAAGGAGATAATTTCTATGGAGAAGCTTATCCTGTTTGTACAGGACAAGTCTTGGGACTATAGAGTTACCAGGTAGGTTCTGTTTGCCTCTGGGTGAGGAAAAATATTTCTAAGATGGGCAAACCATTGTGTGCTTATGTTGAAGGTCACTTGGAGGGTCCCATCCTGCTTTCCTTGTCTCTTTCCTTCACAGAGGCCTGGAGATCCCCCCTCAGCCAGGAAGAGAGGGTGGCATCTCTCCAGGGAAGGCAGATGAATGGGTTGGGTGGCCTTCTTCCAGTAGGAGTCCAGCTTTGGAAAGACCAGATAATTCTTGCAGTCGTGTCCCATCAAATGTTGTCCCTTCCTTGTCACACAAGCTCATGGACTACGTCCTGCTCCCTGCCCAGGGCTGGTGCGTGCTGCCTGCTCCAGCTCCCTGCCCTTGGGAGAGAGCGAAAGGCCAGATTTGTGAGGAGCAGCTAATCCTGGGGGATGGCAATGGGGTCATCACTGCTTCTTTTCCCTATTTCTTGTGTTCTTCTTCTTCTATGGCTGTAGAAAGAAGGAAAGAAAAGTGAAGGAAAAGAGAAAAGACACGGTGAAAAATCTGAAATAATAAATACAAACTTCTCTGAGTGTGCGGGGAAGTATAGAAAACATTGACTAAAAAATTTAAAATAGTGGTTTATTCTGAATACAGAAAACAAAACCAACATCTTCATACAGCCTGTGGTGTTTTTTCTGGTTTTTCTCCCAGCTCCATTAAAACCTCAATAACATACAGGAGCCTATTAAAGATTTCCAAGATGAAACCAAGTTTGGTCATTATCACAAATGGCTCTTTGGTGGGCTGTATGAGAGGAGAGAATGGTCTCGCTGTGGTTCTTAGGGAAACATGCCTGAATTACAAACCCGGGATCTCTGCTGGCCTCACAGCAGGACTGACAGATGCTGCAGGGAGCGAGGGGTGTTCCCTGAGCTAACACCCTGTTTCAGGGCTAATTCCACCCCAGGCCCTGAGAAGGCAGCACCCCTGGAGTCCTTTTCTGGGGTAATCCTTTCGGTTTTATTTCTGGGAATCCTCAGGGAAGTCGGAACCATGGCCACTCCTGCTGCTCCTGCAGAGCTCTCCTGGGAGCCGGGGCCCAGCAGCTTCCATCTGCACTGAAGTCAGACCATTACCATTGTATTTTTTAAGCCTGCACATCTCTTCCCCACGCAGAGAGAGGCTGATGAACGCAGCATTCCTGGCAGCCTTTGCTCCCTTGTGCCTGTGTTAGGACTCCCTCACCTAAATCAAGTGCTAAACCTTCCCTTCAAGCTGGGTGCAGGATTCCCTCGTGGTGCTGGTGGGACCTCCCAGCAAAACCTCAGCAGTCCTTAACCATGCACCCCAGGGCCAGGATGCAAAGCCCACGTGTCTTTCTATTGATTGAGGTGACCCCAAATCCATCCATGGGACTGACTGGCTCTGGGAGAGAGTCTTTCTAATCTACAAGACCAACCCCTCTGTCATTTTCTTTATTGAGAAGATGGGAGGGCCAAATTTAGACCTGAGAATGAGGCTTCTCGATGGGATAGCAACAAAACCAACTCTGCCTCTTGGAAGTGAAAAACAGAGGCAGCAAAAGAAGAGATTTTCTGGGATCTGGCAGTTTATACTGTCATTTTCTTTGGTCTATTGCCAAACAGCCACAGTCTGTGCTTGGGGAAAACACGGGGATGAGTCAGTCTTCTGCTCTCAGGTTGTTACAGGCGCTTCTTGCAGGCTCTAATTCAGGCTCTGCTCAGTGGATTTGAGTGCTCAGTTCCACAGTGTCCTGCTGCCTGTGGGAGGACAGGTCTTTGGCCACAGGGTCTGGCCATCTCCGCACAGCCAAGGCTCATCAGAGAGGGGAAGTTAAAATCTCGCTCGGTTGATGTCGGGAAGAGCTGCCCATCGCTGAGTCAAAGCAGCAGCCAAATTCCTCTGCTAGGGGCGATCCCTTGGGAGGGATTTGGGTCAGTGGCAGGGGGAGGCCGTGCCCGTGTGGCTCTCAGCATGCCTGGTCCTGGTGCAAGGAACAGGGGATGAGGATGCTCAAGGGTCAGCGCTGCTGTCCCAGGGCTTGGATCACCCGGCACCACTGACAGCTTCGGTCTGTATGGGATCCAAAATCCTCCTAACGGGGCAGCCAGCCCTGCCCACTGATGCCATGATGATTTTTTGCTTTTACTTTTATACCCCTTTTATACACTGTTTTATAGCGCTTTTATGTATTCTCAGTGCTTTTAGCCCACACAGATATAATTCTTTAAGTTTGATCCCTTCCCTCAGACCCAATATCCCGTTAAGACAAGAGACCAAACACCCTGGAAACCCCAGACCCCGAGGGCCTCTCCAGAACACATTCTGGAAACAAAGCCAGGCCCAGCCAGGGGAAGGTTCCTCGCTGAGGGGTCTCGCTGGAGTCCCTCACTGGGCAATCTTTGATAGATGTGCTAATTAGCAAGGCCTGTAATTGCACACACATCACATCGTGGGGGGCCATTTCTCCGGGGGGCATTTCGGGGTGCATTTCGATGTGCATTTCGGCGCCCCTGAGGGTCCTTCAATAAACACCGAGGTAAAACCCTTTTTCCCTCTTAACTGTGTTCAGCTCTCTTAATTTTAAGACCAGGAAAAGGCGTCACCAGGGCCTCTCTGCAACCCTGCTGCCTACCGCTGGCCCCTTCAGGAGCAATGTCTAGAGGAGTACAATCCAGGGGGGATTTCTCAGGGCTTCTTGTGCGAGCCCCTAAGCCAGCAGGGCTGCCTAAGAAATGCAGCCTCACGGCTGGGTCACCCTGCTGCATTCAGGTCATGTTGGGCACAGCTGCTGCTCTTCTGAATTGTCACCTCCACGGGCTCTGGAGGGGTCAGTGCCCACCCTTTTGTGGAGGGAGGTGCTGCCCAGGCCTTGTTCTGACAGCTGCTGCAGAGCCTTTTGTGGTTTAGGTGATTCTTTTCTTGCTAAGAAGGAAGAACATTTTTTTTTTTTTAATACTGTCCCTGTTACATTTTAATGGTAACCAGCTGGCAGGAGGGATAATGTGGACCCGTTAGGATGCTGGTTGTTTGCACCATCCGAGCCTGTCTAGAAATCCTCATGAAAAGCTCCCTGAGTAAATATCCTTGTGAATTTGGGGGTAGGTCTGTGTGTTCTGTGCCCCCCAAAAGCCCCAGCAATGGGTGTGCTCAGACTGCAGGGCTCTGCACATCTGCAGCTGTGCTGGCTGCTCTGAACGAGGGAGCCAAACCTGAGCCTGGGTGGAAATTTTCCAGACTTTTTCATCTATTACTCATAAAGTTTTGATGAACAGGTTGTGATCCAGAGAGCTGCTATTCTCTGCATCACGCAGTAAGTCAATGGACAAGGACAAAGTTCCTGCCTGGCCAACCTGCTCAGAAAATGTTCCCGTTCCTTTTGTGCTTTCTCTGAGCTTTTCTTTTCTGTATGTGCAATTGGAGCTGCTGTGGGTAGAAATAGGAAATTATCTCATACAGAGTATGATGAAAAATAAAAATAAAAGGAAGGGAAAAAAAAAAGTTTCATTTCTCTGTTCCCAGCAGAGAACTTCATCTGGCATATTTTACTGCAGATAGCAATTCCAGTGGACTCACAAAAAATAATTTTCTGAGCTTAGTTTCTGCTAAAAAGCAGGTCTGAATGCAAGCTGGTTTTTTTTAATTAACTAGGTGGTTTGTAATCAATTCTACCCTGCCAGGGACGGAAGTGGCTGATTCAGTGTCATGATTGTGAAAATCCTAGCAGGAAAATGTCTCTATACCCAGACAAAAGAATTCTCCACAAACAAGTACTCGTGTCCAAAGCTAATTTGAATATTAAACACAAAAGATATTAAGAGGGTTTTTTTAATGTTTTACTCTTATTTGGACACTTGTGCTGCTTAACTCTGCAACTACCTGTTTGTTATTGGGCTGAATTAAGCCCTGCTGCATTCGTTAGCATATACAAGAGCTTAGTAATACAATCAGGCACTAATGCATTCATTTTCTACTTGACTGCTCATTCATTGAGATGTTAGTACATAGGAGGAATATGATCAGGGTGACTGTGGGATGAACTAATCAATTCATAATGAATAATCCAAAAATACAGATGTCCTCGGCACAGACTGAATTCAGCAGAGCTGGGGGACAGCAGCTGGAGGAGAGCCCAGCAAGGGAGGGATGTTCAGCCCTGAGCTGCCACCACCTCGTTCCTCAAGAAAATACCCCTAAAAAGGGGCAGAGCTCATCGGGAGCCAGCTCAAAAGCTGCAAGCTGGGTGCATCTGGAGCAGCCTTGGGCTGCACAGACCTGGCGACCTTCACTGGAGCTGCGGAGATCTTTATTTGCAAGGGCTGCTAGGGGAGACCTGCCAGGGTTTCCTCAATGACAACCACTCCTCCTGTCTGTTTGCCTCTCCTCATCCCAGCCCCTGCCAGGGATTTGTCATCTGTTGTTTTGTTGGGGTTTTTTTCTGGTTCTGAGCCGCTCACTCTTACTGTTCTCACTTTAACTCCTCTCCTGGGAGTTAATTATTACAGATAGTTCTGTGTAATCCTCCTGACTGCAAATAAGAAAGCTGAGCTGTGGCCAGAACCCATTTTAAGCTGGGGCAGCACGAACACTTGTACAGCAATCAGAGTGGGTGCAGGTCGTGGTATCTGTGTGTCTCAAGTGACAGCAGAGCTTTAGAAAGCCACTTTTTTAACTGCTTTAGCAACTCTCATCCAGCTGCCTGAAAATGCTGTCGTGATAGGGACTGAGCATTGCCCCTTTATCACCACTTTTCAGTGGGAGATGTGGAGAAAAGAAAGGGCTGGATGATTTCCTGAAGGCTGCCTGGAGGTGTGCTACAGCTGGTGCAGGAATAAGGGGGCTTTTGTCCCCTCCAGTGCCCCTGAATCCTGGCTGCCTCTGGTAGGAGCCTCCTGCTCTTGCAGGAAAGTTGAAGGCAACTTTTAGAGCAAGGCTGGACAAATTATTTGCCTGTTTGCAGGTTTTCATCCCTCTGCTTTGTAAACCTTGGACTTCCCTCCACGCTCAGCCCTGTCAGTGCTGCTGGTGGCTGTTTTCTCACCTTGCACTGGAAAATGTTCCTTTTCATTTCCTCACCTCTGGTTCCCAGGGACAGGAAGGTCACCTGTGTTCCTCTGACTTGAAAGTGGATGTGCCTGGAAGCATTTCCCTTCTTGAGGCTTGGCATGTCCTGGATTTCTTGGGAACAACCAAGATTGGGACTGTGTCTCAGAGACAGCTCCCATTTCTCACACGTTGCGGTGCTGCACCCCAGCCTGTGCAGGGCCAGGGAAGGGATGTGGCAGCAAGTGAGCTTCTGCCTTTCTTTCCAAACAAACCCAGATTCAGTCTGGGAATGGGGCTTTTGGTGCCCAGGAGCAGGTCGGTGGCGCTGGTGTGGAATGATTCCTGCTGGCAGGGATCGCTGTGGGTGGTGGTGAGGTGATTAATGTCTCTGTGATCAACCCCAAAGCGATGTGTAGGGCTGCCCTGTCCGCCCCTCTGTGTATTACAGTGTGAACACTGCATTCCCAGGTTGCTTTCCTAGAGGGATGGGGTTGTGTGGATGGGATTATCCACCTGGGGAGTGAACCCATTCCTGTATGAGGCTTCATTCACCTTAAAAGAAAAGATTTGCAAGCAAATTCCAAGAAAACTGAGATGCAGGGGTGAATCTGTCCTGTTGATGCCTAAAGAGGCCAACCTGGAAACAGAGACCAGACAGGGGTAAGGGAATAAAGGTGGATATTTATTGGAAAGGCCTTCAAAGGCACACCCTGGGCAGGCCAAAGGCTGCACCCGAGATGGACCCCGAGTCATGAGTTCTTCACACTGTTACAGGCTTGGTCCATTTGCAGATCAGCATAAATTCACCAATTAAACTTTAGCTAATGATGGAACTGCCCCTCAGCTCGCCCCCCTTCTCAAGGTGCTGGGTTACACATTTTGGGCCTGGGACGGGCTGGGTGTCCTTGCAGAGCAGGCCTGGAGAGGCTTTGTTATGTCTGTGTGAGCATGAGAGAGCAGCAGCTGACAGGCTGCAAGGCAGCTCAGAGTCACACACTGGGAATGCAGAATTTTGAAGAATATAAGAGTTAAAACCTAAGGCATCACTGTGGGGTGGAGGTTGCAAGGTTGGGGGAATTGAGGGCTCAAGGAGAGAGGGATTCAGTAAAACCAGGGGAAGTTCAGCCGGAGCTGTGCGTGCATCTGAGCGTTCCCCGCGCCTGCGCCGCTCCGCGTGTGGGATTGTTCCTTCCCGTTCTCTCACCGCCCGGTGTTCTTTATTGTCTCTTGCAGGTAGATCACTCATTGCCATAAATTTTCTTATCTCTAGTGCTTTTCCAATTACGGATAACAACAGGAAAGCAGTCATTGGTTTCTAAAAGGTCATCAAGATATAGGGCCCGATTGGGAAGGGGATGACTTATGGAGTTGGCTTGTATAAATCTGGGGAAGTTTTATGCACAAGTCAGGCACGAAATGTAAGTGAGATTCATAAAAAACAGAGATTTACACTGGCTTCAGTTAGCAGAAATCAAAATGGTTATGAAAATTTGCCATTCTCTCTCTGCCTGTAAGCTTTAAATGTGTTTTTCAAGTGCCCGTGGTGCTGGGGAAGGGCTGTCCTGCCCCTCTGGGCGATGGACCAGTGCCTGGCCAGAGGATGGTCAGGCTGCAGAGAAGTGGTAAACAGGAGCTTCTCCCACACCTGGCCTTGCCAGTCACCCAGAGGTGACCTCCTCCATGCAGGAGAGGGAATTTGGTCCCATCCGAGTGTTGGCAGCACCGGGTGACAGTGACAGCTGGGGCAGAGCCACCTCTCAGGTGACATCAGGATTCTTGCTGCTGTCTCTCTTTGCACCCACAGAGTCACTGCACATCTGCGGGGCTTCAGTCACTGGGTTTGTCAGGTTTGTGTGGGGTCACAGCTGGAGACTCCTGGTTTTCCATCAGGTGCCAGGCACTGGAGAGTGTTGGAGCCCTGGGGGCTGTGAGCAGAGCTTTAATCCCTGCGGCACAGGCAGCAGTGACATCCCAAAGGGTTGTTTGCCTTACACACATGCTGACAGTGTCCATCACCTCTGTAGCATGGCCAGCACAGCTCTGGGACACCAGGTGACAGCCAGAGCTGGCTCCCACTGCTGCAGCAGTGGCTTCAGTGCAGTCACAGCAGTGTGGTACCGCAGGGCCTGGCTCACCACGAGGACAACAGTGAAATGTCTCTCCTGTTTTGTGTCCTGACTTGTCCCACTTCAGCTTCTCCTGCTTCTCTCTGCTGCTGACCTGCCTCTCCTTAGCTTTTCTTCTAGCTGCAGGAGACCAAAGGATGCCAAAGTGTGTATACTTCCATGGAAGGTCTCGTGCACACAATGCACTTCCAAGCTGTAAAAGGATGTCGTTTGTGCAAAACGCAATAAATAATAGGCAGCAGTTCAGGGGAGAAGGGGGAGGCTGCTGACAACTGGTCCATTTTAGGCTCTTAGCTGAGGTACTGAAGTTGAGAACCTCATCAGCCCAGCTGCTGGAGAGTTAGAGGGGAGAGAGGAAGGTCTGCCCAAGAGCAACTCATCCTGTCTGGAGACCTGGATGTCTGTCTGGAGATGGTTCTTGCCCTGTTTCCCACGGAGGGGTCTGGGTCACGGTCACAAATGACATGGGAGGAACCCGGGCTGCAGGGGTGAGGTGATGGGTGAAGAGCATGTCCAGCAGAGCAGGACATGGGCACTCACAGCCTTCCTGCGAGGCTCTGAGGTCTGCAAGACAGGCCAAGTTCAGGCACAGCATGTGAGATAAAGGCCAGGCAGAATTGTTGACTGCAGGTGCCTTTTCCAGACATGCAGTTTCCCTATTTTCAACAAAAATGCCGTGTAGGCACAACTTCCAAAGCAGCTGAGGCGGTCAGTGGCTGGGAGCAAGGCAAGGAACCAAAGGTTTTGGCATCTCTGACCGTGTGGCCAAACATGGTGTACAACACAGCAGATCTGTCTGCCCCCTAAAACTGCTTCTGAACCCAGTGACTCGGAGTCAGTACAGGGGGGCTGGAAGCAAAAAAAGGTGTTGGGAGCTGCCACGAGCCACTTAACCTCCTGACTAATGCACAAAGTCGTTTCTGTCACAGCTGTCTGAACAATACATTTGCCAATTAAGTTAACTCAATCAAATCCCTTGTATCCAACAGAAAGGGCAGAGCAAATCCAGGTGAGGGAGAGAGAACAGAGCCAAAATTCCCCTCTATGTCACACAAAAGCAGAACAAAGGGCGTGTGTGTGTGTGTATAAATATTTATGAATAATTGCACTGCGGAGCCACAGCGTAATTGACAACTCGAAAGCCGGTTCCTGGGATGTGTCCTCTCCACCTGGGAAGGGATGGAGTGACTTGGAGGACCAGCAGATGCTGTGCTGTCACTCCCACTTCAGTGGCTCAAACGCCAAAAGGACGTGCTGGAGGTTTGTTGGCCCAGCGGAGGCTGCGCTCACCCTGCGCTCAGGGATGTGACGCCACTCCCGAGGGCCTGAAGCAAATCCATGTGGAGATGACCGTCCATCTCCAGCTCGGAGGGCAGAGGGGTGGTTGTGAGCAGGGGTGGCCATCGGCACTCCTGAGTTCCTGTGTTTTTCAGTGCTGAGGTTCACCAGGTACCTGCAGGGGTGTTTTTAGGCCGGACACCTGCACAGGGATGCGCAGGGTAGAGCCCACGCGGTGTAGCACAAGTTTCAACGGGCGCTGACAGATCCAAGCACCAAAAGCAGTCCCAAAAGAAAGGATGAAGGCCCGTGGCAAGGCTGGAATGTGCAGAAGGTCAGAGCTGTGCCTGTTGCAGGGGGAGCGTTCAATGTTGCAGCCACTCCTTTGGAAGCAGGACGTGGGCACAGCCTGCTCTGATGGGGCACGGAAAAACCAAACTCCTCTTCCTTCACCTGTTCAAGCCTGCTGGGGTGGCCCAAGGTTTGCCTAGACGAGGATGTGATGCAGTCCCGAGGTGGGAAAGGTCAGCAATCAGAGGCCTGCCCGTCTCTGGTGCAGCGATGATTGAATTGGGCTCTGCCAGGCTGGGGTGCAGTTTGGCTCGCTGCCTGTCTGTCCTGCCGCGGTAAATACATCCAGAGCCACGTGGGGGTCACGGCCAAATCCACGAGATCCAACCTCGTGCAAATTATGCTCCTTACCCCCCAGTCTCACAAGAGTTTGTAGGAGTGGTGCTGGTTGCAGCATCCCCGCTCCGACCCCGGCGGTTCCCGTAACATCCTGGCAGCGGCTCTCCCCTCCAGGGAGAGAAAAATTGTCACTTCCTTTCTTTTTTTTGCCTTTCTCTCCCGCTTTTAGGGCTTGTTGGCAGGACAAAGAATGGCAGCTGAGCGGAGATGCCTGTCCCAGATTGACACCCGGTGAATACGGCCACTCGTAATCACCTCCGACGAGCATTTATCACCTCCTCAGACTGTAATGTGGGGAGCAGGTGTCTGACCTGCGATGACAAAAGCACGGAGTGGCGGCAGGAAGGAAGGAAATAGATAAGATGTCATTTTTCAGCACGATTTTTCTCTCTTTAATGTTTCCCTAGATTATGGGGAACAATCATGGGATGGGGGATGCCGGTGTTTTATGGTGTCAGAAGGGTTTAAGGTTTTAGGTGTAAAAAAAAAAAAAAAAAAGGTGATGTTGGATCCCGCTGTGTTCTGGGGTATTTATAGGACACACTAAGTTGGTTTTTTTCTAATTTATTTACTTGAGTCAAGAAAGATAAATGGGCGTCTGGATCCGAGTACTTGTATCCAAAGGAAATTAAAAGAAACACAGCTCTCTTGAACTTGGCCTCCACTTAGGGCAGAAAAATGACACAGAAGTGACCCTTCTTAGTCCATGTGGGTGCTCACGCCTCAAAGGAGGTGGTAGAAATTAGTTTGTAAAAATCCTTCCTTCTGGTATTACACATTACCTGCTTTTCTTCATCCCTGCTTTAAAAGATACAAAAATCCACCAACTTTGCTGTGCTCTCTGGCAGCGCCATTTCCGAGCACGCTCCTCTGAGTGACCCACGAACGCTGCTTTAATGCTGACTTCACTCTTCCATCGCTGAACGTATTTCAAGATGGAAAATGGTTTTAACTTTCCTGATCTGCAGTTTTGGGTTTAAAACCTCATCTCTCATTTTAATAATAGTAATAATCCTGTTCTGAGCTGCTTTCATGTCTTCCATCTGAAGAGCTGGCAAATGTCCTACGCATTTAAGCATCACAACATCCTAAGGGCCAGTGAGTGCAAGCTGCCAGGATTCAGATCCAGTTCACTGCACAAATCAGCTGTTTGTGCTTGAAACCTGGTTCTAGACTCATTATTGCAATGCTCTGCTGGGAAAGGGGGAACTGAGAGGCAATGGGATCCTACACTGGACACAGTGATGCCTTTCCTGGTCTTAAAATTAAGAAAGCTGAACACAGTAAAGAGGGAAAAAGGGTTTTACCTCGGTGTTTATTGAAGGACCCTCAGGGGCGCTGAAATGCACATCGAAATGCACCCCGAAATGCCCCCCGGAGAAATGGCCCCCCACGATGTGATGTGTGTGCAATTATAGGCCTTGCTAATTATCACATCTATCAAAGATTGCCCAGGGAGGGACTCCAGTGAGACCCCTCAGCGAGGAACCTTCCCCTGGCTGGGCCTGGCTTTGTTTACAGAATGTGTTCTGGAGAGGCCCTCGGGGTCTGGGGTTCCCAGGGTGTTTGGGCTCTTGGCTTAACGGGATATTGGGTCTGAGGGAAGTGATCAAACTTAAAGAATTATAACTGTGTGGGCTGAAAGCACTGAGAATACATAAAAGCTGTATAAGAGAGGAAAAAAAGGGGTATAAAAGAAAAAGCAAAAAATCATCATGGCATCACCGTCAGAGTCACAGAGCCATTAAAGTCAGACAAGACCTTTAAAGTCATCAAGTCCAGCTGTCAACCCAGTACCACCACCACGTTCACCTCAAAACCATGGCCTCAAGTGCCACCTCCATGTGGGTTTTGAACACTTCCGAGGAAGGTGACTCCATTGCTTCTCTGCACAGTCCATTCAAATGCTTTGCCACCCTTGCTATGAAAGAAAAAATCCGCAAAAAGATGAAGGAGGATCTCTGTATCTCTGTGCTCCTGGGCAGGCAGAGCTGTTTGCAGGTCAGCCTGGTGGTGAGAAATGCTCCCTGCAACCTTTGTGCTGTCTCCACATGCACGTGAGTTACTCCGGGGCTCTCTGGGAGGGTTTGGGAGCAGTTGGTGCTCCTGTTGAGCACTGAGGCTTCTGCAAGGAACAGTTTCCTCCTGCGTGGTTTATTTGACTGATGGAGATTGATTAGCGTTAACTAATCCTAGAGATAATTTGGAGCCAGGGGCTGCACAACACGTACGATGGGGCTCTCTCTTCTCTTTGCTAAGTGGGAATAAACCACATTTTCTTTCGCTGCACATTTCCAAGCAGAGATGTCTCTGTGCACCCATGACACACCTTGAGCCTTCCTCTTCCCCCTACAACTGCAGTGTCTGGGGTCAGTGCCAAGGTCCCCGTTAAAGAATGACCCCGTTCTTGCCAGCACTGCTCCAGGCACACTTTCCATGCAGGAGGAAGAGCTGCTGTGGGATGCCACGAGGGGGAGGAAGGCAGGAACAATGGCTCGGAGACAGGCAGGAGAACCTTCACACTCAGGGCTGAAGAAGAATTCCATACAGCTCTCTTAGTACAGGAGAAGGGAGGCAGAGGACAGAAAGGAGAGGTGAATGTGGGAGACAAGCCCTGCATGGGGAGTTCACTGCACCCAGAGATGTTCTCTGTCCTGCGAGCAGGAGCAGCCAGGTCCCTCGGCACGGCTCCTCCGCGTGGGTCCTCGCCCTGCCACGTCACACGTTGGCACCACAGCATCACAAGGTGCTCCCTGCACATCCACGTCAGCCTCCAGGGCAGATCTCCACACCCTTGAAAGCCAACCCATCAGAACTGACAGGAGTCAGGAAGGATTTACAAGCCCACCTCCTTTTGTCCTTGACAGGGTGTTCTTTGATGGGACTGCTGCGGGACAGAGGCTTTTCCTCTTGTGCTACCAAAACTAAATAGAAACAAGGACAAAATTTTGGAGATGGCGGTAATGAAATTAAGGGGGCTGCTTGTCTCTATCAGTAACAACCTTCTGGCTCGTAATCTGAACAGAAATAATAATTTGAAAGGGAAGATAATTGAATTAAACAGGCAACCAAACTGGAGGAATGAGACTTTTGATGAAGAAGGGCAGCTGGGGGAAAAGTAGAGGAGGTGGCAGGGAAAAGAAGCACATCTCTTTAAATTGTCAATCTCTCAGGGCAAGGTTGCTGCAGACATAATGAGTGTCCTAGTGAATTATCTCCCACTTTTATTGTCTGTTGCTACCGTGGAAAGATGGGGAGGTGGGGAAACTAACTTTTTTTTTTTTTTTTTGAATTTGGACAGACTTAAAGAAGTGGCATCAAATTTGAAGGGCACCCAATCAATCTGTTGTCCTAGCTGCATGAAATTGTATTTCCTTGCCACTTCATATCTTATTTGCAGCAGCTGGGCTGTAAGTCATTGGTGATAACATTCTTTATTATGCAGCCGTGTTTATGAACTGTGCCTGGAAAGAGATGATAGAAATATGCAGCAATATGCAAAGGGGGGGATGCTGGGGGGAGGGGGAATAAATGCTTGTTGCTAGGGCAACCATGGGGCTATTTTGGGCATCAAATTTTGCAGATGATGAAAAGCATTTTCATGTGATGGTTGGTCTCTCTGGGAAGAGAAGGGAAGAGAGGGCACACAATAAACGGGGAGATAATATTCAAGAAGGCAGTCATCTAATTTTTTCATATATAAATACATCTATAGTTTCAGCTGCACTGGAAATGCATTGAAACCAAAGGAGTCGCTTCCTCTTAGTCAGGGGGAAGAAGAGATGTTTTAAATAACTAAATAGGAGATGGGATGCTGGGGATTTGGGAGGCTTTCCTGCGTCACTTGGCACAGCCTAAATCCAGCCGGTGCTCTCAGGAAGTTCCTTGTGAGTCAGGCTGGTGTCTGCAGCCACCCCTGCTTGCCCCCTGTCCCTCTGGCCACAGGCAGCTAACAGCTCCTTCCCCCAAAGCTTTATCCATCTCCATCCCGACGGAAATCGAGCCAGTTAATTCACAACCCCTTCTGTCACAGGTTAAAAGCCACCAAATTTTCAAAGACTCTTCTTGACTCCTGCGAGTATCTAATGATACCCATTAAAATGCTGCATTCATAAAAATTGGGAGTTGCTCTCAGGCAGCTGCCCTCAGTCAGAGATCTCCAGCCTGGAGGACGTGAGCTGCTCCCACCAGCTGACACGGGGGCACGGAGGGAAGGGCTGGATGTCCCCTCCATGCACCCAGGCTGTTCAGAAGATCCTGTGGACTACCAGGGCTGAGGTTTAGGCACAGAAGCCAACCTGGACACTTGATGCTTTGAGCCCAAGGTAGTCCTGAGGAGCTGTTGGGGCCACGGGCACTTTTACAGAGCCATCACGAGTGTCCCACCATTGTCCTGTAACAGAGAGACACCAGCGAGCACAGGAGGGTCACAGCGTGGGGGACAGGGTGACATCTGCCCCGGCTGGGACCAGGGCAGGGCCTCCTCTGCTGGTGATGGCCCCAGCCAGGGTTTTGCACCTTCGCCTGAGGAGCTCTTGCAGCACTGAGAGGGCAGGAGAGCACAGTGGGAGCGCTTGGGAATGTCAGCGGAACTGCGAGGAAAAACCAAAACTCTCCGGCAGCGTTTATTAGTGTCAGAGAATCAAGGCATTGCTTTATTCTGGCCAGGATGTTGTTCTGGCCAGGAAGTGCAGCAGAAATCATTTCATCCACACACAGCCCAGGTGGGCAGAGAAAATCCTTCCGTCACACGCGGTTCTTTACCAGATTTCCCACGTACTCATACAGACAAAACCCAGAGCAATTCGTTGGTTCAGTGTTCATTGGTCCCAGGTTACACAATTCTCAGTGTTTGGTTTCCTATCGGTTATTGATCCCTTCGCTTTCGATGCTAATTAAGTCCTCATTCGTGGTTCTCTTATCGATCTTTTCCCAGACCAGGTGTCTCCGACCCACCAGGGGGGATGTTCGAGCGTTGATGTTCGCTAATGGTCGCTTATCTCTTGTGTATCTTCTGTGATACCCCCAATCTGTAGATGTTAAGCTCATCGGGCCTCGCCCAGGGAACACAGTCTTTTGAAAAGAAACTTCCATTCCCTTCCCCTCCGGGGGAAGACGAACAAAACCCCTGATTAAAGTTAGTTAAGAAAAAAAAAATTAGAAGTTGTATCATTTCCAACAGGAACAGTGGCGCAGGATAAGAATTTGTCCTCATTTCTCAGCTTCTGGCTTTTCTGAGCATCGAGTTTTATGCTCTACACCATCTCTGTCGCAGCTCTGCTTTTCTTAATTTGATTTTAGTGGAATTGCTCCAAGCAAGAACAAGCTCATGAGTGTTGTTTGCAGCCCCTGGATGATGACTGGTGCTCGAGCCATTCTTAAAATCCTCGGGACTCCAAATATATTGGCACATTAAGCTGGTTAAAATGAACTGCGCATGTTTACAGCAAGAAATCTATTTCAAATGCGATATAATGTGACTCTCTTATTGCTCTAAAGTTGTGTTTTTAATTAAGTAGTTATCAGTGGCAGTGAGATTCTTCTTGAATAATTAAATCAAGGTAGTTTAGTGAGTAATTGTAAAGCGAATTGCTGAGACCATCAGGCTGCTGTTGAGACAGTCTGTTTTCTTTCAGAAAATTAATTCAAGTGACGCGCGTTGCTAAGAAAGGAGTAGCACATTGTGCTGGGTAATGGGCATTTGTCTTGGAATGCTTTGTGTCTCGGTGCTGCTTCTTTCTCATTCTGCCTTCCCAGCTTTCAGTTGTCTTCTCCAGAAACAAATGCTGATGACTTTCCGCTTTGCATCTTCTCTTTCCCGTAATCCGCCTGCCCTGGGTGGCTCAGCAGAGGAGGATGAAAAGGGAGTGGGTGATAATCGAGTTACTAAAGAACATAAGCACAGGCCAATTCTTGGGTGAGTGAAACAGGACTTTCCGGGCTGAATTATCGAGCTTTCGGCCCAGGGACAACAGAGCCAGCCCCATCTCCCGACACCAGATTCAGAATTTTCACTGCTTGTGTCTTAATGTGGTATTTAAGGTGTCTCACTTGGCACGGAATAATTCTCTCGCTGCTGGGTATTCCGAATGCAAACAGCCGGCAGATATCTTCCATCGTATTAAACTTTATTTGCCAGGAGATCAAGGGGAAAACCCCTGTGCAAACCCCAGCGTGTGCAGGTGCCTAGGGCAGGATGTCCAAACATAGCCACAGTGAAGGAAAATTAGTGCACGTTGTAGAAACTATATTTTTGATGCATTTTTAAAAATTATTTTCTTAAAGCCTACCTCATGCTCTCCTAGCAGCTTCCCTTGCTCTGCCTGAGGAGTATGTCTGACAAATAACACCAGCATCACACAAATTCTGAGGAAGCTGGGCTCACTCCGGAGCAGTTTGTTGATATTTTCCACGGCAAAATGAAGAATCAAGGGAGGAGAGTCTGGCCGCCGTCCTGATGTTAGGCACCAGCAATCACACAACAATTCATCAGCTGATGCATTTTTAGGGTGTTTATTCTGTCACCACGAAGTCCAAGAGGACCGAGGGGGATGCCGATATGTTGTGGAATTATTTCTGTGAAGTGGGATCTTTCTAAAGCACCTCAGTAATTTAGGAGTTCAGCCTTGTTGAAAAGCACTCGGGTACCTTTGGCAATCTTGTCAGGAAAATTAATCCAC
>VXBT01003996.1:5816-50414 GCA_013400235.1 Oriolus oriolus
GCGCCGTGATGGGTGGCGGGCGGTGTGGACGTGTCGGGTCCTGCGCGGCTTCGTGAGGCGGGCAAATGAAATATTTACTGGTGTTTTACCTCGCCGTCTTCCGACGTCAGAGAAGATTTATGTTATTACATTTTACCATATTACCATATTACAGTTAAGTTACTGCCATTTTATTGTGACGGTCTTCAACTGTTTCTTGATGTGGACTAAGCGCCAAAATATTTTCTAGGTAACAGACTTCCCTTGGCTGTGGTGTTTCCATCCTCCGTCGCTGAACTCCCTGAGGTCTTTGATGCTCCTGTCAGGATGGAGAAACAAATATGGGTAAACTCACCTGATTCACTGTCTTGCTCCTCTGCTGCCCCTCACGGAATCACAGAACCCCAGGGTGTGTCAGGTTGGGTGGGACCACACTGGGTCGTCTGGTCCAACCTCCCTGTTCAAGCAGGATCATCCTAGAGCACCTGGCACAGGATTGAGTCCAGGCAGTTCTTGAATGTCTCCTTTGAGGGAGGCTCCAGAAGCTCTCTGGTCAATCTGTTCCAGGGCACAGTCATCTGCACGGTAAAGTTCTTCCTCACGTTCGGGTGGAATTTCCTGTGCATCGCTTTCTGCCCGTTGCCTCTTGTCCCATTGCTTGGCACCACTGAAAAGAGCCTGGATCCTTCTTCTTCGCACTCTTTAGACAGCTATAGACATTGATGAGGTGATGCGTTAATCGTGGAAGCCTTTGGAGTTTCAGGTGAATGCGGGGCAAGATCACAAAACCTGTCCCGAAAGGTCACACAAACCCCATTCTTGAGCAGACACAAGTGACAGAGGAGGGGTACAGATGTGTCCAACAAGCACTGCTCTCAGCATGTGAATATACACAGGTCACTTGCCCTGATGGTGTTTTTCCCACATTTTTTCGGATAACACCACACAGTGCCTGAGATTTCCCACAAGGCAGGAGATTATGGTGCTTTTCTAAATCACAAAATCATTGAATAGTTTGGGTTGGAAGGGACCTTATAGATCATCTAGTTCCAACTCCCCTACCATGGGCCTGGCCACCTTCCACTAGACCAGGCTGTTCAAATCCCCATCCAGCCTGACCTTGAACACTGCCAGGGATGGGGCATCCACAACTTCTCTGGGCAACCTTTTCCAGTGCCTCATCACCCTCACAGTAAAGAATTCCTTCCTAATACCCAATCTAAATCTACCCTCTTTCTGTTCAAAGCCATTCCCTCTTGTCCTGTTGCTTCATGCCCTTGTAAAAAGATCCTCTCCATCTTTCTTGTAGGCTCCCTTCAGGAGCTGCAATGCCACAAGAGGGTTGACTCAGAGCCTTCTATTCTCCAGGCTCAACAATCTCAATATTCTCAGCCTTTCTTCGCAGGAGAGGTGTTCCACCCCTCCAGAACATCAGTTAATGACCAGCCTGTGTGTGTAAAGCGTGGGATGCATCCCAGATCTAGGATGAAATGACCCTGTAGTAACTTAAGTTCTACAAATATTTGTGATGTGTAACCTGAGTTTTGCCATTTGTTAACTGCTGTGAATTCCTTGCAGCTTTGTAACAAACTGAGGTTGATAACAGTCATAAATCAGTTTTAAAGCAGTTGTTTACCTGCTTCAGCAAACTTCTGCTTTTTCATTTCAGTTCAATCACACTGATTTCCATCTTAGAGGTGCAGTTCCTGCAGACTAAGGGCACAGCCGGTGGAATTGGTGCATGCAGATACACCTGCAAAGGTTTCCGTGGTAATGTTTTGTCATCACTAGTCTGGTCCTCAGCAGTGTCTCTAAATAATTTGGTATATTCTCCAAACTGGCAAGTGTTGAGTCATTTTGTTACATTTTATTTATTGGAAGGAAGGACTGCACAGCATAATGCTACTTACAGTTGTATGACCTGTATGACCACGTGAGATGAACCAGCCATAACCTCCTTCCACCATCCCCTTGCACATCTGAAGGAGGAAGAGAATTTGTGAGTAAAGTTGAGCCCAGAAGGAAGGAAGACATGGAGTGAAGGTGTTGTAAGATGTTTTTTCCCTTATTTCTCATTATCTTACTTACTCTGATTTGATTGGCAATAAATTAAATTAGATTTTCTCCCAAGTCTAGATTGTTTCCCATTGATGCTAGTTGGTGACTGGTGTCTCCCTGTCATTATCTTGACCCATGAGAATTTTGTCGTACTTTCTCTCACCTGTCCAGCTGAGAAGGGAAGTGATAAAGCAGCTTGGTGGGCACCTGGCGTCTAGCCAGGGTCAACCCACCACAGATGGACTTCAGGAGAGTAGTTTTTGTCCCATGAATTAGAACTGACTTCAGAATTCTGCTTCTGAGCATCTTTTAATTCCTTCTTTAACAATGCTGTCTGCTTCCAGAATTTTTACTCCCATTTTCCGTTTCTCTGCCTTTGTAAGTTGTATGAATTTCTGTACACTTCTTCTTTGAATCCTTCTTGCATTCTTAAAAAAACAGTTTCGTTGTTACTATTTTGAACATCTAATGTACTGTACACTTCCAGGAAGCAGAAGCAACTTCTCTGTTTCCCAGTATGGTTGTACAGGCGCTGTGTTTGTCAGGATTCCTGGGTAAAGAGTGCAATTGATCACAGCATTGCGTTTGCTAGGTTGAGATGCAGTGTTTTCTGCAATTTATGGCTTGTTGCTGTCAACCATTGGCAAAGGATTGTGCTCAGGCGCTTAAACTATGTGAGAGTGATGGAGTGTTGGAGGGTAACACTCACTGCAGTAAATTTGCAGCACATGTTGTGATTACACATGCACACTTTTCCACAAATATGACATTTCTTGTCCCCAGGCTTTTGTGTCTGAATGGAGGAACACTTTCTTCCCACCTGCTAGCGCAATGGCTTCCCTTTTAACTTCCCTCAGTGAGATCCTGGCTTCTGCTGTAGTGACTGGGCATAGAAACTGTCACTGGGTTATCTCTTGCTCTCTTAACTAACATTTCCAGTATGGCACATTAATTGTATATCTCTTATAAATTGCTGAAGCCTGTTACAGCTTCCCCAAGTTACACAGTTCAAATTTTTCTATAGATTTTATTCATTGAATAGAGTCCCTAGGAACAAGTTAACAGTTTACAATCAGTTTTATTGTAAGAATTACTTGGAGAGATTTTTACAAAGGGAGCACTAGAAAACATTCTTTTGAAAGTGACTTCTCTAAATCAGACCATATACCTTTGAGATATAATTGTGATTCAGTTTCAAAATTCACGCCTAATCCAGACAGTGTTTTCCTTTATGTCTAATAAATATATCAGTTGAAAAGTGCCTGCAAAGATTTCATACTCTGCCAAGATCAAATACAGTCCAAAACACTTTACATATTAGAGAAACAGAGTTAGAAACAGAGTAGCCCAGACAACAGATGATATTTCAGTGGACAGCATATGCTACAGTCCTCCACAACTGGCATATATGTCTTAAAAATCCATGCTGCTGTTCCTTGTATTCAATGGTAGTTAAATCCACCCACTCGGGAAATGGCTAACTTTGCATTCCCAGGTCAAGTGAGTGATACAGAAGCTCAGATATCTGTTATTCGTACAGGGAAATGATCCCTTTCAATCCGTATACCCTCTTAGAAGTGCAGTGTGGCCCTGGGTGATGGGGGCTAACACAGCTAAGTGTCACTTGCATCTTTCTGGTGCTTGAGGCCATGCTGTCTAACGAGTTCACTTTGTGCCTGAAGGTGATAAAAAGGGCTGAGAAAAAATGGACCCTGTGGCTCCTGCCAGTTCAAGGGCACTGTTGTAGACCTGCAGTGTGCCAGCAAGGCACCCTTGTGGCATTCCTTAGAGGATTCAATTCATTTTGTCACATGGCCACCTATCTCCCAACTAACCATCAGCATCTAGAGGTTTAGGAGAAGAGTCGGTGATCATCCAGCTATACCACCTGAGCACATTGAGTTCCTCCTCTTGGCCTGAATCCTGGTTGCAGTAGACCTGGGATATTGGCTTAATTTAGGTGAGCCTGAATCTAAACTCTAGGAATTAGGGAGGGAATGGAAGTTCAGCCATGAGTGGTAATTAACTCAACCCCGTAAGGTGATCTCTGCAGCTCCAGCCATGGTGTTGTATCTGAGAGAAATGTTTCCCCACCTTGATGAAAGGTTCAGCTGCTTCCATCATGAAATTCTGGAGCTGCTCACAGGCCAGAGAAATGTATGGGTTCAGATTCATGGATGAAAATAAATAATTTTGTATTTTTTCTAGATTTTTGTGGCTGCAATAAAAGGCTTTGTCACCCCCACCAGTCAACGGCTTTAGCTACCCTTGAAGCCACAGCAGAAATTCACATGTTGCCCCGTTATATGGGGTCACCTCTGCATTCTGTCTTTTTTCTCTGTTGATCAAATGACCCATGATGTGAGCAAACAAAAAATAACTCTGCCCCTAGCGGTAGGCATCCTTCATGGACCACAAGGACACACAGTTTCCCAGATCCTTGGCCCCAGAGCAGCTCACTCCATGGAAAGACCCATCAGTAGGTACTTGAGTGCTTCAGGGTCTTAGGACCCGTGGTGCAGCTCATCATGCAAGCTGAGATGGAGCCAGGCAGTGCAGTGCTCCTATCCACCCCTTCACAGAGAATTTCAGCAGCTTGGAGAGAAGTGGAAAAAGGTATCACACTGCTCCTGGCCATGGGAAAACTAAATGGTGACTTGATTAAATTCTCAAGAAAATCTCCTCTCTCCCCTTAGCCTTAGATTTAAGTGTGCAAAACGTGTATTAATATCTCCTGTCTGGTCATAAAAGTTCACCAGAAGTGCAGATGAATACTAGTAGTGTAGAGATGCTGCTCACATGCTAACAGCCTTCATTTGTATTAAGCTGTAATTTCCGGGGAAGATTCTTATCAGTTCACACTTTTGTCATACTGAGTTCACAAGCCCTGAAATTGAAGTCAAGGAAAATCTTGCCTTTAACACTAGTTTAATTGATTAGAGTTGTTTTCTGTATATTTCCGGTTTTAATGCTTTGATGTTGCAGTTTATCTGTGCTTAAACAATCACTTTTCTGCCTCCACAAACTGTGGCCTTCTCTGTCTGATGTAATCTAGTCTTTTCTATGTGTTGTCAATAAATAAGCTTATTTTCGTGTTTCTTGTGTTTGGTTTATATTTATCTGTGAAAAACAGAGTACCTCACACAGTGCATAATGCTGCGTTTCTCTTCACAAAGCAAATTGGTTTGCTTCTTCACTGCCTATTTCTTGTATTATGTTCTTGCTGAAGGTCTAAGGAAGCAAGTGCCATAAAATGGAATAACACCTGCGTGAATTCCTCAAAGTCTGACTGTACTTTGTGAAGAAAATGGAGTGTACAATTTTTTTTTTATCTGACAGTACAAATTGCATGCTGCTCTGATCTAAAGTGGAGTGTGATGGCAATATAAGCCCCCAGGTGGCATTCTAACCTTGTTTTTCTAAATCGTTTGTTTTCATAAGGAGTGGATCTGATTCTTTTGTTTAAAACAGAAATTTTCTTCACCCTCATGGTAGATTTAAACAAAGAAATCAAAGCCATAAGCTGACTTTTTTTTTGTTTACATTTCCAATTTGAACATGTTTTGTTGATTCAAATGCAGTAGCCTCAAACCCAGCTTGAAATCTGATAGATGTTTGATGGAGTTATGTAAATTATACTATATTCCAGATATTAAAGTCCATAACCTGATGGTGTCCTGCATCAGCTATTCAATAAAAGCTACCATGCGAATTTGGAAGATCACAATTGCAGTAAAATACTTTGCAACAAATTTATGAGAAAAGCGTAAATACAATTGTGGCTAATACCTTACAACACATGGATATTAACTGATGCTGGGTTACAATGAAATCCAGGCAGAATTCAATATTATGACTACATGAAACCAGTGTGACTCTGGCTGGATTTCTATTTCCTTCCAGGAGTGCCAGGTAGGCCTTTGCAAAGAGCACAACTTGTACTGTTTATGAACTGAGGGTGCTGATGGTTCATCTTCAGGTCTCTCATTCGCCAGAGGAGGGATGGCTCCCACAGAGATTTACTCAGACTACCCCACGTAGCTCCTCAGCTGAGTTGCTCCCTGCTGAAGCATTTCTTTCCCCATCAGCTTCACAGTTCAAAGCTGGGGTCTAGTGTCACTTTTGCACTGTTTATTCCCTTTCAGCTATCTCATACCCAGATGTTACTTTGCTAGTGAATTCTTAAGTGCTTTCTTCCACACTCTGGTACTGTCTGGTGGGAGGAGAGCCCACAAAAAAACTTCACATTTGCCCCGCAAATACTTTCTTCCAACTTCTCTCTGCAACAAAACCCACAACCTCCTTAGAAACCATTGGGCTAATGTGCTGCAAGTTGTCCTTACAGCCCTGACCAAAACTGCCACCTAATCATGTGCACCATGGGCTGCCCCACCTGCAACTCTTTGCAATCTCTGCTTATATTTTGATTTTAACCTCTTTGAAAGGCAGACCATTTTATTTTGTATTTGTGCAACACTTGGACAAATGGAATCTTTGTCCTTCTTTAGGATTCCAGTGGGATATGGAGCACAAATACACAGTAATCATATTTAATAAAGCAAATGGAACTAATTAAAATTACTGGTTAAAATATATCAGTATGTAATACGTCATAAATAAAAATCAACCTATACGCTGCCCTGGATGTCTTTCAGAGTGTACTTTAGGAGTCACTAAGTTAGAGTATCATCAATCACAGTTCCTGAAGCAACAAAACCCAAATTGCTGCCACACTTTAAGACTCTGAGTAGCCAGAAGGCACAGAGGGAATGTTTGAAATCCAAACTTCATCTGTCTTTGTTGTGTTTCAGCCCTAAAGCTCTCAGTGGTCGTTCTGAAAAGTCATTCCAGTATATTTTTCAGTATAAGGACCAAGCCTGAGTTTATATTAGACTCTTGCAGGTGCTGGGCTGGACAAATGAAAAACTTCTTGAATTTAAATGGATTTTGAAACAAAGCCATGTATGTTTGTTCAGAAAGGTTTATGAGTTACCCTTTAGGCTGTCTTGCACTGTGCACATTATACATTTCTGTTTAGTTATTTTTGTATTTGTCAAACACATTTTTTCATCTAAGTTTTCTAGCGCCATTTAGGTATGGATATGTTTAAGTGCTATGGATAGACTTAAAATTTTAACACCCCATCCCCTTCATGTGAGGGTATTCTCTTCTTCCGTAATTCAGAAATGCTTGAGAGAATCCTTTACCCTTACAAAACAAAATTCCTCTTGAGAGGTAAGGTATAGCCTGACAGCTGATCACAGTAGTCTCATGCATGTAGCAAAGAGGTCCAAAACGGAAAAAGCCTCACTGTCCTTGCTGTAGTGAATACTCTGGCAGCTACAGCAAAATACCTTCAATACCTACAGCACATTAAGTAATCACAATGAGAGGACAGGTCACTTCTTACCTTGCCAAAGAAGCTGTTGAATGTCCTCTGCTGTTAATTTTTTTATTCTCTCAGAGTAACACTCAGTTCTTGACCATATGAGTGCACTGGCAGTGTAATGCAAATGTGCAGCTAATCTCTGCAGCTACAATGGTGAGGTACTTCTAGTACAGGTACATATTTATAATACAATATACATACAGGATGCTAGGCAGGATCTGATGCACCATGTCAGCTGCAAGTCTGGTTCTCCACTCAGAGAACACTAATTCACACCCATGCATGAGCATGGAGCAGTCACCTTAACCCCAAAGCTCATCATATCATATCATATGACACCAGAAATTCAGCTCAACCAAACACACGTGAAAAGGGGACAACAGTGCTGCCTTGTGTATCATGGAGACACTAGAAGGAGGCTGGGAATTCGGAAGGAGTTTTAATCAAAAGCAAGGTTTTGGTCAGAGGAGCTCTTAAGGGGCTGCACGATGGCACACAGAAGTGGTGATTATCCTGGAAAATCCCTTCCTGTGCTCCTGTAATCATGCACCAGGCTGGCAGAAGGCCACTAAGTACCTAGCAGAGACATACAATTAGATGGGTGTCAAAGATGTGTATACCTAGCTCTGGTCTCTGAACTGAGCATGGTGGTGATGGGGAAATTTCAGAATTTATTTGACAAGATCCAATCTAGCAAAATATTTCCATCATGTTTGCAATGTGCAGTATCTGAATTGTGTCACCAAAATATTAAAAAGCAAGTCTGTGTGTAAGAATGTTGCCTGAAGACTATGTGGGCCACATGATGATAACTGGATTTCATGCCCTTTCTGTTATTCAAGAGAAATCTTCTTGCTCAGATTAAAAGAATAAAGCCAAATCCTTGAGCATATTATTTATTAATTTACTCCAAGTAAGTTGCTGGGAATTAGTCAACTAAATATCTGAAGGAGTAAAGGCTCAGTCATAAAAGACAAAATATGGTGTGACTGCGAAGTCCAGTCTCCAGTTAAGAAATACACTAAAGTACAGGTTACACGAGCACCAGATATTGTGGTTTTTTTCTTTCATATTTCAGTCTGCAGAGTTTGAAATAAAATGTCATTTGACTTTACATAATAAGTTCAAACAAAAATTATAATTGATGAGCCATAATGATTTAGAAGATTAGCTAGGGAAAAGTTTCTTTCTACGCATATCATGGTTAAAAAATATTACTATGTTAATTCATACTGTGTCAATAAGTATAATGATTTACTAATTCTGACTCTCTTCTCTGTGTGACACTACTGAAATGTCGTAAGAAGACCAGTGGTATTAGGCCACATCCTTTGCTACCTTTCATACAAATTCCCTCTTGAAGTAATGTGTAAGGTTAAGTCAGGAGAGTTCCCCA
This sequence comes from Oriolus oriolus, assembly GCA_013400235.1. Classification (NCBI taxonomy): domain Eukaryota; kingdom Metazoa; phylum Chordata; class Aves; order Passeriformes; family Corvidae; genus Oriolus; species Oriolus oriolus. Next base: position 14,639 of record VXBT01003996.1, read on the forward strand.
TTTTCTTTGGCCTTGATCTCTTAAATCCTTACAGAATGTACAGTTGGAAGCTTGTTCTCAAGGCTAATTTTGTGGCAGAAGAATCTGGATGAGTGTCTGACTGTTAGCTAACCAGCTGTGTCATTTGTTCTGTTGCTGTGTGGCTTTCCTTGCCTCCTTCCAGATGAAACTTGCTGTGGTTGTTGTCCAGAGCAAGTACAAGCAAATGCTGCATCTGGACTACAAAGAAATTTGGGTGAGACCTTCCATTAAGTGTGTAAATGATTCACGAGAGCCTGTTTTTTTATACCTTTCACGACAAAAAGGGTAAAAGAGGGTACAAAAACTGTTCAAATGAGTGACCAATTATAGTGGGAACCTTGGTCAACAGAACAAGCCGGTGTAAAGGCAGCATGGATTTCAGGAGAATCATATTCCCTGGCTAAGTAGGGATCCTCAAAATTACACACTGCCTTCTGTCTCGTCTTCCTCTTAGAGTAGGACAGGCTGTGTTGATACCAACATTGGTCAAGGTTATCTCTTCTTTTTCAATACTGCTTTCTTGAGTAGTGCATTGTCTCCACTGTGTCCTGGCTTGAGGGGCATTTTAATAAGCTTTCAGACCTCTCTAAACATTTTCTCTTCTTTTCTCCCAGGCATTCTTCCAAACAAGTCTATCACTTCAGAAATAAATTAGAAGCCAGAAAGAGCTACTTACTGTGTTTGGTAACTCATATCTTCCATGTAACACAAATGAGAACTCTTCACCCAGCCATTTCTATAGCAAGCTTCCACACAAGCTGCAGTGTATCCTCATAAGGGCAGACGTTCTCCATGTGACGTGATTTCACGTGATGGAATTGGTCACGCATGTTGTCCAGCTACTTCAGGGCTTGATTCATCTCACTGTTTAAAAATGTTTAAAAACATCTTGAAATTTTTTCTGACTGTGACATCCAGTGACAAAAATCATGGTGTGTATTTTTCTGCAAGATTTCAATAGCTAATCTGTTTGTTCCCAGACAAGTCAGCCAAGTACTTTTCTGTACTTCTGAACTGTTCTTTTTCCTTCTTTCCCAGGTATAATTTTGCTCTCCACCTCAGCATCTGGGCTCTCCTTCCTGACCTCTTTATTATATGCTCTGATGCTGCAAACCCATTCATACCTCCTCTTTGGCCCATAGACTTGTGAGACTGCAAACTCTGTGGCATAGTCTCACTTTGTCTCACTACTCATTTTCAATGAAATAAATCAGAGGATGGTGTTTACCAGAGACCATGTGTAATTTTGTGAGAGGATTGTACTTGAGGGAGCCTACATAAGTAAAAACTGAAATTTCTGATATGACTGAAATGTAGGCTTTGAGGACAGATGATTTTAGCATTTTGTCATTCAGCATGCAGTTGAAGAGACAAAAAGCCCAGTTACTGCTTTTCACAGGCTGTTTTTTACAAATAGCCACCAGATCGGCAGCCTCAGACTCTCTGAAAAAATTAGGGGACAAAAAAGATATGTTCCTGCCCTGGGGCTAGCCACAGCTCCTGCCTCAAGTGAGGGAATGGGGAAACACCAGGCCCATTGTTCCTCTCCTGCCTCTGATGGCCTTCAAAAATGGTGGTGCTCTTGAACAGATAAAAATGATGTGGTACTCTGACTCAGCAGCTTTGACCATATTCAGCAGCCTGGCAGGCTCAAGGATAACCTCCTGGGTATGAGCAGGGGAAGGGTGGAGGTGAAACAGAATTGGCAGGGACTCACTTGGCCAAGAGCTGAAAAAGGGAAATCTTCAGTCTCTTGCTCTTCTTTTCTGGAGACATGTTAAACATGTTTCCCATCGAGAACTACCAAGGGTCTAAATGCCAGTGGACCTTTGAAGAACCAAGCTCAGTAGCTTCCATCTTGAATGACCACATTTTGGGGAGTTGGTGAGGGTTGGGATGCTTAAGGTCCATTTTCAGAAGTGCTGAGTGCTGCCTACCAAAGAAAGGCTGCCCACAGTTGTCAGTGCTCACTGCCTCTGGGAAACACAATTCAAGGGGTTCTAAACAGCCAAAAATCAGGAACAGCTTTTGGAGTGTGTAAACTGTGTTAGTGTAGCTGTGCCACTAACGAGGCAGCTTGCTACACTGTCATTCAGGTCTGGTCCAGCACCAGCTTTTAAAAACAGATTGTTGAATAGCATGGCCATTTCTGCAAGTGCTTCTTTGTGAATATGGCCTTGGAACCACCAGCTCCTTTGTTTTTGTAGCTGTGGTTACATCCAAATGGTGCCTTTGCTGCATCAATTCTGGATCCAAGTGAGAATTCAAGAGAAGCAAACGAAAAGGATGTAGTTGTTAAAGGAGAAGCCACTGCGCAAGAATTCTCTCACCATTCAAGGAGTGCCACACGCACCACCCAGGCTTTCCCTGCTAGGACTGGAGTCTCAGTGGGGCTGACGGGCTCCCTTTCAAATCCTTGCACACACGCTCACTCTCAGGTGCACTTCCTCCTTTAGGCTCTATCCTGGGTTTTCCACAGCAGAGTCTCAGGTGTCTGATTTATAAAAATAAATAATTTAATAGAGCAGTACATCACCAGACCAGCTGAAACTGACCCAGAAGAAAAAGGTCTCCAGGCTATTAGACCTCATGATTTATGCACCTGCCCTCATGCTCTCTTCACGTGATTTCAAGTCCAATGGTGATTTTTGGGCTGAGGTCTTCTAACACCTTATTGGATTCTTTCTCTGTCTCCCCTCAGCCAGGCTGTTAACTGCTCTTATCTTGTTGAGCTGTAGCTTCTGCTGATGGCTGCAGCCTCCTTGTCTTCTGGTTTGTGTTTCTTGTGCACTAGATCAGTCAGGACATAGTAATGAAAGAAGGCCTGGACTTGGGATAAAAATCACTTAGCAACAACTAAACAGCACTGTGTTATTAATATTCTTCCCAAATTAAAGACAAAACATGACACTGTACCAGCTAGCAAGCAAATTGACTCTGTTCCAGCATATCTGGGTGAAAGTTCACAGCTTGAGGCCCAAGGCTCCAGCAAATCCAGCTGCTCGTGCTGAGCCAGTAGAGCCAGAGCAGATTAAATCAGACAGTGTTGTAATTCTGAGTGACCCCTTCTGTTTAAAACTTCCTTATTTAAGCTAAACAAAAAGTATCTCTTAACAGAGAGGATATTTTTTTCTTCATAGCCAAAGAACAATCAGGGCCCCCTGCTTGCAATTCCTAGATATCCATATGGAATTCCATGCATATCCACCTGTGTATGCATCTGGATATCCATCTTAGCATTATCTGAAGGTGATGACATGAATTTTGCTTTTTTTATTTTAGTGGGGTTAGAACTTAGTCCAGGTTCTTCATAGAGTCAAGGAAAATTGTGTACACATCCTCGGAGACAGAGCTTTGCTTTCTTATGCAAGGTACTAGAACTCCTAAGGGTCAGTGTGTGTAGAAAAGACTGGTTCCTAGGCATGGTCCTTGTCAACACCAACTCTGCCTTCAGACCACACCAGTGAGTTGCTGCAGCTGATACCAACCCTGCCACCACCTGCACTCTGCTCTCCATGTCAGCCTATGAGTGAGATGTGGGCTCAGGGTACAGTGGATACCTTTTTGCTTTCTCACGTCTGGATTAGAGGCAACTTTCGTGATTAAAGCAGTTGTGAAACAAAACAGAGTTACTGGACCTGTGATTTAAGCCCTACATTGTGTCATACTCTGTGATAGTGACTAAGGCTGTTGCTGCTCTCTCCCCATAACTGCAGGCAAGGGGAAGTGTTTTCCCTGGACTCAGTCAGACAAGAGATACCAACAACTGAGTGAAGACAAAATGATGAATACATAAAGCTTGTAGGCAGACAATCCCATCTTTGCCAGACGCCTCAGCTCCTCTTGTCATCTCCCATGTTAGACAAAGTGCCTGTCAAAGCCAAACAGATTGGTAGATTACAAAAGCCCCTCTGACCCACTCTCTTCTCCCAAGAGTATTCACTTCCTTTCAGCTTTCACATCATTAGCACTCTCACGGCAGGCAGGGGGTCATTTCTAATTTGTGAATGCCCTTGGACCACAAGCTGGGATTTTAATTTGTTTACCTTGCATATTAAACAGTACTTTCAAAGGTACTGTCAATAAATCCTCTATGAATCAGGATCTTCATTCCAGACCTTGTTGTTACTTTTCACTTTTTTGATTTGACTAGATGAGATTAAAAAAAATTCCATAAGGGCAATTTCAGTCACCAAACACAGTGTCATCCCCGAAATCCCCAGAGTGCTGAGGGCAAACCTCTAGGGCTTTGTGACACAAGGGAAGAGCATGACTTTGCAAAGGAGAAGTCAAACCAAGCTGCCACATCATATCTACAAGTGGAGACTTAATTCCTAGGGTTGTGGCAGTGAAAAATGCCTCCTGGGAGAAGCTCACGCAGAGCCTCTGCCCATTAAGAGGGATGAAGGGTGCTGTATCCCCTTTCCCAGGGTACCCTCGGGAGTACCTAGACCTAAGCACCACACACAAGGAACCAACAGGGAAATCTCAATTATGTCATCAGCTTAGCCCTCCCTCAGAGTCCATGCCATGAAGACAAGTATAGTACTCAACACAGCTGTTACAGCCTTAAATCTTCATGAAACCTTGCTTGTAACCTTGTCCTTCTTATCTCAACTCCAGGGTAAAGGAGGAAGTTTTATTTACTTTTCATGTTTTGAATTCACAAAATAGTTCTGTTAAGTTTATAGGGCAAAAAGGGAAATGCTTTCATGTGTTTGAACATAAATGCATGACAGTAGATCAGTAGTGCTCACACTTTCTCCCCCTGTCTGGATGATAGGTAGTGTTGCAGGGCTATTGAAATGCGGCACAGGTCACATACAGAGCCACGTGGAACTCAGCAGTTTCGGTTCACAGGGGTTCTGCTAACCTTGCTCCCACTTTCAGCTCCTGAGAGGTTTGCTCACACATATAGACCATGTCAGTTTCAGGGTATCTAAAAATTTGGAGTAAAACTTAGCTCAGCTTCTCATAGAAACTGTGGCAAAGCTATCACATTTAATAATATGTAATCAAATGGTCATTTGAAAGAGGCATAGTCAAAACTGTCCCATATTTGGTCCTTTTTATTCTAAAATTAATTCAAAATTTTGGCCCATTTCCCAAGGGTGTGGAAATTGGAGCAAATATATAAGGACCCAAGAGATCCCCATTGAGCAAAGGTAAGTTTAATGATAGACTGATTTCATGGTCCTTCTACTCTGGTACATCTCACTAAATTTCACTGGATGCTTCATAGGAAGCTGCAACAGGGGAAAGAGATAAAAGAATAATATAAAAGAAAAACAAACCACAAGCTACCTCTCAAGTGGCTATGACTTGACCTTCTCCAGGGTAAGGGGTAAACTGCCTTTCAAATAATTATGTTTAGAGCTTACCATATATCCTGAAACATCAAAGATATTCTGTAACACAGCATGGAAAAAGAAAAGAGTATTGTCAAACTAAACACACACTTGAGCAAACACTGCCAGTCAAGGGACACTTAACTATCTCAAAAGATACTTTACATTTTCATCACCTCCTGGACTTCCCCTCTGCTTCATCACGAGCAATGGCTGCAGTGGTCACAGCTTCCTCTTCTACCCATCCTTGCCTATGGTAGGTGGGTCTTCCAGGCAGGTCTGCTCCATCATGGATGAGAGTTGGTTACATCAAGGAGTCTGTCCAGAGGGTAGCAGGAGTGTGAACAGAAGAACAAGCAAAGAAGAGTCAAGAGAAGCAATGGGTAACCATTGGCTGAGACCACAAAGAGCCACCTCTGTTTGCAGAATGTCTCAGCGTTTATCTTCATAGCTGGATCTTCTCTCCAACACTCCTCACCAGTATTTTCTTTCCGGTGTTCAGTGCCGTGAATCTGGGCTCAGGGATCGTGTCCTGCCTGTAGTTGTTTTGCTCATGCGCTTCCACTGCCCCATGGAAAGTCAACACGTGCAAATGACCCTCTGTGTCTAACACAGCTACACGAGAAATGCTGTAGGGCCTCTGTGAGCTGAGGTGTGGAGCCACACTGGTGATGGGAGCAGCACCACGAGGGCCCGGCACAGGACCCTCCTGCAAAGTGGTGCACTGGAGTGGAGGGACTGTGGCCACACCAAGAGGGACAGCCAGCTTCATAGACTGAGCCCTTTGAAAAGGAGAATGAGAGGCCAGAATAGCCCCTTAGACAATGAATTATCTAAATCAGGCCGTAAGATGTAACACTGATTGAAAAGCTTGTTCAAATTGCTTTCACTGTGATTCATAAACTCTTCATGTAAATTCATATGTTAGGATGAGCACAAAAATTAGGAAGCTGGAATAAGATTGCTTTAATTTAAATAAGAGACATGGTTGTGAATATTAGGCCTTTACACTGTTAGCAGTAACCCATCAGATGTTAACAAAATCTGATATGCAACAGTTTTACATATCCCCTTGTGGGAGAAAGATCAACTTGCAAACTGCTTTATAAATCAGCCACACTGTTAGAGTTAGGCTACTGTATCTAAATGGCTTTTAGATATGCTTCCTGTTTTCAGCTACCATATTTACAAATGAAAGCTTTTTCAAACCACGTCTTTTAATATAATTTGCATATTTAGTAATACATTGATTAACATTAAACACGGATTATTGCAATTTATTTCAGAAACAGATGGGATGCATTAAGTGAAAAGCCAGAGCGTTTAAACAGAGCACACTCCCAGGCTGACTCCCGATGACTGATGAATACAAAAACTTTATTAACTATCAAGAAAAAGAAAAAGGAAAAAGGAAAGGACACTTCAGGCTGACTCCTTTTCAAGCAACTCCCTCCCTTAAGCATATACAAAACAGCCATTAAGGGGAGTTTAAATGAAATAATGCCATTCAGATATGTGCATGGCTTTACGGAAAGCTCTGGCACAGGGAAGACAAAATTCTGACCCTAGGTCTCAGCTGAAAGGAGGAAAAGCCAGCCCCAGGAGCCAGGGACTGGCCTCCCGCCGCGGGCTCGTCCCCGGTGCCAGTAGGTGGCAGCCGCCCACAACGCACATTTCCAAGGCACATTTTGGGTCGGGATTTTTTTTTCAGCGTTCACGGAAAACTTCTCGGGCTGAGGGAAAGCTCCTTTCGGTTTCCTTCTCTTCGCAATGGCCTCACAGCAGCTGGCTTTCAAATACGCTGCCTTCAGCTGGCACCTGAGAGTAGGAACACCCTGAGATGTGGTGCTTGCGTGTGTGTGTGTGCATGCGGGTATATAGGTGTAATTTTGTCACAAAACCAAGATGCACATAAACTGTATAGAATGATCTATGAATCAGTCACATGTACAAGGATGTGCATGTTTTTTTAATAGCAAAATGAGCATTTAGAGCAGCAATGCAATGTAAACATGCTATTCATGTTTACAAATATTCTCCTCGAAGAGGAACCTTCATTTCCCAAAAACAAGGTGGCAAGTCTTTCATCTTTATTTAGGAATATACATTGCAATAGTCAAGAAAGGAATAGGCAGTGTCATTGAAAGGTAGGTCCATTGGTGGTTTTAAAACATGACAGTTCATGAGCCATGGAAGTGTGATACGGGAGGGATTACTGCTGTATGTGCCCTGCTCCCTCCACTCTTTTAAGAAAATATATCCACTGCTGGGCACTGATTAACCCATAGCCTGACCCAGTGCATTGGTTTGTATCTTATTTAAATTAGCTTTCTGTATAATTAATGATGCAGCCAATTAGTCTGACAGAGCCTGGATACCATAGCTAAAATAAGCTTTGACACTTCAATAGATCTCTTCAAGTAGATTACATAAATGTTATTTCTATACTACCCATTCAGAGCCTTTCCTTTTGTCTTACATTTCGAACAGCAATGGTCCTTCCCAAAGCAGGAGGTGGAGGTCTCCAAAGGGAAGCAGTTTTACCTTCCCCCTTCAGGTCATTTTATTTCCGAGTGGGCCTTGTTTCCCTCTCATGCAGGGATTTGCAATTTAGTATAGTGGAGGAAGGGGAACCATTCTGTCCTCCATACAAATACAGACTCACATGCAGCATAATTGTATTCTTTTCTTTCTGCATGTAGAACATAAGTTACTGCAGAGCTAGGAAAATAAGACTCTGTCCATCAGAGCACATAGTTGATCTTGGGGCAGTAAGAATGGCCTCCCTTGAGCAAAGTCTGAGTAAAGAGACCTGGGAAAGGGGAGGCAATTTTATCTAGGGCTCACCTCGGGGGTCTACTCCAAAATTTGTCCAAAGAGAAGGAGCAAAATCAGATGGGACTAGTTGTGTTGATGCTGGGATTTAACTCCCAAATTCCCAAATTTTCCCAACTTCCCTGTGAACCCAGGGGAAACTAGCAGAAGGAACCTGTGTGCTCAATCCTCTGTGAGTCAACCCACCACCCCTGCAGTCAGGTGTCTGTAAAATGAGAGGACACTCCAAACTCCAGGCCCAGGGCTGAGCACGGAGATTGGCCACTGGTGGACACAGAGGAAGAAACTATTTCTTTTTTTAATCCTTCACTGCTGTTCCTCCTCTGTGCTCGTGATCCTAAGGCCTCTTATAGTGGGAAATGATTTTCAACACCTCCACTTTCTGTGAAGGGAAGAAGGAGAGCTGTGTGTGACACAGGCATCTCCTGCACAGACCCCAGCAGGAAGATCGCCCGGTACATACCAACACCAGTTTGGGCCCTCACACGTAGCACAGCCAGACATACAGCCTGGCTGAGAGATGGCACATGGCTTGGCCAGTTCATACCCTACTGTTGAAGCTCCCCTCATCTCCTTTCAAATTTGGCAGTAGACTATGTCTTGACTGCGTTATTTAAACCCCTTAATCTACAAACCCTCTATTTTCTGTTCATTTATCTTCGTGCTGCTGTTGCATTGTGCAACTGGACATTCCTTTAGGTCACAATTTTAGGAAAGATGCTGTGCCCAACTGTATCTTCACTTAAATCTCTTTCAGATTAATCCACTGTTTAAGGTTACTTGAGTAAGTTTCTTTGCATTTACTAGAACAGGGAGAATTTATTTAGGGAAAAAAATAATAGAGAGTATTAATTCATGAGCTTGGTAATACATATGAGTTCTCCCAGCTCTGGGAAAGAAATTCTTTGTTAATATTTTGGGTTGCTGTGGCACAGAGCCAGTGTTTCAGTTACACTACAAAAAGCACCCAAAAATTACCAATACCTCTTTTCCCTGTCTTCAAACTTTTATTAAATACTCAAAAGTATTTAAAAGGTCAGTTACCCATTTTGCTGCTATCAGGAGATTACTCTAACATGATGTGTTTGTCTCCTATTGTGAGTAGTGAAAATCCCCCTGTATCCAGTGTGTTTTGTTTGGATTGAGATGGCATGCAGCTGATGGCTGTGACCTTCATGGTGGCTTAGATCCCTGGCTGGCACTGATTTTTGATTTAGTGCCGATCTGCTGCGCTTGTCACAGGCTGCAAGGTGCTTTCCATGCACTAATGGAACAGCTCAAGGGCAGAGGGGGCCTGTAAATGTCTATCTTTCACCAACACTGTGCTAAATAGAGAGCTGAGTTTTCTACATGTGAATGACAGAACCTGAGATTATATACAGGAGTGAACTGGGAGTTCTTTCACCTGGGCTGATGTTCAGCAGTAAATAAATGTCACTGTAAAATGAGAAGTTTTTATTATTCTGAGTGGTAATGAATATAAGTGTACAGTGTTAAACAGGGTACTTAATATTGCCTATATATCCACATCTGAAGACAGGAACTAGCTCTATACAGCCCATGTCCTCATAAGCAGTTATTTCCTTTGAATACCGGAGGATTTGTACCAGAGTTCGGTTTGACTCTGTCTGCATTAACAAGTCATTAATAAATCCTGTTCCTTAATGACATATTCAGCTGAAAATGAATTCACCCTGAGCTCTCCCTTGCAGGAAACCAGCACACTGGATTGCAAATGGCAAAGGATTCCAGGTTAACTCTTTGCTTATTCACTAAAATTAGGAATGGATGAAGGGCCAAGACAATGCTATCTACACAGGAAAAATATCCTACTAGGCTTGATGGAGGTTTCTTTGACTGTGAGTGCAGGGAAAGGCTATTAGGCTTGCCTCAACCTCTCTTTTAGAGGGAGTAATGCAATGTATTTTAATGTCATATTAATCTTATAATTTCTTTTTAATGAAACAGGTCCTAACAGGATAAACGTATTTCTTGCACTCAGGACTTCCTGGGGAGCTCCACTGTAGTTTCCATATATTAGATACAAGCTGGAATATTCAGATAACATAAACAAATGGGATAATAAATACATGCCCTCTTAAGTATAGTGAACCAGATCATACCATCAGTTTCTGCAAAGGAATCCTGAGTGGAATCAAACTTAAGAAGTATGCATGGGCTTGAAGTGGAATGAGGAATTCTGCTTACAAGCCAGAACTGCCTCTCTCTCTCAGCTGATCACCTCTCTCCTCATAATTGGAAAATTATCTAGGTTTTAACTACTTAACTGCTTTTTTCAGTTGTTGGTTTTATCAGTAAGGTTGCCATCACTAATTTCTAAGGTGGGAGATGAAAGGAAAGAGACCACTGCTTCCTTGTTCTGCCTCTTGACAGCTAAGTGCATTCTCCAGACTACACAAAACAGCATTTTGCTGGCCATTGCCCCGTGGAGAACCAAGGGGTAATTGTAACCTGGGAGCACTTTGGCTGTGGAGTGATGCTTAGGACCAGCTTTGCTGACTTCAGTCTATGTCCTGGGTGAAACCACTAATCCACTTTTCTGACCAAAGGGGTACAAAGAAGCCATAGCAAAAGAAATTATTCAAGTCATTTTCCAAACCAGTTTTTTTTTGCTTATGGAAAACAAACAAACAAACAAAACAATGACACTGAATGAACGCATTATGAGTATATAAATTATTAAATCAACCAAGGAAATTTTATGGGGAAGGTAGAGGGAGTAACATCCACTATAGAATTTCATAATACAGGGACTTAGTGTCATTTTCTCCAAGCCCTTTTGTTTTCCAGCAGTAGTGAGTACTCTGTGAGTTTTGTCTATAGGGAAAGACCTATAGGAGAGGACCCATAGTCCTCTAATTTGGTCCATGAATGTACTTTCGCTGGTTTTGACAGTCAGAGGCCAACCAGGATCAGGCTATAAGCTACGGAGCCTCAGTTTCCTCATCTGTGGCAGAGAAGTGCTTTTCCTAAGGATCTTGTTGGGCTAACTAATTGCCTTTATCAGACTAAAACAAATCTTACCTGGACAAGACTGAGAAGCTATCAGTCCCACATAGGGCTGAGCTCTCTCTTGGGCTTCAGCCTGAGCCTTGGCTCTCAGAGGAAGATGATCTAGGGAATGTGTAGCATGCTTAGGGGGATTCAGAGATGCAGCCACAAGCGAGTCCGGAGAGAGAATGAATCTTTATTTTTGTTACAACACCATAACATAAGTGAAAAATAGCAGATATGAGATTATTTACAAAAAACCTATCTTACTGTTTACATAGCTTGCATAGCAAAGTAAAAGTTTCCCATAGAAATGAAGGAGATGGAAAAAATCCTCTGCCCAGGAGCTTTTTAGTATCCACAGGGATGAGGGTGACAGAGCACAGTTTCAGGCTGTAGAGGACCGGGCTTTCCCTCCAGCACCTGCTGCTGCCTGGGGTTCATTTGAGCACTGTGGTGGTTTGGAAGACCTTGAGAGATATACTTGGAGCTGTCAAATCACACACTGCCCAAAGCTGCCAGGCTGGCCCCCTTCCTACAACCAGACTGCAGCTGGGCACACAGCTCCCTCCACCACCAGTAAGGGCAACCCCATCTGGCAACCCCATACCACTGCATTCCTCCTCTCTGCGTAAACTCAGATACTGCAAGAAGTTCAATACCTCACAGTCCTCTCTGCCACAAGTAGAGGGCTTAGTGTTTTTAGGATGCTTTTCAAGTACGTTGAAGTGCACTGTGTTGTGACAAAGCCTGGACCTCACTTGTGAAGACACAAGTGCCACCTCCCCTCCACCTTGCACCTTGCCCTGGGGCTGTCCCCATGGTCCCAAGACCCCAATACCTGAACTTCTGGACATGTCTGTCTAAACAGTACTGAGACAAGGCTTGTCCTGGTGGTAAAATTGGGATCTTGGAAATGCTGCTGCAAGAAAGGCTTGGACATCAGTAGTCACGATCAGGTACGGAATATCATAGCTGTTGACAGGCTGATGAGAGACTGCAGGCAGGCATGTGTATTGGTGATCATACTCAAAAGACAATATGCCTTTTGCTTTGGTGTGCACATGATGGTTTAACACAAATTAGCATCCCTGGATACTCATATATTCCCTAGCATGGAACTAACTTAGGGGGGGAACAATAAAATTACTCAGTTCACATCTTCATTGATCTTATGATATAAGAAACTAACAGATCTAGGAAGTAAATGGTTTTTGCCCCAGCCACAATAAAACTATCATTGGAAATTCAAGACCTATATGGACAGCATGTGAGAGCATGGATTTACCTAACATGCAAATGACATTATTTGAGAATGCTTCACATTTACATTAACTTTTTCCAATAAATATGCCAAGGTTAGTCAGACCTTGGTTCATCTGCTGCATAAGTGCCAGTTGTTTGAGGCAGAGCTGCTGTGGAACAAGACTCTTGAAGTATTCCTACCTTCCAAATTTGTAAATCAGTTGAGAATCTCAAACATATGTGTCAGAGCCTTTACCAGCCCTCCTTATCCCCTACTGCCATTTAGGCTTTCTAATGCAGTGTATTTCCATGTGTTCCTCTGAACACACCTGCCCTCTGGTATTTTGAGAAAATAGGGTATTATCTAAAAACTAGTTTTGCAAAACTTACAGAAAGTGTTCAACATGCTCTTTCTTGTTCAACTTAACAGTGACACGTACAGTACATAATGCACGTGAGCCATAGATCCCTATGGCTGATCCACTCTGCAGGGCTGTCAATAGATGGATAATGCAGTCATCACATCCTATGAAAGACCTTTTTCTTCTTCTTAATATTTTTGCCATTGCCTTTTAGAGATTTTTAACTGGGTCTTACATACGTAAGACCAAATTCTGAGGGAGTCTTTGGGCTGATGGCCTGATCTGTCTTTTTTGTGCGCATGAGGCTGAACACTCAGTCGCTCAAATGGCTGGAGAGTCCCAAAGTGAAGGATATTAAAACCTAATTTTCAGACTTAATTTTAGAAAAAGCTGCTTCAGTGTTATGTGGTACAAGATATCTCATTAGCTCTTACCAGATCCCTGCCTTTGGAGGGCTCTTTCACTGTGCTAATGGCACTTTGACATTTTGTGGATTACTCTTTCAGGTTCCATAATCAATTTAACATTAACATTCATGTAAACTATTAATGAAATAATATTAAAAAAGAAAAATGTTCCTACAATACTGCAACATTTTAATGCCTCATTAAAATCATTAGTAATGCTAATATTAAAGAACTTACTTCATCTTTCAGAGAACCCCAAAATAAATCATAATCAAATGTTTGCTAACGTACAGCCAGAGAAATAATTTATACATTGCTGGCATATAGGCATCACGTACGCTAAAGATGACACTGTAAGGTCACATTATTAAGCACTCACAACTAGTTCTGGCTTTGGAAACTCACTGAACACGGTATTCTTTTATAATTGTCATTAAACATACTGAATATTGTTTGTGGTTTTTATTTATGAGAAAAAAAGTATATAGTGTGCCTCTCAGCCACCCAGTGCTTTCATGGAATTCAAGTTGCAAACAATGACATGCTTCACTGACCTCAATGACTTACAAAGGCCATTTATATTCAGTACTCTCATTTACTCTATCTTTAAAAATGAGTAAGAGACATATATTAATAGCAAGAAACTGGGAGAATGATTGCATCACTACCCATCTCCAGACTTATTGCAACACTTCATTCTCCCAGACTTGAACTGGCATGGGAATGTTAATGTCGCAAGTAATATTTATATAAATTTTTCCTACATGTGTAAGTGTAGGCCTGTGGTCCTCCCTTTGTTGGCCAACTTTTCCATATCATCCTTAAGAGCTGTAGCCACAGGAGTAGCCTTTATTTAGTGAATTGTAAAGGTGAATACCAGAGCAGAGTTCTGACTTGGGGCACACCAGAGCTTTAGCCATGTAACAGGGACGTCCTTAGCAGTGTGCTGGGAGGAAAGCTGGCTCCAGGTGGGTTCAGCACTGCATCACACCAGCACTCTCTAGGGAGTGGTCTAGAGGAGTGACGAGGCAGGTGCTGCTGCTGAGCTGGAAAGCTTTCTCAAATGGGTATATCATTTGGTTCAAACCACTGTGGACATCCATTTACACCAACAAGCCACCCATTCCCAGATCAGGAGCCCTGTAATGTAAAGTGGCAAATGGCCAGGTAACTGAGCATCCAAACCCACAGCAAGGAATCAGAGAAAGAACCCCTCCAGCCTTTCCCTAGGAGCCCCACACTGCCAACCGTTCAGCAGCACAGGTACCAGGATTCAGCCTCCTAGCCCCTCTCAGGGTGAGCCCCACGGACACAAGCTGCCTCTTGCGTCAGGGTTGTGCCCTCCAGCACAGCTGGGCTAGGCAGGGCTGCTCCAAAGGCGACTGCAGCTTTCCCTGCCATGAGCCAAGGTCGTTATGTTAGGCTGGGGACATGCTGTACTGCTGCACACAAAAAAGGAGTTAGCTTGGCTTGGATGTTCTCTCCATTAAGCTGTAGTATTCCATTCATCCCTCATTCTGGAGCAAAACATACACAATTTTAAAAAATCACCTCTTCACCACTGGGTTTTGCTGGTTGCTGTGCCAGATATTTGAGACCAGATTCACTGGATTAAAGAGGAGCTTTGGTCTTAACTTCCAAAAATGAGATACCCGACCTTTCCCGGATGGTGTCCCAATCCACTCATGGAACACCATTCTCCTTTATAGCAAAAACAGCCTTTCGTGTCCTCCCTTTATTTCCAGTGTTAGCTGACCCAAGCCCTCATTGCTGAACAGATTTTGCTTTGCAAAACCTCCTTGAGGAAGCTCAGCAAATAAATCCACTGGCATAGCCTTCTGAATTCAAAATCAGAGGGCTGATTCTGGCATGGTTTACGTTTTCTGTTTTAATTTGTCATTTGGTTTAGATGAAAGGTTAATTGCGTTTTCTCTTAATATATTTAATATATTGTAGTAACAAGCAAGCTCTAGAAATGATAAAGTAATTTGTTAAAAAACTCAGCTACATCATCTTTAGCCATTCATGTTCCCTTCAGAGAGAAAATTAATTGTTCCAATCTAGTAAGCTACAAAAGAAATACAGCCGACAAAGGGTGAAATATGAACATCAATGGTAAGTTTCAAATTTACCCTATTTATTTTGAATGTAAGATCTCGTGACCCACTAAAATTCAGTTCACAGTGTTTTATGAAAAATAATGGCTGAAATTGAATGTCTTAATTTACATTTAATGCAATTAAGAATGGTTTAAATTATGACTGATGAACAGCACACACAGATGTCAGTCAGTTTCATCAGAATAAATTGAAGTCAGTGTCAATGAATGCTCCACTGATAAATCCCACTTTACATAAAATTAATAAAAATAAGGAAATATAATCCTTAGCTAATTGCAAAATGTTCTGGAATTCCCCTGAATTTCGGAGGGGGTGGGGGAGTGTAAGTAGAGAAAGCCATAAAGTAGGGTATGAAGAGCAATTTATTTTCAAAGATGCCCTGTGTGAAATTGTGTAATGGTCTGAAAGTTTACTACAAAGGGTGTTTCTGTGCAGAAGTACCTTGCTTTACTGAAATGAGTTGTGGCAGAGTGAGGAAGATGCCTGTAATGTGCAGCTGTGCATGATCACAAAAGAGCTGCTCTCCTTGCAGTTTCCTGGGAAGTGCTGTGCCTCCACACAGGGTGCAGCACCTGAATTGGTATTTCCCCTGCTTTTGCAGCTCGTTGAGAATCTGACTTACCTTCACCAAACCTGGTGCCAGCAAGAATTAGCCCAGAGTTTTCAACCCTGTACAGTAAACACAATGCAAATATCATTTAGTGCTCTCACATATAGTGTCAACTCTTCCACACAGGCATCATCCTTCATCTCTCTATTGGCACAAGGTCTGGCACGGCAGCATCGTGGCTCATTGTAGGTCCCCTAAACCCTTCCACAGTTAGGAAGATAATTTTCATAAAATTAATGTAAATTCAGACTGATTTGTAGAATGTTTTTGAGGTAAAACAAGAGCACACTGGAATTTCAGCAAACATTCAATAAATGTTTTTCATGCTGATGCACAAGGGCAGCTTTCATTCTGCATTGAAGAGATATTGTTGCTTTCAAAACAAATACAAAATATTTTTCAGTCTGCCTTCCTGGAGCAAACATCAAATGTAGGGAGTGCTGTAAACTCAGCACTTGGCTTACAAAGTAGTTATGGAGCAGTCCTGGTGCAGGAAGGAGAGATCTGACAAACGCTGAAGTTGAGAGGCTTTTGAGCATTTCTTCTGATTCTCCAAGGACTGCAGTGGCTGATTTTAACAAACCTGAATTCTCAGGGTAAACAAAAATTCTTTCTGTGAAAGACCAGGGCAATGCAGGAAAACACTGAGCTTCCTCATCACAAACGCCTACACATGCTTCTGGTGGTCACTTTTACCAAAAAAGCTCTGAAGAACAGGGTTATCTGACACATGTGAGCTGTCTCCTGTGATTTCAAAGGTAATCATAAACACTTTTCTTGGCAGAGGCTGCAGGTTACCAACCATCTGTTTGTGTTTACATAAAGACAAACACCTCTGAGATAATCCCTTTTTCACATCAAACTATTTTCGGCCAAGTTGGAGAAGTTTTGTGGGAAGGAAAAACCATAATCTTCTAAGACCAAGGCACCACACCTTCTAAAATGGTGGAAAAGACAAATTATGATGCTAGTGTAACAACCTCCCAACAGTATTTTGCAGTTAGAAGCTTGTATTTTCATGTGGCAGCTGTAGAACAGGTGGCAACAGTGCAAGCTGAAGTTGGAACTTAAATGTACATGGTGTACATTTGCATAGGTAGGAAATGACTCCTTATATCTTTCAGGATATGCCTACTCCCTGTTGTATGTCTGTTCTGTGGTGTCAGATTAATCAGGATGCCTTAATTGTGTATTCTCTCTGGGTGCGGGTGTTCATTGTCTGTGTGTTAAAAGAGTTGAGTGTCCTACCTGTCCTTATGCAGCATGGCCACTGGGCCAGTCTGTGCCCTAGATAGGTCAGCTGAAAAACATATTAACCCAAGGGAACTGGAATGATTTATGCAGCTCCTTTCTGGTGCCCAAAAGCAAAAGGACACAAGTTTAGGCCACTGTAGCGTCCTGCACTCCTGCTCACGCTTTCTACTCCTGTGAAATATTTGCCTGCCATGCCAAGCTCAACTTGCTGGGCTTACATTTCCAAAGCCCTGTGCAAAAACTGACCCAAAAGCCACAGGAAGCACCTGCCACCAACAGGAGCTGAGCACTACTTCTCCCTGTTCAAACCCAGAGGAGCTGTGGATGCTCCACACCTGGTGTTAGCCACGTCTCTCACTTCACCTATGGACCATACAGCTCATTTAATTCTTGCCAGAGACTGCAAAGGCACCAATTTAAGCACTTACCTAGGGCCAAATTCTCAAAATGGAGGTGCCCAAGACTGCAAACCAAAAAATAAGGTATGTTCAGAAGTGTACTCAGAACTGCATGCAGTATTAGTACAATGTGTCTTTGCTATGCCCTTATTATCTTGTAGATATATAGTGTAATTTATGCTAATAGACTGACTCCCAAATTTACCCTTGCTGTGTTAGTTACTTTTCTAGAAAGTACAAATGGCACATTGTTAGCAAAGAACCAGAATAAACTGGGAACAGAGGGCAGGTGATCCACCCCAGACTGCAGTGCACAGAAAAGTGCCATATATTTTATTCTCCTTATGTTTTCTAATGCTTTTTCAATTTAGTTTTAAATGCATAGGGCTTCATGTGATGGAGCTTTTCTGCTTCCCGTGACAAATTGCTCCAGAGCTGTATTATATATTTTGCTCTCAGGAAGCTTTTCCTGATTCTTGACCTAAATTTTTCGTTTGTTAACTTCATCGTAGTAGTCCTACTTGTATCTCTTCTGTCGGCCTAAATAATTTTCCCCCTCTCATTTGATAGCTGCACCCTTCGAAGGTTTGTAGCATGCCATCCTATCTTCCTCTTGTGCAGTCAAGCTACATATATTTTAGGGGTTTAACCCTTTTTTTTCAGTCATTCTTTCCATTCCCTTACTCACATTTGTTCCTCTTCTCCACAGTTTGCTCTTTTGTTTGGACAAGAAAGCAAAGGATATTCTAAATGCATGTTTCTCTTGAAAATAAATGCTATGCTTTTTTTGCTAGCCTCCTCCATCCACAAATTTTCCCCCTTGTAGGCTAAACATATAGAGGGGAGCACAAATGAAGGAGGCAGGATTTGCATAGGCATGTAGACTGCCTTGGAGTGACACAGAATGCTAATAAAACTGGTTTAAGGGGTTTTTCTATGTACATTTTTTTTTCCATTTGACTTTAAGAGATCATCACTCAATGTTATTTCTTAAACTGAAGAATCTAAGGCGAATGCTTTGACTTGATTTTAAAGACACTGAATTTTTTCTGCTGGTATAAATAGTATGGACACAGTAAAAGTACTTGAGAGAGCCTAATGAACCATTTCTTACACCCCATTACCTTTAGTCTGATATGACTGAGAGTACGGGCACTAATTATCCTCTCTTTCACAGGCACCGACATAGATCTACAGTAGGTCTTAAAACACAATATTCCGTACAACTCTTAGCAGTACCTCATGTAATACATTTCCGTATTTTTTTCTAATCGAAATTTAAATTAGAGGCATGCCACTTTCCATCTACCTGCCACTTATATATGTTTTATGAACAATTCTTTTAGATTATTTCCTACCAAAAAAAAGTGCAGGTAGCACACGGCCAGTTACAGAGCAAGTCCTAAAAATTAAAGGATTTTTCTTTGAAAGGAGTGAGGCAACCATACCACTCTAATGACAGAGAAGCTCTGCACAGTGGAGACTAGCACAGGAAAGCTGCCAGTTGAGGGAATCAAGGGAGTGTGAGACGAGCACAAGATCAGAGCTCATTTCCCCTGGGTCTCTCGGAGAATGGAAAATTGCTTTTACTAGTTTAGCTCTGCTCTTCTGTACAAGAAAAGAGTGGGGAGCAAGGCTGATCTGGGGGCATAGGAAATCATGCATCACTCTGCACTGCTTTGCATTTCACAGATAGCCTTGCAGAGGTGATGCAGGTGCATCAGGCAAGATGTATGCCTGTCGTTGTCAGTGGCTGTGCTTTTGCAAATTACTTGTCGGACTTCCCAGGCTCAGGCCATGTGAGGAAGCTTGCTGGCATCCTCCAAATTCTAGCCTTGTTGATCCACCTGGAATGCAAAGTGAAAGGCTCCAACACCTCACTGCCCTGGGGCAAATGCTCCCACCTGGAGTGCTGATTTGCACGACTGTAACTGAGCTTGAACCTTTATCTCACGTCAGATGGAAGATGAAGTTTTCTGCTGGTTAACGAGGAAACACTTGGAAACATATGAGCTGCATATTGGGTTGCAGATGGTTCTATAAGACAGTACATACATTTATAAAGGAGACATGTAAGGTCATTGGGAACCATCTGCTTTAAATATTTAAATGTCCTTACACTAAACGTATGAGTAGTTTTGCCCTGGACTTGTAATACTAGCCATCTACCAATTTTTTATAATAACGGTGAAACAAAAGAAAAATGGGAAGGTGGGAGACAAGGCATGGCAACCAATTTACAGCATCTGGGCCCTACACAGCCAGCTCAGCAGCAACACAACCTCTCCAGGAGCAGTTTGCTCTTTTTGCAGTGGTTCACCCCCAGGCAAGAGCACATCTTCTGGGGTTGTCATAAAAGTCCTGTGCTGCTCTGACCTGGCAGAAGGGAAGTCACTAAGCAGTCTTAACTATCAGGAAACGTCCATGATCCTGCTCTTCCTTGGACAGGGTGTTTCCATAAGGAGGTAGTTTTGGCATGGTTTGCCTTGTCCAAACAGCAATCAAAGATATTTTCCTTGCACTAGTCCATACTCTAACTGAACATTGGAGAGCTATGGCTCCAGAAACACTTGCCTCTGCACTGATTTTCCAAGAAGACAGGTTCCCACTTTCTTTCAGTTACTCCCAGTAACAAACCAAAATAAACCTGCTGTGTCCCCCTCTCTGCATTGTCCCCCTCCTTGCATGGTTTGAGAGCCCTATCATTGCAGGCAGTCATGCTGGCACTCAGAGAAAACACCACCCTTAACTTCCCTAAGTCCCTCCTATGCAGACCCATGGTTTTTCTGAAGACAAATGTAGTGTTAAATCACTTTGGCCCTCCTTTACTTTGCCAAACTATTTTTCACCAAGCGGAACCACCCAGGTGGAGAGCGAGGAGCTGGAGAGCTTCCAGGAAAGCAGTAAGGCTCCAGCCCTGACTCTCAGCTGCTCCTCTGGAGCCCACAGCATTGCAGTGCTCCCCAGAGCTCCCAAGGAGGAGCAGTCCAAAAGGATCCTCATACTCTGGGTTTAGTTCCTCACTGCAGCTCCTGTAATAAACATGGGAAGGCAGAGAGCACCAGCTTCTCTCCATCTCTGGGTTTCTCATCTGGTTTCATCTAAGACGGGCGCCTTGGGGTGCCTGGACCAGTGTACTCATGGTGCTGGCTAATAGCATTGAAGAGCCCTGCTGGGGCAGGCTAGGTGTGGTACCCACAGCAGGCTTGTGCCTGCTTGTGCCTGTGCCACCAGCAGAGTAGTTTCTTCATGTGTTTTGTGTCTCTTTGTCTCCTCCATAATCTGAGGAACAGAACCCACGCAGTCAAATTTTTAAATGGTCATCCAGGTTCACACCCTTTGCTGGGAGTATACCTATACCATATTCATATGTATAGGTTGTTCCTGGAGTCACATTTTCCCTGAGGTCTGTCCCTGCACTACAGTTCTCCTGTTCAGTCTCTCTATCAAACACATGCAGGTACAGGGATTAATGAATTTACCTGGACAGATGGACTACTTTTGATGGTAAAAAAATCTGTTTCCAAAAGAAGGAAAGCTGTTCTGTTGCTCTCTTCTGGAAATAAATGAGGAATAAAGCCACAGCCAAAACCATTTGTGAATGTTTTTTAGTCTGAATCATTCTCTCTCAGACTGCCTTGAACAGTAAGAAGAGTTCTGCCTGCAATTACCAAAGCCTAGGAGCATACCAGGATAACCTCCTTCCCCAACATGAAGCCTTCAGTCGTACTACTGAAAATGACAGCTGGTTGTTGTTGCTATTGCATTTCACCGATGTTATGATTTAGAGCCTTGTCTTACACCTACTGAGGAGAAAAGACAAACTCCACCACCTTCTGCGAGCCCCCACGCTCTTCCAAGTTCTCTTTGAGATTGTTTGGTTTAGGTTTGTTGGTTTTTTTCATTTTCCCTGGGAGACCTTAGTCTGTGTTATTACAGATTCACTACATCTAGCTTACCTTAATTTCAGTTTTTCTGTCCTTTTTAAAGATTCTTTTACAAATGCTTCTTGCACCATCTTGATAGCAGCTCTCAATTCAGAGCAACAACGTGACTTCTTAATGAAATTTGTGCATCTATGCATCCTGGGACAATATTCACAGCAAGCCTCAAATGGCTACCCAGAGAAAGAGTGAAGAATCTGGAAAGAAGAGGAAAAAGGATAGATGAAAATCAAAAGTGTGAGAAATAATTGCACTGCTCTGCTCGCACAATTAAAAAGCCTATCGCAGGAAAACAGTTAAATTAGCTCACTGAGTGCATGCAGGAGTTTTAAAGCTCTGCTGTCATCTCAATTAAAAACATACCCTAACAACAGCACACTGACTTATAAAGCAGATGACGTTCTCCAACAGCCTGAGATGGTCTCTGTGACACCACCGTCAACCACCTCCTGCTGCTGCTGCTGCTGCTTTCCTTGTCATTTGTAGCATTATAGACTACCCAGGATGATTTCAGACTGTCAGGGCTCAAAAACAGCTGTTCCTTTTCTGGAAACCAAACAGCCCGGCCTCCCACTTTCTATGGCAACAACAGTGAGCTCTTCGCAATCTGACCTGCAGAGGAAAACCTGCTGTTAATTAAATGTTAATTGCCTTAACGCAGTATGCATTATGTGGAAAAACACAAGTTATTTTAATCTGTATTTAAAAGAACACATCTGAGGCTTAAAATGCCAGGCACAGGCACCTTATAAACTCACAGGTATATACTGCTTTTGCCCCTTTGGTGTTAGAAGAGACTCCTATGAGTTTAATAGAGGTGTTGTTCTACTATTTTACAGATTTTCAGGTCTCTTTCAAACAATCTAATTTTATTTCTGTGAAAACCCAAATGTGGCATTAATAAGCAATTTTGAGTGATATTAAGATGCATTTTTTAATTACATCGATTTTTTATTTTTATTTTAAAATAAATCAGGGGCTGAGCCTTTCTAATTCCTGCAGACAGAGTGTGTGATTTGATTGAAGGATTTTCACTCCTGTATGGATATGAAAGCCTTTGCATTGCCCCCTCTGTGATAGGCAGGAGCTCATACAGCCATCCTCAGAGGGGCTATGCCACACACCACTTCCAGCACCCTGAGAGAAATAGGATTGTCCCCTTCTCAATTTGAAGGGCTTCTCTAGAGCAACCTGTTTCCCTCCTGCAACCTTCTGCTCAAACACCTTGCCTTGCCTTAAACTACTTAGCACTTGGGCAAAAAGACCTCATGTCTGCAGCAGTTTTTCTGCCAGCTTGGCCCAGGCCCTGAACAGACTTTCCACCCCTGAGACTGAGGTGATGGGGATGAGAGGAACTAGAATGCACAAACTGTTTTTTGGTGTATAGAGGAACAACTTCTCCTTAGCTGCTTGTTCTGGCCGAAATTCATTGTAATGGCTGTTATGGGCACAGGAGTGCCCAAAGGTTCCCGTCCAGGGCTGGCTGGGTGTGTTACACTGCTTTTTCTCCTGGCCAAGTTTATTATTGTATTTTACCTTAGACTGCTGCAAATGCTATGATGGTCTGTGCGGGGCATTGCAGGTGATGCAACAGAAATGCCAACACACACAAAAAAAGGTTCCATTAACTTCTGGCTGACTCAAGAAGCAGTGGGGATGAAACAAGGTATCCCACAACGAGTGCTTGTGTAAAACCACTGATCATGTACCTATGTTGCCCAAACTGTCTTTTGGGAAGAATAAACTGTGCAGGGATATAAAAGACAGACCTGGTAGCACCAACCATAAATACATCACTCTCCCTCCTTGCCTTTTTTAACTTATCTGCAATTTGCAAAGGCAGAATACCAAAGTTAACAGCAGGGAAGGTCTGCTGGTCAGCTTCTTTGCCATGCAAGCAGATAAACTGAAGCTGATGAAGTTCCACTGGTTTACACTAGCACCAAATGCCACTTAAAATAAGCTGCATACGTGCTGCAGTGGTCTGGTGGGGATGTGGGAATACTGCTTCCGTGATTTGGTGCAAAACTATTTATAGCCTTAGAATTTAACCCCCTAGACAGGAAGCTGCCAGTAGGAAGATGTCAGTGGAGGCAAGTGCTGTCAGGGAAGTGATGGCACTGCCAGCACAGCCCAGGGCCCTGCCTAAACATGGAGTCCACATCCGATCCAGAGACCTGAGCCTCTCTCAACCACATCTGGATTTGATCTCCAATGTTTACAAATCTGGGGAGTGTCTCAGTGTTTTTGGACTGCTACATGCATTATTTTTCTCATCTTAAAGCTGCCCATGTAGAGAAAAACACAAGACTTCAGTAACAGTTACCAGCATGATTTGCTTTTATTACCTTTCTGTTCAAGACCCTTGTTTCCCCTTGTAGCATGTCAAATTGCCCCCAAAACCATATTATACAGCAGAGAAATGTCGTTCACACTTCACTGGCTATTGATTTACTTTACTTATTGGCACAAAATCAGCCTGAGATAAACATTTTGTCCCCCATTTCCACTATTGTAAGCGATATAGTTCACTGCAAGATAGGCAAACCCCAATGTGCTGGGTCACAATTCGACATGGCTTTCTAATCAATGTGTGAAAAATTACCTAATGAATAATGGGTTGCACATTTCCACAAACAAATTAACCAGGGTGAGACTGAAACTAATGATTATATTTATCTAATGTAATTTCACATCTGTTACTAGAGCTAGTAATTTTTTTTTCTTTCCATGGCATCTTTAGAATTGCAGCCTAGATTTTGAGAGACAGACATTTTACATCCATTCAAACACATAATATTCAAGTTTCTTATACACATGATTTTAAAACCACAACCTATTTGGGAAGTTTGTTTTTATTTTACAACATTATCTGGGGGTTGAACTGCCTTTTGAAATGTGGTGTGGTTCTCACACCGGAGCCAGGGTGCTCCAACTGAGAACACCTCTCACACAAGGAACAACAAAAGCGGTCTTTTCCCCAATATACTGCCTGATAATTTTCACTGGAGTTAAGCTAATGTTATTTGCAGATGAAGAAGAGTGGCAGTGGGAAGAAACCTCACAGGCATGCTCTTTTTCTTCTTCTTAAAATAGATTTGTGTTTTCCTGATGAAATTATCAGTTTTGCAAAGCAGATGTTCCTGAAATCTGACTGCCAACCCCACACATGTTCAGAATGTAGCCAGGACCAGATGCAGCAGGATCTTCTCAGAATGGGGAAAGCAATTGGCTCTGTGGCGTTTGCTTTCCAGCTGGGGCTTTTCATTCTCCAGGCATATTAAAATGTTTTGCTTGGGGCGACAAAACTTGCTTAGGCACCCTCCCTGGCCTTCAAAATATGAGGCAATAACTTGTCTGTCCCTCTCCCAAGAAAAGTGTTTCAAAGAAGTGCTTGTAAGACAGGCCACCAGGGAAGGACAAAGAGGACAATGCTGGGGTTTCCTCCCCTAAAGTTGACTCACCTCAACCCCCGTGGGGGACAGAGAGGTCCCCTTGCAGCAACCACCTTCCTTCCTACTGCAGGGGGCTGTGTCTGCTCCGTAATATCCACCAGCTTCCAGCTGTCTTTAAAGATGTTGCAAGAAAAGCAAGAGTCTCCAAATTATGTCACTGCTTGAGTCAACATTATTAAACAATTTCACAACCTGTCTCAGTAGTGGTGGCAGATTTCATAAGGATTTATTATCCAGAAAGAGAAGAAGAGAGGGGGCTGAGAGTGCACAGAGGTTTGAAAGTCATTGTACCGAGAGTTTAATTATTGTATTTTTCACTGAAGTTGAAAGTATTGAGGAAAATCTAGCCAGTTTCATATTACCTCATTTGATTAAAGAAGTTGTATGATTGTTCAGAATGTGTAATTGCCATTCAGTACAGCTGAGCTGAAAAAAGGTTTTTGACTTCACATCCTCAATACTTGGCGATATTTTGTAGCCTCATTGGACTAGCCAAACAAAACTGGGAAAATAGAACCAGCTTTATTCCGAAAACATTCTGATAGTTGTTTTTGATGGAAAATTATGGTAACTCAGTGTGTATTTCTGTTTAGATTTGTGTGTATGTGCTATTTTTTAGTAGCATATGTTTGTCTCATCACCATTGGGAAGAGTCCTCTATACAACTATGTCATATATGGGGCAATATATAACTTCGCATGTGAGTTTTCAAATCACAGGAAATAAGGCTTGACACAAAATCATGTTTATTACATGGAGTAAGACATGCAGACATCCTGCAGTTCTGCACCTTATAAGCCTACAGTGATGTTTTGTTTTTCAAGTAATGTTTTGTATTTGGCTTCTTTCTTGAGAAGAGACTCTAAGGGTGTACTGCTACAAATACTTTTTTGTTTTAACTGCAGATAGCCCTCATTCCCTTCAATGCTGGTTCCAGAAACAGGTGACCTTGTTCTACCCAGAAGCTTTGGGACAGCTGAAGAACATTCTGTCTGCGTCACCCTTAAACTGTTTGGTTACATAGTAGACCTCTGGATCTCTTGATTTGGAGACTCCTTGTTTCACCAGCTACGGAAGAGGTGTCTATGTACTGCTAGCACATCACCTAGTGAAAAATGGATTGCACATTTCTACAAACAAGCTAGCCAGAGAAACAGACACTGTCAATGGCAATGGTTGAGTTGCATCCTTTTGTGGGAGCATCTGCTGCAGTAGCTTGTTAATCCCCACCTATGCAGCGGAGGACTCTGGTGTAATGCCTGAAGAGGAATGTTTCTGACATCTGGAGTGTGAATGGGCTGGGACAGCACCAGTGCATCCATGCCAGCTGAAGTCCGCTCACGGAGGTCAAGATACGTGCTGCCCCTGGGGGAGGCCGGAGGTGTGTGGGTGCCCGGCACGCCCCTCTGCACTGGGCAGCTGAGCAGCTTGGCACCTGGCTCACAGTAATTTCAGTGGAGTTCTGGGGCTCGTGTGATGGCAGATGAAAAGCAGTATGAAAATAGAGCACAACATACTAGAGACAAACTCGTGTCGAGCCACCCTGTCCCAAACGCTTGGTTGCCCAAACATACCATTCTTCCTAAAGCGCCTTCTTATTCCTGCCGTGAGCAGGATGACCGTAGCATGTCCTGGGCTGCAGCAGTCTGCAGCAGCCACACAGTGGGAAGGCTTTGACAAGGCACGGAAAACCCAGAGATCCCCTTTTTCCTGAGGACCACAGTGACAGATACAGGTAGAGCTGCTTGGGGACTGAGCTCAGGAAAACATTTGATGCCTGCTGATAACAAGCGTACTCACTCAGTTATTTTTGTTTCTCCTTTATCTAGCACATTTGCTTCAGTTTGTGTCTCTTAGCCTAAGTCAGGCTCACTCAGTCCTGAAGATAGAGCTCAATACAAGCAATTCCTGTTTTAATAATTATTCACTGATTGCTGCATAGGCGTTCATTGCTGGAGAAAGTAGTGAACTCTGCTGATGAAGAACACAAAGAATGTTGATGTAAACACAGCGCAGAGCTGTCCAGAGGGACTCAGAGCACTTATAGTGAAAAAACACCAAAAATAAACTAAGCATCAGCTTTTCTAGCAGAGGCAGTCTGAGTGTCTCAGCCTGAGTCCAGAAGGAGGTCACACAAGAGAGGCACAGCATGACGACAGCCCCTGTGCCTTTTCATGATAACCAGGCTGCACCATTTGTGTTTCTCGTTTTCCCTCTGGTACAAATTTCTCACTGAGGGTTTTGACAATTTTCAAATATTGTCATGGAGAGTGTGACAACATGAAATGAGAGTAGAGCACAATGATGCAGTAAATAGTTACATTATTAGAAAGGCAGATGCTGGCATTGAAGCAGGGTTGTTGGCCTAAAAAAATAGATTAGGAGGGAGAAAATAGAAAAAAATCTGTGAGATATCAGAAGCAGTTGATAGCATAATAACATTCATATGCAAGCAAGGGTTTTCTGTGGCAGTGTGAATCAGCTCATGTGCTAATATGACCAGTAAATAAACCATAGGAGGATTCTGCAACTGATGTTATTACTCACCAAATACAACTCCAGGCCAGTGAATCATGTCAGGAACTGCATTTTGCACTCCAAACCCTGACACTGGTACCCTAACAGGCAAGACGAAGTCCTGCAGCAGTGCTTGAGTAACACCCAGCCATCTACAGAAAACCTAAATTCATCATAAACCTGGTGTTTTGTATTTCCTATTGGCTTATCCTTGTCACTCCTTAGAGTCCTCAGAGATACATCCAGAGTGAGTGCAGGGATACTGGTGAAATTTAGGACTTTTGAATGTGCTGTGGTACCCAAACTGCAGTGAGCAAGGCTGCTGCAGCCTGGTCCCCCACTTAGGCAATTGTGAGGAGTGGGTTCTCCTCACCCTGCTGTGAAAGCTGTTGTCCACCTCCTATGCCTATTGTCCTCTACCCAAAAGATTATAAACTGCTAAAAAGGGCTAAATTCAGCTCATAAGAATGAACTTAAGAGTATCTGGGGATTTTCTACATGCTTCCAGGGTCCAGTGGCTCATGTAACAGTCTGATACTCTGATTCTCTACGTGTCTAATATTCAGAGCCTAGGCATCAACAGCTCCAGCTTGAAGAGTTTCAGCAACCACTGCCTCAAAAATCAACCCCACCTGTATTGATGCAGGCACCCAAATAAACTGTGAATTTGTGCAAAGGCAAACTCACCTTTAGCAAATGTAGGAGTGCTGCCATAATCCTTGGTAGAGCCATGGTAACTGAGAGCCACTCGTTCTGTAGGCTAATGCTGTAAAGCAGGACAGTCAAAGCAGTATGTCAGCTGTCTGTGCTTAAATACAGCATGTTGCATTACGGATATTCCTCCACAGGAAAGCAGAGAGAAAATTCCATGTGTTGCTTTCTTGCACATGGCAGGGCAGACTCAGAGGAAAACAGAAGCATCCCTGGAGATACTCCTTGACAATGTTAGTCTCTCAGAACCTGCGGAAGCAGTGGCCTGGCCCCATGCACGGCTACTCCGGCCAGCACATCTCAGCTACAGTGCAGGTGGGACTCCAACTGCCTTTGCCGGTCAAGCTGCTTCCCTCGGAGCCTCTAGAGAATGTGCTGAGGCAAACAAGACATCTTCGGGATTTTCCACTGCTGCATAGACTCTGATATGAGGCAGGACCAATTAAAATTGCCCTGAGTAAGTAGAAGGAGGAAAGCTTTTGCCACTAAACAATTTGCTGATGAGTCAGGTGCCAGATGGTTTGAATTTTTTCTGCCAATTTGGAAATGAGAAGACCTAGATGTAACCTAGATATATCAAAGTCATTTCATGGAGGTTCATTGCCACCACCAGTCGAGTGGTACCCATGATGACAGCTGAAGGCGAGGGCAAAAGGCATAGCCAGGAATGATGCTCCAAATTGCTTTTTGCCTGGAGTGGTTCACACAGGTAGTCACAAGAGTGTGTGATGTGTCAAAATCCTACAGGCAGCAGTGAAAGCAGGAGTAGGCTGGTCGATAATCTTCCGCATAGAAGGTCATAAACTGCTTTGGGTCTGTACTGGGTCTGGCTGAGATAGAGTTCATTTTCCCATAGCAACTCTCACAGTGCTGTGCTTCACATTGGTAGCTCATTCTGAAGGTAGAGGCAGAATATAAAGATCAAAATTATATTTAAACATGAGATGGGACTTTGTGGCTTGGTAGAAAGAGCACCTCTGGAATGACTGGACAACTGCAGCATTAAAGGTGGCCAGAATTAGAACAGCGCGGTTAATGGAAAGCAAAGATTTGAGTATTTGTATAGATTATCAATACAGCAAGTAGGGAGGACATCATTTGATAAAGAAGAAAGTCATGGGGTTTGATAGTTGTGGGGTTTGATAAGAAGTAGTTACTAGTGAAAGTAACAAGGGCACTAAAACTGATAAAATTTGGCAGCCAACATTACTTCAAAGAGGAGACTTGGGCACCAAAACACTTACATGCTTTTCAAACAAATGCCTGCACAATTGGATGCTTTCATTTAGTAGGTAATGGTGTAACCAGATGCTGTCAGAGTTATAACACTAAGGAGGATGTGTATGGAAGGCATCAACAAGCAACAGGCTGGCTTTGTGGTTTAGGTGTAATTGATTGACTGTAGAATCCGTGAATGAAATCTATAGATTTACACCCTACTGGAGAGGCCAAGAGAGGAGGTGATAATGAATGAATGACTATTGGAGCAATTTATTGTAGATGGAACAAGAATCATCATCAACTAAAGTGAGAAAGGTCTGATTTAAGTGAGGATACAAAGCACGTGACGAGTGGGTCAGAGGCAGCAGCTTCCTGTGTGAGATATGAAGACAGGCCAGAGCAATTAGCTAATAACACAGGGTCCTGCATCCTTTAGAAAACATCTCCATTGTAGCTGTCTCTGCCTAGACAGGGTCCCCCCAGAGCCCAGCAGCATTCCCCACACTGGTAGGGATCTGTCCAGTCACAGTTTGAGCAAACACCAGCTTAAAATTGCAGAGCAGTTAAAGCAAAAAGGACCAAGTGACAATAATATAAAATATAGTGGAATTATCTTCAAGTATTTCTTACAGTAATTAAAATTTAAGGAATAAAGTATGAGTCATTTATTTGCTACCAAGACCTGAAGAACACAAGCTGACAACAAATGCAGTTGTGGGTGTTAATTACTGCTTAAAATAGACAAAAAGATTAGAGCCACAAACTGTACCAAGTATAATTCTTTATTTAGTAATTTAATATTCTTCCCTTTTCATTTCAATGCATTTTTATATATCTGACCTTCTGTAGACTCCTCATTTTGTTCTCCAGTTGAAAGAGCAAAGCTGGTTAATTTCTGGTGACATTTTGTAGCCATGTAGAGGCTGAGATAGCTTTTTACACTCGGTTTTGTTTATAAATCTGAATTCAGTGGGTATCTCCCTAGCCACACAAGCCTGCAAGCTGGGTGATGTTACTGAAATGAGAGCCTATTCCTTCCCTGGGACTCCCTGAGAGGAGTAAATCCTGTTCTCTAGGGCCCAGGGGACAGTGAAAAGTACCCTATAATGGCTCTAGCCATGGCAAACAGTTCAACCACTCTCTGTCCTCTTCACGTGCCTTCTACTCTCCCAGTGTATCACTGACTCACATGGACTGTGATTATGGCACCACCAAATCCATTCGATTCAATGGCATGGGGAATCTTGGTGTTACAATCAAATCAAGTTTTGCCTGGGCTTTGGTCTAAGGCAGGAAGCTCAAAATCACAGCCTTCCAGTACATAGGAATTTCATTATAAAGTAATATTTATGCCTTGAAACGGGGACTGGTGCTCCCTCTTCATCATTAGACACCAAAAACAGGGGAGGATGCTTGTAGGCATTCTGAACTGCTCTTTAAAAAAGTTAGCAGAAAAATAAACCTTAAAACTTGTAAAGGAGCCACAGGGAATCATAGCTGCCACTTAAATTATATTAAAGGGCAATAAATTGAAACCAGTAAAAAAGAAATGTGTCCTTACAGGGTGCATTGTCAGCTTATGAAATTCACTGTAGCGGGAGGTCAGTGAAAGAAAGTCCATAGTTTGTTTTTTCCCAAAGCACTTTTTGGATCACTACCATGATGCTTCCAGTGCTGCGAGAAAAGGCTAATCAAACTTCATACTCCAAGGCACAAACTGTCTATGGGGGTCAGGAGAGAACGTCACCCTCAGAGACAGTGTATTAAGCATATTCTGCATTTTCCCTCTCGACCTTCGAAGGAGGGTAAGGATCTCTGCAGAATTGTTATATAACCTCCAAAGGCAAATTCTGCACAAACACCTCTGGATTCCTTGCTCCTGCGAAGGGATTCTCCTCTGGCAGATTTCAACACTTCCAAAAACATAATTTTAGCTCTGAAGAATGTATTTAAGCATTAGCATTGATGAATGAGGCAACATAAAGGTGCAGCAGCACTCTTGAGCCTCAAAGACTGTCATGGGAGAAGCTGAAACAGACACAGTTTATTGGCAAACAAGAGAGGCAACCTCCCACCCATACCATTGTACAACATCCCAGGTGGAAGACAAAGACAGACTCATCTGTGCATGAGCCTTGGCTGTGAGAAGCATGAGAAGGGAGACACCCTCTCCCAGTTTTTCTCTGAAGAGTAGAAGTAAATCTCACAGAAGGCCTTTATATGACTATTAATAAAGCCCCTCAAGCACAGCTTAAACACAAGGATGCTGGGTAATCAAACAGCATCCCCTTTGACTCTTGCTGCTATTCATGTGGCAATCAGGTGAAAAATTAAAAGTTGTGTACCTGCTGTTCGCTTCCACCACCACTACCACCTCTGTTTGTCTCTCCCAGTTTCATCACTGCATGGGTAATGATTGGTCCATGATGTTTAAAAGCAGCCAGTGGGTTCTGCATCTGCTTCTCTAGGACATGGCTGCCAGCTGTCCAATAAACTTTGGGTGTATCACATGCATTCAGGAAGTCAAATTGGCTCTCAGGCCCCAGCTCTTACCTCATCAATGGCTGGATGAGCTGATGTAGCATGAGCTGTGGTCAGACACTTGAACGTGATTCATGCGTGGTCCTCTTATCTCTTTCAGAAAAGGAAGTTTTTGCTGTGAGAAACCTGAGCGGCAGAGCAATTTTGAGCACCAGTCCTGCAAATGTTCACTGCTAGGTCAGTATGGGCTTTAAAGGCTGCAAGATCAGGGTCTTTGCTTCTTTGTCTCTACTGTCCAAGCTGTAACTCTGTTTCAGCTACCAAACATTTGAGACATATCTGTGACTTTACAGGTTGCTAATTTCTGAGGAGTCCTCTCTCATTCCCTTCTGTGGCATTTGGGGTTTCCCTGCTTATAACACACATGAGGGAAAAACTGAAATTCCTTTGTTCTCCCTTTCGTCTCTATGCTGAAAGGCCATGCTTCCCAGACCAACCACCCTGAGCTCAGCCCTAACAGCAGGCAAGAGGTGGTCATCTCCCTGTCAGAGCTTGCTTTAGAATGAAAGGAAACTTAATTCTAGCATTGGAAATCAAGAAGATCTTGTTATTAGCTCTCATGTTAATAATTTGGAAAATGCGTGCCAAATCACTGTGTTCTCTCAGGTCTCTCTGAACACAGCTACAAACTGCATAAGGTGTTAAGAGTGAATGGATATATTTCAGATGAAATATTTGTACTGAATTATTAGAGTAGTCTGTATTACAAAATTACTAATAAACATTGCTTCTGGGTCAATTTAGCCTGAACTCAGTGAACCTAGCCAGTGGTGAGAAATCGAAAATTCTGAAATACCCGATGAATGAATCTAACTAATCAAGAAGCCCTGCAGGAAGTAGATGCCAGGATTAATGAGCCAGTGGTTTCACCATGCCATGCTGTTATTTCTTCACATAAATGCCCTCAGATGAGATTACCTTTGTCATGAAAAGGAGAAAAGGAAGGTTACATACTTTCAACTGACAGGTTAACTGCCATACCTCCATTACTGCAAGATACATTTTCATGTGCAGAGATTTTTATTCTGAAAAATGAAAATTTAAATACCACAACACAAATTAAACCACATTTTCATTTCTAAGAGCAGGGATCATTACTGCTAGTACAATAATATAATCCGTGCTGCAATGTTACCTGATCCCTTGCCTTGCACAAACTTTCTTCCCATATTAGTAATTGCTCAGTGATTGCAATCTCCAGCAGCGGGCAAGAGCAGATTCTGCCTTCCATGGGGATTTAAGCAGAGGCAGAGAGGAGAGAGAGAGTGTCAAAGCATTTCATCAAGAGAGCAAATGAAAGGTTCAGTGACATTATCTTTATGTATATTCCTTAGACATTACGGGTGATGTTGTGTTTAGAGGAAGGTAGAATTACATGAATATGTGCTGACGTGGAAATGAATCCATACATAAGAACATAAATCTCAGTCTACTTACACACTGGGTGGAACTGCTTAAGGCTAAAATGCACCTTAACATAAGCAAATAAGCCCAGCTTGTAACAGCCCGAGTGCCTGGTGTTACCTAGTTAGTCAGTAATAGGCTAATTGTTATTCAGCATAACTATTCCCTCTCAATTTATATGGAATTCACTCATTTATTTTGATCACTTTATGTGAATGAAGCAAAGCTGTTCATGTTGTTAGATAGAACTGGTTAGTGCTGTTTAATTTTTATCTTTTAACATCAACAAGATTGAGACTTCATAGTAAAATAATTCAGACAAAGCATGTAGCATATGTGAGTGAAGCCTATGGTCTCCTTCCTTTCACCCACGTTAAACACATAAGAGCATCGGCTTAGATGTTTTATGTTGCAAAGCTTCAGCGGGTGCTAAGGGTACATATAATTTCAAAAATCTCCAGGACTCAGAACACAAGGATCTATTGCTATGGAAACAAATCAAATTTGTATCAAAGTTGTGTAGGATCAAAAAGCTTTGCTCATAACCAGGACCATGGTTGCATTAGAATACGGAGGAAATGATGGATGTTTTAGGAGCGAGCATTAAGCCGAAGGACCTTTCTAAGGCCCCTTTCATGGAGCTGCAATGTTCAGTGTCAAGAGTTGGATCTTACAGGTTGCGTCTCAATCCCCTGCCCCCAGCCAGAGAGAGCATTTTTCTCCACCATTAAAAGCACATATTTTTTTAAGATCTTCCATACCACACTTTACGACATTCCTACATCATAAAGCTGTCTTGCTTATAGCAATATAAAGCAGCTGTAAAAATTACATGCTTGTAAACAACCTTCCATACATTTGGAAGAAGCAGAGTGAGATTTGCACTCTTCTGCAGGTAAGTGGAGACTTTTTGCCCTCCTGGCAGGCCACAGTATGGGGAACAGAACACTGGGGAACTGGGAAGACCGGAGGACATCCCAGCTAGGCTGCTACTCCCCTTGGTCCATGCAGGGTGACCCATTGGATAGGGAAGCTGGAGGTACTGTAACCAGCTATGCTCCATAGGCACCCTGTGTGCCCACATCTTTGATGGCTGATCTAACCTGATCACGAACTTTGATCTCAGGGCTAAGCCTGGGTGTGGAGAGGCAGCTGCTCTGCCCAAGGCTGGGCTAGGGGCTAGAAGGAGGGCTGGAAGGAGAGATAGAACATGGTGACTTCTTTTCCCAAGTGCTACCATGGTATGGATTGTGGTATGGGACCTCTCTTGCTTAACCTAGACTACCTCAGGCTGAGCGTCCTGGGTTGTTTCAGCACCTGCAGGAGCAGACTCCTGCAGAAGGGCGTAGGGCTGTTTCCTCCGGTGACTCCCAGAGGACTCACTCTTGGTCTGGATCACCAATAATTTATTCTGCTTTTATTTCTCTTTTGAATTAAATATGCATATGTAATATCCACTTTGGAGCGGGCAAGGACCCTTCTGCGGGTGCCTATGGAGTTGGGCACTCTCAGGTGTGTAATTAAGAGGTGTGTAATTGATGTACAAGGAGAAGAGATCTCAGTGTATTGCATAAAAGGCAAGGGTGAGGGGGGAAGAAGGAAAAAAGAAGCCCAAACCTGACTGTATGATGCTTGGAAATGTACTGCACTTCTTTTTTCCCACCATATCAAAGTTTGCACAGGAGTAAACCGAGAGCTCTCTCTTCCATGGGGTTTGCTTCACCAGCAGCCATGCCCTCATTTCACATTCTGAAAAATCCCTCCACTGCCTGCCTGCCCTGGCCTCCCGCTGGCCCGCTCTCCTTCATCCCTTGCCCCTGCCCTGCTTCACCACGGAACTCCTGGTTGCTCGCAGTTTAAAGGCCAACCACACAGAAAGATTAACAAAAGTTTATTAATCATGAAGTATTAAAATTGTGACAAGTGAAAGGCATCAATGCAAAGTTAAGCAAGCAAACTATCCCCAAACTTGTGACAAAGGACTCAGTGAATACCACAGAAGGAAGTCCTGTCTTTTTTTTTTTTTTTGCCTGCAGTTGAAGACACCTCTCATATCTCACACGCCACATCAAAATCTATAATTCTTCATATCACATACTGAAAATGATTTTATTTATCCATTCACATTAACTTGATATAAACGTGTCCGGAAAAGTCAAGTAATATGTTTTATATTAGCTCAAACATTTATTAAGTAACCCAAAATTCAATAAATAAGCACAGACAG
The DNA here is from genome assembly GCA_013400235.1 of Oriolus oriolus. Lineage (NCBI taxonomy): Eukaryota > Metazoa > Chordata > Aves > Passeriformes > Corvidae > Oriolus > Oriolus oriolus. Next base: position 50,271 of record VXBT01003996.1, read on the forward strand.
TAAGTTAAAACATATCACGAATCGACCAGTATGTAACAAGAATGCTTTATCTACACAAAACATCCTATTTCACATCGTTTGTTCATTCCTCCAGCGGCCCTGCCCTGCGGCGGGGTGACCGGCACATGCAGGCGGGCGGGCCGC
>VXBT01003997.1:0-14690 GCA_013400235.1 Oriolus oriolus
CCGCGTCTCAATCACCGATAAATCTGTCTTCTACTTTAATCACAATCCTATCAGATATGTCACCAAGAGGAGTTCTTCAATCAACAAAAAATTTCTGAAAACTCCCAATATTTTAAACTTCTATTATTTTTTTTTTGCATTTCATACTTCCAGCCATAACTGCCCAAAATATAAATCAGTGTTTGATGTATCCACAGCTGCTCTTGTATGCCATGATCAGGCAAATGGTCCTCTATAATAACACCTACTAACTCTAAACAATCTGGGAAAAAAAATAGAAGCAGTTAAAATTATGTATTTTACCCATTGTCACTACGCAGATACTTAGTTCCTCACACCATTTAATTGAATTAAATAGCCTATTTCTTGCCAAGGACACTTTATTTAGTTTAAAGACAAATATATTGATGGGCAGATATATTCCAAAAACCCAGAAATTAGGTTGCTTTCTGAAGAAAATAAAGAAATGTTTAAAAAGGGTTCATAATAATGTTGATAAATTTCCTAATAATTGATAGGGAATTATGGTGGTTAAAGGTGCAACAAGAACTACTAATCCAGAGAAACAAGCAGCTTTGGAAGATGAGGTGAGAAGGAAAGGGCAGACAAATGTGAGATTCTGTGGGCTGAGCACAAAAAAAAAAGAAGAAAAGGTAGAAATACGAAAGCTCTCAGCAGGAAGCATTACTAGAGGAGGGCAGATGTGAAGAATTTGCATGTGGGAAGAGGTCTGCAATGCACATGCTGTTATGGGCCATCTGCAATAGCATCCCAGGGCAGTGATATTCAAGATTACCTGGGTTTAGCAAAAGTGAATTAAAACCATCAGGAACATTATTTAGGAGGTTCATTCAGCTCCTTTTTGCCTAGTTCCCAAAAGCCCCTGTAAAGGATAAATTAAATCTTCTGAGGAATATTGCTGTTCTGAAGGATACTGTCATCTGTTCCTCAGTGGGAACTGGACTTCATTGCCAGACCTGGAAGGCATGCTGCAAGGCTCTTGTACTTACACAGCCTGCTGTACAGATTTGGGATTCTATCAAGGTGAGGTAAGTACTTGGGAAAACAGCTGCTGACTGGTTGAGTTCTGCCTGTTTCTGTAATTTGTTTCAGCTATAATGAAGACCTGGAAAATAGTTTTGTGCAAGTGCATCACTGACACTCATCCTGCTGAAACATCTCTGTAGACTTGAACAGGTGTTTTCTTTAAGCTTCAAACTTCATTGCTGCAATGTTCAAGTCATTTATAAATTTTTATATGAAAGTACAGAACTATAGGCAGACTAGAACATGAAGATATACAGTCCATCAAATCATCAATTTTTTTTTTTTTTTTTACCAATGAAATCAGCTCTTAGAGATCAAGTCAAATCTTTAGTGTGGTTTATCAGGATATTAGCTATTAGCACGAAAACTTTGCTAGCTTTAGTACGCCATCAATGTCCAGCAAACATTTACACTCAAAAGGAACAAATTTGTCGTGCTCAGTACAGCAGATACTACTAGGCTACTGCATCAAAAAAGGGATTTAAAAGTAGAAGAGTCATTGGTATCACATGCTGTGCACTGGATCGCCAGCATCCACTACACTTTCCTGAAACTTAATGAAAGTAGAAGGGTTTCCAAGGAGAACACCCAATTTATACCACCCGCATACAAAGAGACAAGTGTACAAAGATAAAGCACCAGCGTGAGCATGTACAGTTAAGTTCTGGCTCGGAAAAGGAAGGCAACAGCTTTCATCCAAAGAGGTTTTTGAAACATTTTAAAAATGTTTATTTCATTCATAAAAGATCACTGCACCCCAGGCTTAAGCATCTGTAAATTCCATATGTACACCTTTACAAAAATAGCAAAAGCTGGAAGAAGTTTTGGTTCTTTCTTCCTTACACACCTTTATAAACACAAGTATTAGATCAATTCCCATTTAACATCTGTGTTACATAGAGAACTGTGTCTAGTAAACTAACCAAAACCTATCTTTTCAACAGTTTCTGTCATTTACAGAGAAGATTGTGCAACCAGCTTAGATCAGACAAAAAAAAAAAAAAAAGCAAAGCAGTACTAGCCCAGAAAAAACCAGGAGGCTTAAGTGAAAAATATTAATATTACATTTTTAAATCTCTGCTTCTATCCTGAAAAATAATAAAATAACACTCTGATACATAATCTACTATGTTTAATAAAGAAGTCTGAAGTTTAAGAACATCACAACCTGACAGTCCCACAAAATACCCCAGGATTCTGCAAGTCAAAAAACCTTTGATCTAATTCATATTTCATCATCACCAATGAGCAGGAGACAGACCACTCTCATGCCTCAGTTGTCCCTCTGGGTTTTATGCTGTTTATTAAAACTGGATGTCTTATTAAGACAGCAAAAAGTAAGCAATTAGCTAGAGAAAATATTGAAAAATAGAAAAAGACGCTCTTTAATATATGTGTCAAGGCTTTACATAGACATGCTATAGCTCTTGGGACACTGGTCTTAAAATTTACTTACCATTCCCAAGTCTAGGTTCTCAAGTTCCCTGTAAAGTCATCACGGAGAGTATATCTCATTACAGCCTGTGATACAAGTTATGCTCTCCCAGAAAACCTGGGGAAACGAAAATATACCCCAAAGAACAGCAAAGTAATAAAATCTGACATTAAGAGAAAATTTATCATAAAAAAAAAATCTAATAATGGCTCCTAGCACTTCTTAATAAAAGATACTCAACTGCAGCATCTTGAGAAACATGACTTGTTTTAATTATTTATTGAGAGTTGATGGTTTATTTGAAAGAAAATGCAATTATATCCTGACACTTTAATCACTATCAGTTTGTTTCGTTCACCTGGTACTGCTAAGAGGAAGGTTACCTTCCTATGGAAATTCTGACATTTCCATAATTGGTTTTTCAACCCTTCCAAGAGACTGAAAGCCTTCCTGTTATTAAAATTGTGTAAAAACTGGAGTTATGATATTATTAAGATTGATGGCCAACATCACCAGTAACTCAAACCTCAAATAGATCAAATTTCTTTTTTTTTTTTCCTGTTAGACACAATCCATATATAGGCTTTGGGCAGCAAAATTTCCACTGACACAAAACATGGAAATCAAGCACAGCCCCTTAACAAACCTATTCAAATCAATCCATTGACCAGAGGAAAAGAAATTAAGGAAAAAATAATCAAAGACTAGCAAAGCAAAGGCTCACAGGATGGAAAAAAATTTTGCTCCACTGAAATAAAAGGGAATTTTGCTAAATTTAGCCATTAGGTTAGAGGGGTTTTTTGCCAATTGGTCGAAAACAGGAAAAATAAATGACATTCTCAAAAACACTGTGCCAAGCTTTGGCTAGTTTCACTATTTAAAGCATTTCAGAATATTCAGTAAGACATTCAGCTGAATTAAATATTTAGCTTCAAAATAAAGTTAACTCATTCAGCAGAGATTCTAACACGGTTTATCCATAATCATGTGGTGAACCTGTTAACCACCCTTCAAGGAGCACTCCACATGCAGCTGTACGAGAGGAAGAGGAGAAGAAAGGAAAACACAGTAGACAACAGAAACATATCACTACATTTTTTAGGCTGACTTCACTAGCCATACAACTGCATTTTCATCTTTTTATTGCCCTGTCCAGGGATTTTAAAGACACTAAACTATTCTGCAAATGAAAGACGGTTACCAGGTCACTTAGAAGTAACCCGAATGTGTCTTCGCCATGGTTCACAGCACAATTTTCACTGGACTGATGCTCTGACTTAGTTTAGTCATCTATGAAGGCTTACACAGCTTCTGGCCAACATGGAGAAAGCTCAGGAGAAGATCCCTCCCATGCTCTTCGAAGAGACAAAAAAAACCTTGCAGGGTCAAGTGAAGCAGATAAAGTGCTATGACACTCAAGAGCAGAGAGGCTTCCTTTTCCCCTCAGAGTCTCACCACACCTTTGTACAGTTCAACCAAACATTAAAACACCTAACCCTTATCTGTACCAGACCCATATTATGTAGCCTTAAAGGCTTACCCAGGTCAACCAACAGAGGAAAAAGCAATCAGGAGCTGCGGGGAATTGGATGGACCAGGTGTTCAAATAAAGCCTAGCTTCCTAAAAGCAGGCAGAGTGTGAACAGTCAATACATACGTCAAATACAGCTAAATGGAGAGTGATTTTAAATTCTTTTTGTGGGATTTGGAGATAAGCAAGGAAAACACAAATCTGTGAATCTGTCAAGGACAGACCCCCTCCATGACAATCCAAACTATGAACTATTCAAAGTGATTTAAAAATCACTTACCTAATACTAAAGTAGCAATAGGCATTCTGAAGAGAAAGATATACTTGTTCAAATTATTCCCCACGGTGTATAAGTACCTCACTTTGTGCCCTCAAAGCTTTCCAGGTGTCACAGTTAGTAAATGATGCTGAGAACTCTGGCTTTTACTTCCTGCACAGGAAATAAACCTAACCAAGACCTGAGCATGTGCAGAATCCAAATAAGTTCAGTCATGAAAGCAGACAACACCTTACAACAAGCCATCAACAAGTTATTGAAACAGGACCTCACAAAATTGATAAATACAAATCTACCACCACATTTTATTTTTTGGAAGAAAGGCCCTCTTCAGACTGCCATGTAAATTTCTCAAACTACTTTTTTCTCTGGGTCACATTTGAGACCTGATCACAGGAATCTTTGCTTGCAGTCCCTGTGCTGCATCAAGCTCCTGGGAGGGAAAAAAAAAACAAAATAAAACAAAGCAAAGAAACAAAAATAACAATACAAAAAAAATCACGAAAAATCTCCTACAAAAACCAACACAAAACACACACAAAAAAAATCCACTACTCAGGAAGGAAAGTAACTCCTTTTAAAAAGAACTAGCACCTTTTACAATATTAAATGTGCTGCATGCCTAATTTAGGAAGTTAATCCCCCTTTATAGTCAAGAGAGAGTGTGTGCTTTCCCATAAGGATATAATGCCCCAATATACCCTTACATATCCACCATCCTACACTGCATTAGCTTGCAAACAACCTGTCCAGCTAAATTACAGCATTCCAGTCATTTTCTAGTCTTCATGCTGTGAGAGATGAAATAACATTTTTCAGCAGCCAAAAAAAGGATTATTGAGTAAAAGAATGAAAGCTGTTGCTTCTGTTTCCTATTTGTTGCTATCTACGATTTGGATGTGTTTTGGTTGATCTGTTGGGTGTTGGTGTGGGCTGGGAGAGGGGCGGGGCTGGAGACCTGACCAAAAGGAAGAAGGATGAGAGGGGAGGGGACAGAAGAGTAGGCGGTCGGGAGAGAGAGTAAGTTCTGGAGTACCCATCCAATGGGAAACGGGACAGGGACTGCCCCGGCGGGAAAGGGTGTAAAATGTAGCCATTTGGAGGGGGCGTGTGTTCGGCTGCGGGGGGAGAGGTACACACAAGATTTAGCTGACAAATAAAGAGTTTTCTTCTGCTTCGAAGACTTTGTCCCCACTTAATTGTATCAAAAAGTGAGTTTATTCCTAACAATGCAAATAGGATTTTCTTAGCGCATGCACTACATACATCCTAAACATGCACAACTGATTCACCAATTGTAAAGTTATTCTTAAAGCTAAGTTAGTGTAGGGGTAGACAGCTTTCCACTGAAGTTTAACCATTCCTCCTTGTGAAAAAGGCAGAAATCTTGCTTAGCAGAAATCAAAACCACCTCTTACACTGAAAAATATGATTTGAAGTACAGTGCATGACTTCATGGATATCCCAGGGAAGGGGGAGCAGGAAGTCAAAATGTGATTTTTTTGTCATACTTACTTTTTTACATAAACCTTGTGCCATCAGACTTACCTAATGTTACAAGGTTTGATTTCTTTTTTAGCTTCATTTTTCATTCTGGCTTTTCGTTCTTGAAGAAAACTTTATCATCTACTTTATTGATGCTGTTATTAGATGGTTGTATTCCCAAGTGCAGGTCATGCAGTGCCATCTGCTTTCAGGATTTCCAGGCTACCAGTTCCTGATGTGATACAGTGATCTCAGAAGACAACATACAGAGCAGTAAAACAAAATATCTGACATTGCAAAGACAGACATGTTCTAAACTAAATATTGTTATGGTACTTTGTCTAGTGTAAACCACTGCATCCAATTGCAATAAATACTGATATGTATCCATTCACCTGATTTAGAGGAAAGATTCTCATAAAAGCTTATTTCCTCTGTTTGCTAATGCACATGAAAAATATTTGTTTATTCCCAGCTGCGTAGTGTGAAATATCTAGGTCATTCACCTGCATGCTATTCCTTAATTACATAGCTCTTGATACTCCCGTGGAAAGAATACATTCTAGTATAAACGAAGAGGTGCACTGCTCAAATAATACACACTGATGAACTCCAGTGGAAAGGTTATCCAATCTGATAGAAACTTTAATTTAAAACGGAGATCAGAATAACAGGTAGACACACAGATAATGACTAAAAGAGGAAAAGCCACACAGCTCTCTGTTTACATGTGTGTCTTTGGTCTCAATACTGTCATATCATAATATGAAGTATGCCATTAATTTATGAATTCTACCAATGATTTTTATAGTCATTATCTTCTAACACCTAAATAACACAGATTAACATAATTACAACACGAAATCATGTTCATGATCCATGATCATGAACCATAATCAAATGGTGAACTGAATGCAAAGTGTAGAAACTGTACAAAATGGGCAATGTACAGAAAATGTACAAAACATTTAAGAGGTGCACTCCGTGATCCTTGTGGGTGCCTTCCAACTTAGAAAATTCTGTGGTTCTGTGTAAAAAAGCAAACTGACAAGAAAGTATTTATTTGTACAGCTATCAATTCTTTAAAGGTCTACTATACCACCACCAATTTCTATGAACTGCTCTGTTCCAAAGACAGAAAAAAGCTCAGAGCAGAAAAATTTTCCAGTCAACTCTTTGGAATCAAGTTGTTTTTTTTTTTTTAACATGACAGCACTCATATCAGTGAAGCTATGATACCGTAAGCAGAGAAATAATCAAGATACTGATCACTACCAGAAATAGAACATGGTCAGAATCTTACTTCCAGCCATAAATCTGTTAAAATTTAGTTTGCTCCTCAACTATGTGATCCAGAGCTATTTCTGTAACACTTCTGGTGCAGTTCAAAGTCAAAGAGGGATAAGGCCTATTTTCTAGATGTACTTCAAAGTTAGCCCAAGCTGATGGAAGCCTTGAGAGATCAGTACTTCTTTTCCTTTTCCCTTTTTAATCAGTATGATTATAATTTCAGTCTGTCATGTTTAACAGATTATTTCATTGCAGCTGTCAAACACTTTTTTAATATATATTCTTCTCATATGAAAACTTTTTTTACCTTCCCCAAATTCAATTTACCCAGAAATATAAAGAGCATGTGTGTTTTCACATTGAATTTGCCTTTTTTTTAGTGCATTTGTATTTTTCTGTAAGAAGCATCTGGGACAACTTCAGGCAACCTTCCAAAATAATGGTAGTCTCTATGGCAGAAAAAATTCCAGAAAACAAAAATAAATTCTCCTGTTATGGCCATTTAGTTTCACTTGTATTTAAATGAGAAAATAGCCAACAGTGTTTCTGTAGCCAGCAGCCTGATTTGCTGGCACTGTGTGCCTCCAAACCAAAAGCCATGACAACAGCCCTCTTCTTGGCCTAATCACCTTATGTTGATAAAGGCCTACAAAAATATTGTTCCCTTAAAAGACAGGATGCACAACAAAGACTGGGAATTGCTATTACAAGCCTCAGCCTTCAAAAATATCCTGAATTCTAAACTACATGATACACTGAATAAAGGACAACTACCATTAGGCTTCTAGAACACAAACAAAAGAACATGCAGGTCTGGAATAGAACACAGGCATTTTACATGAACAGATGTTATCCAGAGCTCAGAAAATCTAGGAAGCAGGACAGGAGCCCTGGTCTTCCTACCTGCAAATAAGCATCCTCACACCGAGCCAAGTCTTCTCCTAGCTTGGGGCATTCTTTACTTATAACAGTCAGTTCTGCACTTTGATTATATTTTACCTTGCTGAAAGTCTTACCCACAGTATATAAGCATCATGTTTTAATTTCTAGACTGAAGACAACCTAGATATTAATAACCCCTACTATCACCATTTACTTAACTCTGTAAAATAATAGGTCATGTTAAAAGAATATTGCTGTGGTGCCTCTGCTGCTGGCTAGCAGAGCTGCCCCAGGCACCGGGCAATCTCTGCCTGCTCCGGAGGGATGGACAGAAGCAGATCGCTGCACGGGAGGGCAGGCGAGCTCCCAGCTCAGGTTCGCCTTGCCCACCGATGATAAGGGCGCGCCAAGGAGGAGAGGAACGAGGCGGGGGAGCTTCTCGGTTGAGGCAGGGAAGGGTTTATTGGAGGACAGTGTAACAGAAATCAAGTGAAACCAAGAAAAAGCCCCAAAAATGAGGGTGACACGGGGTTTTATACCTCTACAACATAGGCGGGGAAGATACACATTAGCCAATAAGACTGTGACTGGGGGGCGTTACAAAGGGCGGGGAAAAGGGAATATGACAAATAGGAGAAGGGGCGTGTGGGGAGGGTTAAGGGGGCCAATCAACAACTGACTAGAGTAGAACTTTCTAGAAGAGGAACCAAATATAGAGGGAGAAGGGCAGAGATGGCGGTGGCCAATGACCAGGCTCAGTGCCCTTGAGATGCTGTAGCATCAAACCAGTGGGCATTCGGGCTTGGCTGACCATTACCATGGTCATGGCTCACTGCAACAGAATATAACATGTAACTTGCTTTTTCCTTTTTGAATTAATAATGGTTCCGAGACCTCACATTTAAACTGAATTTACACAAACTCAGTTCACAATTTAATTTAGATGTGCATATATATATATATATGTGTGTATATATATATATATACACACACTATTATGGTAACACTCTACAGACAGATTCAAGAGAAATATTTTACTGAGAGTAATAATCCCAAGAAGGTCAAGCAGCTCACAGACAGTAGATTTCTCCCCTGTGAGAATTTTTATATAAAAGTTATAGCTGTGACGGATATAGCTACATTCTCTGGGTAAGGAGACACGTTAAGAACGTATCAGACAGTCCTGAATAAGGTGCTACACTGAACATAACATTGTAGCAACTCCTGTGCTCAGAAATATCTTCAAGGCATAATTTTGCCTTTAGTACCTTTCGGAGAGACACTAAGAAGAAGTTGCTGATAGGTTAAAGACTGCTATTTTTTCTGAGCTAGTTTCCCAGTGGTGTTCGGGGGAGGGAGAGAAGAGGAGAAAAAAGAGGGAGAAGTGCATCAGAAGATGGAACTTTGCCCTGCCCACGAAAAACCCTAAAATAGTGAATATACAGGAATCACCTGTGCTCTAGGTAGTTCTCTGTCAGCCCTGAACAGACAGGAAGCATGAAGGTTCCCTTAATACAATCATGCCAACCAAATTCCCATTTTGATTTAAAGCAGCAAGAATTTATTTTTCTTTATTGACTTGACTATTGTCAAGACCTCAGTAGACAGTGAAATTTCATCCCCCCCACCAAGTTTCACTCTTAGTTGATATAAATATTTTCCTACATCCAAAAAACAGTGAAATAATACAATGCTAGTCAGCTACTACATTTTTCAAAGTATGCTTCTAACACTTATTGAAGTAGTATTTGTGCCATTGGCATAGCTGTATCCCTCACTAGAGGCAACTGCATATATTACCATCTTTAAATGCAAAAAGTTTCCATGTTTATGATATTTTTGCAAGATATTTCATAGTTTTAGAATGCAATCAGTAGACTTCTTTCCTTAAAAAGCTTTATAAAAAATGTATATGCCCCAGAAGAAATTATTCTGTATCTTGTGCCATATATTTATGCAACATTATGGTCTCAACCACTTAATATCCCTAAAAAAAAAGCACCCTCAACATCCATAAGCAAAATATAAAAGTTAAGAATTCCAATACCAAGGAAAGGAATGCTTAGTACTTGAACTATGGAGATAAAAAAACCTAGCTGATTTTTCATCAGATTCCTAAAATATAATTTTGAACAAGATAAAAGCATAAAATCTTGAATGTATTACTTTTATCACTGCTTCCCCTATTCTTTGTGGATTTACTAAGGGGCTTTTCTTCTCAGGCTTCAACGACTTACTTAATGTGGAGTAGCATTAATTGGAGTTCTAGTGTGCAAACTTCAGCTATCCAGTCATACTAATTCATTTATCAGTCTCGCCCTCCTGCTGAACCCAAGCAAGCCCACCCATTCAGAACTATCTGTAGGGCATAGGAAATCAAACATCAGGTCGTGAGTGAATCCTCTTTCTTTGGAAAAATCTCAAAGGAAAAGGGCTCCACATGCTGCCTTACCAGCAGCACTTGGCTTCAGGAGGGCAGCAGCTGATCTCGAGACTGGTTCCGTCAGCAGGAGGTACAAATCAGCTCCTAGCTGCATTTTACTTTCCCCTTTTCAAAATTCTTTCCTCCACGTGTCACATCACTCACAGACTTACCAAGGCATGGCTGACCAAGCTCACCCCTCCCATCAACCCCATTAGAGATCTACAAATAACAGGCTAAGGTTCAGCTGCCCAAAATAGGAAGATAATTGAAATGGATTTTAGAACTTCAAACAACTAAAAGGTCTTGCACCATGATATTGGGCTGCTTTAGGATGCCATCCATGAGCAGTACGTAGCCCAGAGCATTATTCAGAAAGCAGGGGGAGCCAGCTGAAAATCAACTCTTTTCTCACAAGAGAAATACAGGTCACCCTCAAGCAACCAACTTGAAAGTCATGGTAAGCGCCTAACCAAGCCAGAAATTGCTTCCCTGGTGTCAGCTCAGATGGAAAAAGATCATCGCCCCAAATAACTAGTTGGAGTTACATTTCTGCACAATGGCAACTTTAAAGCAATACACCTAGAGAACAGCATGAGTCCAAAAATTCTGCCCTGTAGGATTTCTCAGAGGACTCTGACTAGACTAGGAAAAAATCCTATCTGTAAAATTATGTTTACCATGTGAAATGAAGTGAGTATGAGATACTTCATGCATTCTCCAGATACTGAAAAGTCTATTGAAAACAACTTCATGGAAGAAATAAAAGCAAACAAATTGCAGGGAAGGAGCATTTACACATGAAACATTATCGCATTAAAGATACTTGGAGCTCTGGAAATGTCTGAATCCCAAATGAAACGCTTCTGAAAGAATGGTAGTACTGTTCAATATATACTGTAACAGTTAAAAAAGCAATATATTGCTAATTTACATAAGAAAGGGAGTAGAATAAATTGAAAGATTGCATAAAGTCATCACAGAAATCAAATTTGTATTCAAGTGGTATATTGCGTTCACTTCAAGGGTCTCCATTTCAAAATGAACAGACGATAGCTGATTATTTCAGAGACAAGCAAAAGATGTGATTAGATGTGCCTAGTCTCTATGTCCAAGTGCTAGGGCAAGTAATAGCTTCTTGAAGAAACATAATAAACTGACTTAAGATATAATTTATAAATTACTACATGTACCTTTTCTTGAAAAAGAGGCCCAGTCAGACAAATTTTTTAAAAAAGAAAATTCAAAACTCCTGTTTATCTTCCCTTCTTCCCTTACATACGGCAATTAGTCTGTGAAAGTCATTGCTACAAGGTTATGACCTAAATAGCAACTGCAGAATACATAAATGCTTAAAGTTAATTTTTGTAATCAGCAGTAATGACAAACAGGAACCAACCAGTAACTTGTGAGGTCAGCCTTGTCAGTTTGTGAGTCTAGGAAAGAGAGCTTCTTCTTTCTGTCTTTTGGAGGAATGTTTTTGAAACCCTCTTTTCCTGTTTCATTTTAGCTTTTCCCTCTCATTGCCTTCTTAAGCCCTATGTGGAGAGACCAAATTTTAATACTCAAGTTTCAGTTAAGAAGCCCAAACATGATCAAGGAGGTTTTTAGGTTTACTGTTGTCCCAAGCATTTTTTAACATATGTACATATATAAACACACACTGGATTTATTGATTGCAGAATTACCATCATTATTAAATTTCCTGGGGTGGAAGCGGGATGTCTTCTTTCAAGAGACTATTTTTTTTTTACCACATAATTATAACTTTACAGTGGGCACTGCATATAAAGGAGATTATTTTATTTAACATTCGTACCAGAAACACACTCTTTGCAGCACATATTTCTTTTCCCCTGTGGATAATGCCTTTAAGCCTCTCTAAGGCAAATAACTATCCCTGGATAGAAGCCATCCTGTTACAAAAATGGAATCCAGAAAACACAGCAACAAAGCTGAATTTTGAAAATAAGAGAGACTGGATTGCACTTCCACTAAAGAAAAGTCTTCATTTACAGCTACTCAGATGTTTAATCTTGAACCCATTTTCCCTCCTTTCTTCAGAGGAGCATGCTTCACTTATTAAAATGTTTTGCCAAATTATCCAATTTTTTTTTTTCAGTTCAAGATGTTTTTCAGTTGAAAGTGGTTATCTATCTTTCCCTATAGTTTGCTTTTTTTTCTTTTCCTGGAAGGCTAACTTTTTCCCTAGTTGGCACAAGAAATCAGTCTTCCTTTTCAACTGGGAATTATCTCTACTTAACAGAGAAGACAGAGTGCCCATCTTATAAGGAACTTTATATGAACTACATAAAATAAAGCCATACAATATGGAGCATGAGGTTTTAAAACAGAAATATACCTATATATGTTACTTGATGTCAAAAGTAACAAAGGTATTTTAGTTATTAAGAACTATGAGAAGAAACAGAATAAGCCAAACCAAATTTAAATTTTTGTTGAAATTTTGATAAAAAACTATGAACAGGTATTCTAATTGCATTTAATGTTAGTCTTAACAAACAACAGTACTCCATTTTTAAGCAGAAAAACAGAAAAAAAGGTTTAAGAAATAGTCAGGAGTTATCCTACTAGTTTTTAAACTAGCTAGTCATAAACTATTATTCTGGTATAGTTTAATTTTGATGGATTCCTAACAGAGCTCATCAGGATAGTAATTTAAAATACCACATGATCTTTAAGGTCTGTTCCAACCCAGGCCTATCTATAAATTTATGAAGCTGCTTTGTAAGAAAACAGAAAGGAAGTAGAAAACTTTTGGAATTTTTCAAAATTAGGAAATTACTTTTACTGTCAAATGCATCAAATAGATGAACCTGAAACTGAAGGCTACTATGTATTTGAACACACAGTTCCCTATTTCCTTAGTGTAGACAATTCTACACTTTGCAGTCTGAGCCTGAGATCTCTGTTTTATGGCACTGGGTCTCACTAACTTTCATGACATTCTATTTATTACGACAGAGTTCACTTGTTTAGGAGGCAGTTCACATTTCCTCCATTTTTTTCTTCAGCCTTCTCAAAGATTAACTTAGACACAGACTACTGTCTAAAAATAACTCTTCTCAAAATCCCGGAAGCCCAGACTTTTCACTGCAGAATACTGTTTACAAAATACATTTGGCACTCTGAAGGAATTAGGGATCATAATTTAAATTTTATGACACAGAAGCCAGAAGCAACATTAAAATTTTTAATTCTAGAAGGGACATCCAAATGCCATCACAAATTCTAATCACATGCTGCTGGGACATCTAATCTTAATAAGTGTGAGTATGTTTTGGCAGGGAAAAAATCCTTTGAGTAAACATCACAACCTTCTTTTCACATCTGGCATTTCCAATTGGAGGGTCGCTTTTCAGCTTCTCTCACTTTCTGGCTTACTTTTACCTAAGTTAGGTAGAAGATCTAGATACATCTTTGTCTCCTGACTGCCCAAGAGAATACAGAGAACAAAAAACTGCCGTACACAAAGACATGGTTTCTGATCGACCTACATCCAAATTTTTAACCAGACAGGAAAATTTCAATACCAGCTATATCTTAAGAGCAGCCTCTATGCCTTCGTTCAGGTAAGCACTTCAGCATGTGCTTATCACCAGCCTTGTCTCTGAACAGCTGTATTTCAGCATCTTTGTAAGATGTTCAGGCTTAAAAATGAGCACACTCTTCAACGTGCACATCATTGCCTAGTCACCTAGCAAAACAAATTTTATTTTCAACACACAACTTAACACTTTCAATTAGATTAGACACATGCGTATATGGGAGAAATTAGCAGGTAGGTGCATATTGACCTACCAGCTCAGATACAGCTTTTGGCTGAGGCGTTTCCCTTGCCGGTCACAGGTCAAATACCAAAACCAAAAGCCAAGAGGACCACAACTCACCAGTCAAATCAAGGACCACCTCGTCAGTGCAACTGTTATTAAGCCACTTCTGGATTTCCTCCTCTTTAAACTTGTTCTTCACTGCAATTCAGCTACTATAACCTTGATACAAGGATTCAATTTCTATTCTACTGCTGGTTTAAACAGAAAAGAGATCAAATTTACTCTCAGTTTTAATTTTGTCCCCTCAACTCATCAAGACCACAGATAAAAGTTTCATTCTGCAACATCAAAGACACTTTTAACCACAACATCCCCTTCGATGTTCAGAACTCAGTTCTTACAACAATTAAACTTAATACTGGCATTAAAGATATCTAAAACTGCTCTATTAATAAATCAGTAAGATAGGGATAAGAAGAATAATAACAAGAACCAATCGTCGGGGGATCTCCACCGCTCTCCTCTGA
>VXBT01004000.1:0-93847 GCA_013400235.1 Oriolus oriolus
TTTCCTCTCCTTTCCTTTCCTCTTACAAACAAGGAGTCATAAAATTGACTTTATGGCCTGGGTGTAAGGAACATTTGAAAACCAATCACTAATATAGTTCCTTTTCAACAGAATTTCAGGACACACCTTTCATAACTTTCATGAAAAGACTGACAAAATTGCAAAGAAGAATATTAGATAATTTTCTAGAACTCTAAGTTTCTTAGTTTATAGTGATGCAGTACTAATTAGACATGGTTATGAAAAATACTGCAAATTTAAAAAATGAAATCTTTCAAATTACTCTCTCTAGATGTCTTAATTACTGTTCAATTCTTTACATATTTATATGTGAAGAAATTCTTTAATTTCTTAGCTGACTGTTTGCCATGGGTTTGCGGCAGTCTAAGTAAGGTTTAGTCAAAAGTCAAAATATAAATTTCTACAACTGACAGTGTATCCAACACCTCTTTTTCTGTGCTAGAATTGACTCCAGAAAAGGAACTTCCTTCTCCCCTATCTAAATGACTAGTATTGGCTGACAAGCTCAAATTTCAGTACAATTGTTTTTCAGGGTCTCGTGTTAGCTTGAAATAGTTGTTCTGCAGCAGCCTGAACAGCTGCATTTTCATTCAGTTGTATATTCCCACAAAACCAGAACAATAGTTTAAATTATACTAGCTACTTTACTGCTAAACAACTTTGCTAAGTAACTGCCCTGCTTGCTCAAAAATATAGAAGAGATGTAGCCATTCCTTGTGGTTAAATTTTTCATCTTCTTTAACCTAGAAAAAGCTCCCAGATTTCCCTCAGGACATCTTCCATCTGCAGTTATGCTTTGCCATCACATAATTTTGGAAAGCATTAGAATTTGTAACAAGGTCAATAAATTTGGATAACATGTTTAAATTCAGATTTTCTTTTAAACGTAATTTGTAGTTTGATAGTAGTCCACGTGTATTTGTTGTTATCCAAAAAGTATCATTGTATCAGTGCTCTTTAGAATTTATCAGTAAATAATTATTTCTTGTTACATAACCTAATCTGAATCCAAGGGATCTCGTATTTAAATTTCTAGGTCAGCAGAAAAAAAGATTGGTTTATTTTGAAGTAAGTGTTAGGTGTGTTTAATATACTTAGGTTCCCAAGTGCTTTTCATTTGGCATCTTGTGCCTATTTTCCTCTATGTTTTAACTGCTTATAAATTAGGCTGCACTTTACAGATATCATGTGACGATTGGGTGGAGAGGGTGCAATTAGAAATTTACTATATATCTGGAGAACTTCTTTGTCCAAAATTTCCCACGAACTTGAACACCATTGTGCCTTTTACTTACATTTGGAAACCTCACTGGACAGCTTATTTGTAGAACAAGCAATGGAATTTACAATTCAAATGTAACACATGGATGATATTGCATAAAACCACTCAAAGACAACCAGAGCAATGACTTATCTGAATGTGAATTTCTCCAAATGGTTTTCTTTTTGAAAGTTTTTATGGCTAATTTGTCAGAGAATGGATATTTAAATTAACTGCTCTGCACTACTTCCAAGTTTTCTGGATCATTATTAATTATTTGTCTAATATGTCTAACTAGTTGTGTAGGGAAAAGCTCTCCAAGGTAACACTTTAAATCACACCTATTTTAATACAGCCTTACAAATGATCTGAAAACAAGGCTCCAACAATTTTTTTCTCAGGTGCAAATTTAGAAGCCACAGTCCAAATGATTGACACAGACCTGTGCCATCTTCATAAACTCATTTTTTACAGGAAAATGTTGTATTTTGAGTAGTGTATCAACAAATATAACCTTGTATTTCTGAAGTAGCCTAAGGTGTAGTTTAATGAACATCTTAGAATAGATGTGTTAGGTGTATAAGAACACTTAAGTGAATCCAAATTGTGCTAATGGCATCACACAGTGGCACCTATCTCTGCATAGTACATGTTTAATTTTATCTAAACTGCAGTACAGTATGGAAGAATTGAAGATCCCACACTGATCATACCTCACCCACCCAGGAACTAAGAGATCTATAAAGGCATATATTTTCTAAGGCACTAGGTCTTAAAAATACTACTCTTAAAGAGATTTTTCTGAGTTTATATTCAGTTTGGCTCTGGATGTGACCTTGGTTTTCTCTTCAGCTCTTTAATATTCAGTTGCCATTATGTCTAAATCTGCCTTCTCTGACTGGCTAGTCACATGGTTTATTTCCACTAGTACCTAATGCTGTGAATCAGCATCTCAAATTACCAGTAAGGCAGAACCACGCTATAATGGTTTTCTTGTCCTGTGGATCTTTCCCTGTTGTTATTATTACTACTGGTATTTATTTAAGGCTACATCAGTTTACCATATGTGTCATACCAAGCAGCAGAGTGTAAACTGATTGGAAAGATTAGATTTCATTCATTACAAGCAGGGATATTACTCTGCAGACACACTAGAAATTGTGTTTCCTAGCCAATTTTTGTTCCAAATTCATTTTAGTGAACATTAAAGCATATGGCAATTTGAGATATGTACGTGCCTTTCTTGCATTTAAAAAAATTCTCCAGGGAGAAAAAACAAATGCACCACCTCATTTTGAAAACTGTAGGGGCAAATCTCAGTGACAGCTTCAAAAAGAAATTATATTTTCAAGTTCCATTTAGTTGTGGGTGCAGCTATTAACTTTGTCAGTATATACTGCCTTATATCCAGTATGCCAGAAAGCTGAGTTTTATAAAACTGCAATACTTCTACTAAAAGTATAAAACTTCTAGAAAAACTGGCAAGATACAGATTAGATGGGTGATCTGCAATATGGGTAGGAAACTGGCTGACAAGTCATGGTGATCAGTGTTCAGCATCTTCATGAATGATCTGGAGGATGGAATTGACAGCACTGTCACCACGTTTGCCGACGGCAGCAAACTGGGTGGTGAGGTGGAAAGAGCAGAGGGACACTCATCTTAGAGAGAAACCTGGACAGGCTGGAAGAGTGGGCTAGCAAGAAGATTAACACACAGAAGTGCAAAGTTCTGCATTTGACGCAAAATAAGCAAATAGCTAATTACAGATTAGGAGCAGCCTTGCTGAAAGTGACATAGGGGTCCTGGTGAATAAGCTGAACATGGGTCAGAAGCCGTGTGCTGCTGCAGTAATGAAGGTAAATCACATCCTGGGCTGCATCTACATGGCATTACTAGCTGAGATAGAGAGGCAATCATCCCACTCTGCTCAGTGCTTGTCAGGTTGGACCTGGAGCGCTGTGTCCAGTTACAGTCCCCACAATTCAAGAATGATGTGGACAGAATGGAAAGGGTCCAAAAGAGAGCCAAGAAGATGATCAAAGAACCTGCCCTGTGAGGAAACATTGAAGGAGTTTGGCCTTTAATCCCCAGAGAAGAGAAGGCTCTGGGGGACCTCATCCCAATATTCAAGTTTTTAAAGGGTAGCTACAAGGAGGACGGAGGCTCTCTTCACAAAGAACTACATGGAGAAGACAAGGAGCACAGTGTACAAATTGCATGGGATAGAGGTTTCATCTTGATATAGGAAAAAATTCATTTACAGTGTGAACAACCAGTCACTGGAAGAGTGTAGAGTCCCCACCACTGGAGCTTTCAAGATGCAATTAACATTGTATGCTTTTCTTCAAGGATAATTGCTTCCCAGTATTTGGAGGATCTGCATTTTTTAGAAGTAATATCTTTTTGATCTTTATTTCAAACCCTTTCCTATGGGTATGAAGGTGTATTCAGAGATACAATGTGCAAGGTCTGCTATATTATCCATGTACATTTTGATAATGGGTGTTACTTAACCCATGTTCTGAATTTATGCAGAAATACAAAATAATCCAATTCTGTGTTAAACTGTAATTTTTCATAACAAACAGCAGAATCACAGACATATAACGGTCACACTGATAACTCCCACATTTTTCACACAGTTTCCAGAAGGACAACTGAAAATGCAAAAAGGACCATGTACTGGAAAGTATTTTAGCATAGATAAAAACATCAAGTAGATCAAGTGTATTCTAAACTTCTTAAAATTTAAAAAACTCCTACATATTAATTTATCAAAAAATGTATCAGACATGATAGACTGGCCAGTACTGTTAGAAATTTTACTTTTATATCCCACGTACAAGAGAACTTTGATATTTTCATAGGAGTAACTGACAATACATTATTTCTCTTAAAAAGAATCTTTTCCCAATGTTTAATGTGAATACAAGAGGTTTCACAATTTTGTAGACTATCCTCAGACAGCATTAGAAATACTCTAAGACACTTAACATATGGAAAGAGAAAATACTTTCGAGGATAAACAGCAAAGTGTTTTGAGAGTACATTTAGATACTGTGTTTCCTGTCCAGAAGTGAAGACAAAGGAAAGTCACTCATTTACTTGACTTACGAATACGGATAAGTGCTAAAACTTGTACTGTACTGTGTGTAAATACTAACCAAAGGCCAGACCATACAGCCAACATTAAATCTTTTCTATTGGTACCCTAATTATTATTCATCTTCCGATTTTATGCTTTAAGAAAATAACATCTGTGTGGCTGGTTTTCCACAGTTAATGACTGTAGAAGTAGGTCTGCAAATATTTCAAGGTTTTAAGGAAATACTTTCAGTTTGAAAAGTCTTGAAATATAATTTTTCACTACGTTCATTATTCTTTTGAAGTAAAAGAAATTAAAGTCCAATGACAATTTTTTCCTTCATTTTTAAAATGTATTGTTGCTCTTTTACTCTATTTACCATGAGGATGCCTCATTAAGTCTATTCACAGAGTACAGTGTTAGTCAGCTGGGCTAATGAAATCCTAATGAAGTAATTGTAAGTTATTTGTTTAGACTGACTGTAACCAGGATCAGCAAAATTTGCACCTAAATTATCTCACAAGACTCATTCAGGAAATCTGTGGCACAGTTCAGGAGGACTGTGAAAGCTGCTAACCTCGCAGAATTGTCCCTTGTGTGTAGCCATGCCAGGGTATACAGCCAGAGGGGTCAAGCTATATCACTTTTTAGTAATTAACTTTTGAATAGAGCTTTGGAAGTACAAAGTGCTTCTCGAGTGCTGTAATTATCATTTCCCTATATAGCAGCATAATCTAGTTGCAAAGCATGAAGTAAGGAATTAATATTGACCAAACATTTAGCACTTGGTTATAGAAATTATTGCTGGAGACTACAAAGTAAATTGGATTTCAGGTGAAGCCTGCTGGTTTATTTTGTATTTCTCAAAGTTTGGCCATCTCTAGATTACAGACTGAGAAATCTATATATCACCTCCAGCAAAGAGACAAACCATGTTTTGTAAAGCTCAGTGATTGTTAGAAATGAACATGTTGCTCAGCAACCAGATATCAAAGCCAGGTGAGTGGACTCATAATGGTAACTTTTGCTTTAAATTTTCTATATTATTTTCTTATAAGTGCTTCTGTTGTGACTTTTTTCTTCACTTTGTCTTGTAACCCCTTCTTTTCCACCTGTTTTGAACATATTCTACCATATTGCTTCCACGCATAAACATATTTTATGCATGGGAGAGATGCAAGATTGTCTGACAAAAATTATATAGTCACTGAATTCTCACAATTGTGATGTTTCCTAATTATCCTCATTGCTGTGGTGACCGTAAGTAAGGACACCCAAAGATTTTGAAGGGAGCTCTTGGCGGCCGGTGTGTTAGAAGGGTTCTCCAAAATTTCCATTGGTAAAATGCCTATGATTGTCCAAATGAATCTGTACGGGATGCTATTGAAAAGATGGAGCTTCTGGCAGCTGAGGCAGCCTGCCACCTTTTTGGCTTCTAAGAAAACTGGTTTACAGAATTGCTGTCTAAGGTATATTATTCCCTCTCATCTTCACCATTGCTTTATATTGTCTGGTTTACCTCAGTAATAATTTGGATCACTGCATGGTTGCATCTCCCAGGGATTGTCACAGATTTTACATATCTTCATATTCTGTTTTATGATCCACATAAAAAAAATTTTAAAAGTGCAATGAAGCACTTCTTTTTAACAAGATGCTAGTTAAATTCTTTAATATTTGGAGCTTCTGATGATCCTTGTGCTTTCCAAGACAGCTACTCTTTCAGAGGTATCACGTATTCCAACAATCTGTGATGTGTTCTTCTACAAGCTTTTCAAGCTGGAAGACTAGTTTAAGAAAAAATGCCATTGAGAACATTATTAAAATATATTTATGTTGATAAAAGTATAATGTTTTAAATATTTAAAAGAATATCTGAAACAAAAGAGTTAATAAAATACCATTCCCTGGTGTAAACATTTAGATATACCTTTTATATACACCAAACTATAATTTGCTTTTGAAAACATTACTGATCTACAGACAAGGTACAGATATTCTATTGGTTCCAGAAGTATGCTGTTAGAGTCTGGAATCCTAAAGAATAAATCTAAACTGTATGTAAATCTGTGTTTGTAAAGCAGTGTCTGTAAATACAAGGGGTTAAGTTGCAGGTAAACAAGGTTAAATTCAATAACAGAATAGTCACTCCTAAACATATCATCATCAGCTTGCAAAATATTGTTTGATTGTTGCCAGGCTTCACATGTACACATGTAAAAGAAATATATATATATATGCATACATAGGTCTCTCCCTCTCTCTCCTCCTTACTGCCCTCCCCCACAGAAAATTAATGGGAGGCTCCTGAAAAGACTCAGTCCTTTGATTTGAGGAACTGCCCTGTAGGGAATGCCAACAGGATTAAGCAGGTAACTTAAATGGCATTGTGATCTTGATCAGTTTATTCTTTATCTGTAGAAACCAGAGTGCTTATAAATCAGAACTCTGGCTAACAAATTCTCCCCATCCTTCACCCCATCATGACCCAAACCTCCCCTTCAACTTGTTTCAGATGTAAGCAGAAGATTTTATTCTAAGGAAAGAAGTCACTCAAAACTAATTGTTATTGCTATGCAAATCATACTAATTTCAATAACATTTTGGTGAATATTCAAGTGAACACCTCAATGGTCATGCTGTGTCTTACCTGTTTAGAAGAAAATGTCTCATGCTGTGGTTCCAAACAGCACAACAGGGCTGAGGGTGGAATCCAGAAACCACTCTTGTCCCAGTTTAGACATCCAAGCTTTTCAGGCTTGCAATCTTATATCAGGAATTCTAAAAGATATGCTGGACACAACTTTCTCTGAGGAGGGGAAACACTGCAATTAAACAGCAATTCACAAAGGAGATTGCAATTGTTGAGGCTGCAAGGAGGCAAGAGAAGTCTTGGCAATATTCTCACTGCAATCATTGCATTTGATGTGGGAGAAGGTAGCAAGTAGTGAATAGCAAGTTAACAATATAAGAGGAATATTAAAATAATACGTGTCACATTCCATAGCCATAAAGACTGACATTCTTGAAGCTTCCCCTCCTGGGACTTGCTGCTGTGCACATGCACACCCACAGTAGATTCATAGATTTCATGTGATTTTAATACAATTATACCTTACATTACATTTATATGCAGATTTCTACTCCTCTTTCATGGTTCATTGTAGCTGAACTTCAGGGCTTAATAGTACATTTGCAGACACTTTCAAATGCCTATGTGATTCCCTCTAAAGTTGAAACAACTAGGCTTTTCTCTCCAGAAAGAACATAACCTTTCCTATTTCCAGTTTTATTGTGACTATAAAGTTAATTTCATTTAATGAAATTTTACAGCTAGAGTTATTCACCATGATTACTGCCATGTGGCTTTACTTCCAGCATTTTACCCTGCCTTGCTCCTGTCTCTTTAATAGAGAGCTCCTGTTTTGCTAGGCTGCTAATACAGTCTAATGGTGAGAGAGGAAGAGACCTTTGGAAAGGTTTCGCCTTCCACATGCAGACTGTAGCTCTCACAGTGTTTACTGCTTTTACAAGTGACAGTAATCTTTCTCACATTTGCTGTTTCAATAATGAAGCCTTTATTAACACCCCACCTGCTTTATAGCCTTCATAGAAGCAGATGCTCCCGTCTGCTTAAATATTTGAAAAGTTACGCATAAAGTAACATTTATAAACATGCTCATGAGTACAACTGGAAAGAATACTGTGGATGCAACATTGTCACACACTACTATAATAAAGCAGTAGTAGTAGTCCTTAATTCTATATTGTTATTTTCCTTGGTGAAAGTTGGATTCATAAGAAGAAAACAAATAAATTTGGGTGACTAAGTAAAGTGTGAGCATTTGTAATTTCTGTCACAGCAGTCTGTTTTTACACCATGCTCAAGCCCTGATTGAATATGTGATATGTTTAGGAAGTTTTCTCATAGCTTCCTTGATCCTTTGGCTGTGTGCGCTAAGCTCTGAGCTACTTGAGGAGTAATGCACTATGAAGTTGCATATTCAAGGAAAAAGGACTTCTGTGTGTGTCTTTTTTGCGGGGTAGGAGTGTCAGCTAGACACCTTTGAAATAAGGTTGCAAATAGTCCTTTTAAAGACGAGATTAATGGCTGCAGAGTGGCATTTCTAAACATACCTTTATGGTTTTGTATGAAAGCAGTAATACTTTATGAGGTATGAGACCTGCTGGTATATACAGATCCATTCTTGGATGTCTGACTTGCCCCTTGGTTTCCTTTAAGCCTCTACACACCTAAGAGATATTTGTCATGCTCTTAACCCTGGACGTTTGTAATGGTCTGCTGTGTTTGACCCGGCAGGCACCTAAACACCACACAGCTGCTTGCTCACTCTTCCCCAGTGGGATACAAGAGAAAGTCAGAAAAAGAGTTAAAACTCATTGGTTAAGATAAATACAATTTAATAGGACAGAAAAAGAATGGAAAATAATGACAATGATAAAGAACATACAAAAAAAGTGGTGCGCAATAAAATTGCTTGCCACCCTCTGGCTGAGGCAAAGCCAGACCCAAGCAGCAGATTACTACCCCTGGCCAACTGCTCACAGTTTCATTGTTCAGCCTGACACCATATTAAATGGAGTATCCCTCCAAATGAGGGATCCAAATGATCCAAATGATAGTCTGCTGGGTTTAGCAGTCCTGGCTGTGTTTTCTCCCAGCTTCTTGTGACTCCCAGTTTTCCCAGTGGCAGGGCAGAGGCAGAAGTCCTTGACTTAGTGTAAGCAGGACTTAAAAACAAATAAAACATCAGGATGTTATCAACATTACTGTCATACTAAATCCAAACCACAGCACTGTACAGCTACTAGGAAGAAAACTATTCTAGGCAAAACCAGGATATGGGTCCCTGAGACTTCACAAAGCTCTTCTGTGTATATCATACTACAGTTAAACCACTTGAATTCCATAGATTTGTATAGAATCTTTTCAGTTGGAAAAGAACTTTAAGATCACTGAGCAAACCGTTAACCAAGCACTGCCAAGTCCACTGCTAAACCATGTGCCTAAGCACCACATCTTTTAAATACCTCCAGGGATGGTGACTCAACCACTTCCCTGGGCAGCCTGTTTCAGTTTGGACCTTCACTCCAAATTGGGCTGAATGTGTCTCCAAGGACAGCTCACAGAGCTTTAGAAATACAATCTATTTCAGCACTGCTCTCTGGATAACCACATGTATAAGAAAAAGGCAAAAATGTAGTTAGATCTCCTCCTAGAACACAGAAAAAATTAGGAAGTAAAAGTTATAAAGACACAAGTGTTGTGTCTTTTTATTTTTTTCTCAGAAAGTAAGAAAATAAACTGGAAT
The DNA here is from genome assembly GCA_013400235.1 of Oriolus oriolus. Taxonomy (NCBI): domain Eukaryota; kingdom Metazoa; phylum Chordata; class Aves; order Passeriformes; family Corvidae; genus Oriolus; species Oriolus oriolus. Next base: position 9,704 of record VXBT01004000.1, read on the forward strand.
TATTAGCCACTTTTCATAATTTTCTCTCATCTCAAATTGGAAAGTGTTCTTGAGCTGGATTTTTCATGTCTAGTCATGCACAAGCCGTTCATTTTAGTTCAGTTTCAGAAGGCTGTAGTAGAATGAGATCATGTTTGCTGTATTCCTGATCCTGGCAAGACATCTGCATCTTCATGGACATTCTGGCCTTAACAATAGAAATGAATCTTTTGTTCAGAGACTCAAAAAATGACTGCAGTTAGGAAGGGCCTCTGAGGATTATGTAATGCCGCCCCTGTTCAAAGCAATATCAGCTAGAGCTGGTTGCTGACGGCCATGTCCAGTCAGGTTTTGAATATATCAGAGGATGCAAACTCCATAAACTCTCTAGCCAATTCCTGTTCTTTACAGCTTTTATGGCTAAACCCCCCTGTATTTCAGTTTGTGCCCATTATCTCTTTTTCTCTAGGTTGTCACCAGTGAGAACAGTCTGACTACATTTCCTTTACTGCCCTCTGCCAGATATTTTTAAATATCCCCTTGAGTCTTCTCTTCTCCACGTTGAACAGGGCCCTCACTCTTCCTCTGTCAGATGATCCAGTCTCTTAATCACCTTTGTGGCTCTTTTCTGGACCTGCTCCAGAATTTCTTTGTCATTCTTGTGCTGGAGAGCCCAGGACCTGGCCAGGTACTCCAGGTGTGGCCCACCAGTATCACACAAAGAGGAAAGATCACCTCCCTTGAGGTGGTTTTAAGAAGCCTTAATATTGATCTATTAAAATTAAAATATTTTTTATTTTGGAATTCAGAAATAATTATTTATTTCAACCAGACTCAAAGTGATTTTCTTCCCTATTAGGAGGGAAGAATTATAGTTAGGGCAGATTGAAGTAAGAATCTACACTGAATAGACAAGGTTACATTTGTGCTATGAATGCATTGCAAGTATTTCTCTATGTTTTTACTTAGTAGCTGTAGAGCTATAGAGATATTTATTCATTCGATCTCATACAGTTCCTGAGGCTAAATATGTTGGCTTTAGCAACATTTCTATGGTTGGTTAAACCTTAAAGATTCAAGCATTTCAATGCTGCTATTCACCTATCTTCTTCAGTAGGCTTCCATATACCCTTCAAGTTTACCCTTAAGATGGCTAAAGACTTGGAATAAAAAAAAATATTTAAGAATTATCTATGAGATGCAAGTATAGCTACAGAAAATCAATGAATATCTTTAGAAAAGACTGAAAACACACATCATATTTATGTATCCCAATATTATGGTTCTCTTTCAATTTTAATGGGCATTATAAATGGAGTATTCCCCCCAAGATTAATTTTTTTCCTCTTTAACTGACAATTAGGAAATACTAAGACTTTATTTAATATTATTAGCCTCAGGTACTCAATTTCTGACATTGCTTTTCATCATTTTGTCAAAGAAAAATACATGAGTTTTGATCCTATGTAAGTACACATGGCTTCTCCTGGGCTAGTCAGGTCTCTTATTTCCACTTGTTCAAAATAAGACATCGTGGGAGTGACTGTGGGTTCTCTGGGATATACCTGCAATCACAACTTGGTCTATTGGCTTGAGAAGCAGCTTTCTCCTTACTTATGAAAATCATCTGATACTTTATCCAAGTGGAAAATATGGATTTTAATTCTGTCAAGTTTCAGAATCTAGAAGCTGTATATCCAGTTCAGCAGAGTATTTAAGCACATACTTAAGCAGATATCTTCGGTTCATCATTTGATTACTTTTATGTACTAAGGTACTGGATTGAATTAATCTGGAAATTCTAGAAATGGTCCCTGCCTCCACTTAATTACATTGTGTTTCTGTTATAAGGAGTTGCCTAAGAAAGAACAACAATAAAGGTTTTCCTCACTGTTTTGCCCAGATGCACAAAACACTCACATGCAAGAGTGATTTCTGTACATGAATGGTACATGCATTTATCTTTAGAAAGTGTGAATAAGTTTAAAACAAAATTGCCATTTGAGAACAATAAAAAATAAAGCATCATATTAAATTAGGTCTAGCAATAGAATGAGTGGTAATTAATATGACCTTATGGCAAGATCATTTGATTTCATTAATTTGATATCAATTTTGATCATATTACAGGATTGATAAAAGATAATGGAGCTGCTATTATTTAGTGAGACTTCTATCATACTAGTGCTCATAATAAATATTTCTAAATCGTTGTAGCATATATCAATACATGAAACAATTTTGAAAATTACTTTTTCAAAGTTGAAAAACTCAGGAGTCTGGAAACCAGCGTTCACAAGGTTCTCAATCCTTGTGCAACAGTGGGTCAGATGTCAGGTACAACAAGTTATGTCTAGGATTTGCCCTTATAAACACAGACTGCTTGATGTGGCAGTAGGCTGAAGGTGGAGAATACAATTTCATGCCCTATCCACTTCCACTTCTGCATCCATCTGGTGCAGGGCTGTAGAAGAAGAAAGAAGTCACTGCAGAGCAAAACACTTGAGATACGAGACCTGCAAAGGTGGTTGGAAGCGAAATGGGGCTGTGAGGCAAAATGGGGTACATCATCCTGTGTATATCAGAATGAACACTTAAATTTGACAAGTCTGGGTTTCTTCTCTTGCCTGCTCTCTCATCTCTTAGTATCTTCTTGGGAGTATTCTATAACAGGTAAATTGTAACACCAGCTGACCAAGGAGCACACAGGGAGCAGTGAGAGAGGTGCTCTCACTTTCACCTGGACAGAAAGTATTTTTTCTGTAAAAGTTCCACAAAAGAAACTTTGGGTGGAAAAAGCTCTTCTTTAACCAGCTTGTGAAAGAGCATACACGGAAGTGTGGCTAAAGCAGGCTAGCACTGGGGATATGCCAGAAATCTTGCCACATCCTCATAAAGCTTGCTCCTCGGGATCACATCTTGGTTTGAAAGTGAGCCAAATCAGGTTCCTTTATCCCTCTTCCTCTTTTCTTTCCTGGGAAATCTCTGCTGGGAATGTGGATGCCTGTGCCCTGTAACACGAGTGTGATGTTTGGTGCGTTCAGGTGACACAATAGCTGCTGTGCATCTGCAGTCCTGACAGGGAAGACATGCCCAGTCCTCTGGTCATCTCTGCAAGCGTCCGTCTCGCTGTCTGCGTGCACCTGAGTCAGTCTGTGCTTTGGCCACGAGTCCAGCACACCTTGACTCTTCAGGCACAGTTGTCACTTCTCTGAGCTATCCAGAAATCCTGGACCAGTAGTAAAGTCATTTTTTCTGTACATATTCTATTTCCAGATTGTAGCAGACACCATACTGGGCACAAAATTACTGTACCTTGAGCTCAGGGGACTGAAACAGGTCTTTGAGCTTAGGACTTTGGTGGTTAAGAGGAGATCTATTTCTACTGGCTAAAATTTTCTCATTTTTTGTTTTACAATAAGATTGTCCACCAACACCTGGTGAATGTCACAGCTGCACTTCACAGTTTGGTAGCTTTGAAACAGAATATGTTGGGAAGCCAGAGGTTGTGTTGCCAAAGCAGTCAGCTAAAATTTTTAGCAAAGCCAAAAGACAGTCATAATTCTAAAACAAAATGGATTTTCAGCACTATGAATATGGAATACGAATATGGACCAGTGTAGGATATCTTAATGTGATTTGGGTTGGAAGAAATTACTTGAATACTGATGATATTCAGACAGCTGAAATTTGATTTTCTGACCATTTCTTTTATATGAATATATTTTGAATATATTTTGAGTTTATCTGGTTTGGGTATTCTCTAGACTTAACCCTCTACTACCCCCGAACTACTCTTTCTAGACTTTCTGGAAGCTTTTTATCACTATGTGCTTGAAACAGAAAAAAATAGCAATTAGGCACAATGATATCAAGCCGTTACTTTAAAAATGAGAGTTGGTTTAATTGTAATCATTTAGAAGAACATGCAGCAATTTCAAGTTGATATATCATTAAGATGTTCAAGAGACTTATTGTGTGAAAAAAATAAGCAAATTTTGATTTCAAATCACCTTCAGTCAAAATCTGAATTATTTCTTCCATCTCCCCAATGCACACACTCACATACATGTGTCTTTGTGAGGTCATATTGCGTGATTCATCTTTCTCATATACAAGAAAATGTATTTCTGTTAGCATTTGTCACTGCTATGACCCAAACCCTTAAAAATGGTCAGATTTGGGCAATGAGTTCAGTTTGCTAAACATTTAACTGATTCCTTCTGCCATTCCCATTTCTTTAATATATTTTGTAATTTGCAACACTTGAAAAAGATACCAAAGTCAATGAGAAGAATGCATGAACTAGCTGGCATAATTTCAGCAGGTTACCAAACAGCATTATCAGTCAAAAAATAATTAAATCGGACATTAGGACTAAAGAATTTTTGTTCGATTACATGAATTTTTTGCATGTAATTGTACTCTAATCTCATGAAAATTTGTCCTTTGGGCAATGGATACTTAACTATTGAGGATTATTTTTCAGAGGACTGAGTGGTGAGAAAAGTAAAAAAAATGTCTGATTTAATGATATCTTAGATTATTAGTAGATATAACTCATCCTTTAAAACAGATTCGAAGTTACAACAGAGAAAATAATTTAGCACCATTTTCTCTGAAACTGTATCCTCAGATTATTACATCATGTTTTGTGCTAAAGTGATGCTAGACTTAACTGGTAATGAAGCAGAGATTCCAGATTTGCAAAATGAAGCTATATTTTAGCCCAAATATACTTGCAAAGGACACAACTCTTCCTGTACAAATAAAATTATTAAACTTCAAATCATTAAAGGTAATGCATTTTATTCTCATTTGGACCTTACTGTTGGCAAGAAAATATATTTTCCGTCTTGTAACTTATAAAAACAAGTAGTTTGTAAAAGCACTGCATCACAATTTTTGTGAATTTTGTCAATATTCTTGACCTCACATTGTGAAAAGATGTTCAAGCTTGGAGAAAAACAGAAAAACACTCATCCTAGGAGATGTCTTAAAGAAATCTGAGAGATTTCAATAAGTGAAACTCTTTGACGACCACTCTAATGCCTATGCCTTTCGTCTCTCAGTTTAACAAAGAAACATGTCAGGGAACATTATATTTCTGTACTGGTGTAGACATCCCTCAAACAAGCCAAATGTCTGAATATAAAGTATGTTAATCTTATTTAAAAAATTACATCCTGCAACTGTTTGATGTGACTTGCTGTGAAGCAGTTTATCATAAATGTGAAACAGGCTGTTTCTTTAAACACAAAGAGAGACATATTTGACATATAGGAAACAGTAAGATCTTTATATAAAATCTAGATATAAAGCTCACTACGAAATGAGGATTTGCTAATAGGAAGTAAGTACATAGTTATTCCTGTTCTAATTGTATTCTGTGCTATTCAAAGAAGAAATGTGACATCAGTTGCTCATGTATGAACCAGAATAAAGAGAACTCTTTTAGTCTTAGAAGTGTTCATATTTTCCATGGTCAAAATCAGTTTTTGAAGATTATGGTTTAGTCACCGAAAGGAAGGAATTGGCTAAGGAGAAAAGGAGAAATGAAGGTGTGAATCTATGATCTTTCTCCTTAAGAAAGCAGCCTGGGAAAAATTAATGAATTTTCTCAGATAGCATAGTGTGGCTGAGGGATTATTTTTCCTAACTGCTGATTCCGTTTAAACCCCCTAAGCATCTCTTCTGCAATGAAAGAAAAACATGTCTCCAGATCTCTGAGTTAGGAGGAGACCGAACAGGTTATACTTCTGGAGGCCTGGGACACTCAGCCGTACACAAGGATTGTGACAAATGTCCTGACCTGTGACTGTCCCTTTTTCACAAATCTTCTTATAGCTTTGAGGAAAATTAAGTTTGTCTAAGTGACCTTCAACTTTGTGTTAGTACAAGCTCTATTTCTGCACAGGAAAGTAAGACCGGCATCTCAAGGAATTTTGCAGGTTACTGCTGCATGTATTAATTTATGTAGTACTGAAACTCAGACAAAATGGATCAAGAACTGTGTTCTGATCCTGAAGTCCACTATTATGTCACAGCTCCATCCCTGCAGTTAAAAGCGCTTGTCGTCTGACATAAGGTCCTTATTTTACGTAATCTGACATAGTTCCTAATCTACTTAATTTCAAAGGTTATTGGTCTACACTAAACTCTAAACTATGCCTAGGCTTTTCCTGGGCAAGTCCTAGTTAACACAGCTCAAAACTGTACCTAGGATTGCACTAACAGTATGAACAATATTCAGACAGTGCTCTGGCCTAATGATTTAGCCCTGTTTAGTTTATCAGTAGAGAAAAACATGAAAGCAGTGATTTATAATGGGAGTTTCCTTTGATAATCTTTTGTCTAATCTGGAACTTATTCCTAAAGGTGAATTTTTGCAAAGGCTGGTTGAGAGCTGGACAAGCTGCAAAACAGTTATTGCAGAAAATCCTTTTATTGCCTTGTTATCAAACTGTTTCAAAGAGGAGCACGGTTTACCCAAAGTGCCGGAAAGAAGAATGTCTTATTCATCAGTCATTATTAGATTACTCATCCACATATATTCTTGTCTATAAACTGGTTATCATTCATCAGTCAACAGCTTTGTCTGTCCCCAATAGTCCTATACTAAGTGTCTCAGCTGGAGGCTTGGGAGAAAATTCTCATCCTTAACATGCCACAGAAAGTGAGGTAACCAGAGTTAAAATACAGTGGCACTGAACCTGCAGCAAAATATTTTTCCCCTCAAAAAATAGATCTGCACTTCCAAATTCTTTATGTATAGCTACTGCTGTGATTCCTACAGACAGGACTCCACTGTGTCTGAAGGATTATAGCATATCTGAAGAATATCCAAGACTTTTGAAAATCTCTCATTGTAAGTGTGCTGTCCTATGTATTTAATCAATAATCTGTTAAAGCAGCCACCTGCCTTTGTGGGAAAGTGTTTTTTTTTGAAATGGTATAAAGAGTGTGTACAGCAGCACACCAAATTTCTGCAGCAGTACCCTCTGTTACACCTAAAGGAATACCAGGGAATATAGCTACCATTATTTGCCCTGGTTAAGCATGCACTTTCTGAATATATTATTGGGAAGCTACCTTTTGAATTTTTCCTCCAAGGGTTCTTTGGAGAATAAGTCTTCAAAAAAATCAGTTCTCTATATTTCTCCCTGCTGTTTGTCCAGATCTGGACCAGAAACCTATATGTAACTAGAAATTCTTTGGAAAACTCCAGACAACAAGTATCCATTCAACAGTGTATGACAAATGCAACCTCTTTAAAACCTGTACTCAATAAATCCTGCCGCAAATATCAGGTTATTTTTTTCATCCTCTGAACAAGTATGCCCCTAGGCCTTAAAAATACTGCAGAAATATTTTACATGATTCATGTGTCACACTGGGTTTGTGTAGGATTAATTTGTAGGAGGTGAAATTGCAGCCCTTCTCTGAGCTAGAGGTCATTTCATATGAAAACTTATAGCACCATGCCCAGATACGAGGGCTGCACAATTTTTATGTTTAATGAACACACTAGATTCCAAAATAGAGCTCAGTGGAAAGAAAGATTTTACACTGATTTCAGAAGTGATTGCACCTCTGTGTGTTTGCTCACATAAATAACTGTGCTCTTCCTTCAAGATGGCATATCTCTGGCTAGTGCATCATTCCTTATCTGGGTGCAGTATTCTGGCACCATCATTTGGTAACATATGCAGTTCTGAGCTACGTCAAGCAGTTTTCTGGTGCTAATGAATCTTTGGCCAGAACCTTATGGATGCAATTCCTTTCAGCCTCTCAGGTCCACAGATATTACTCCTATAGACATGGCTTCTTTCTCATCCCAGCTTTAACTGCAGGACTGGAAATCCCAGGAAGTAAAAAAAGACTCAGTCTGACAAGGGTCAAGTAATTCCAGATGCAGTGAGGAGTGTCAGGTTTGTGAGAGAAAAAGCCCTGCTGATGAGCATGGGTTTGTTCTCTCAATACTTAGGCCTAACAGCCCAAACTTATTCTCAGCAAGTGGAGGGCAGGACGGGCTTAACATATAGGACCAACATATCTCTTCTCTCTCAGGCCCTTTTGCACCACTTTACAGAAGGAGCACAGCTAACCACAAAGCCTACATTCTAGCCGGATATCAAGATCAATATTAATTTCTGAGCATTTCAGACACATTTTAGGCTTTAGTCCTGGTACCTTTTCTCCTTTCTGAGGGTGAAAGTCTCAACAGTCATCATAAACCTTGGATCTGACGCTTCAGCTTACTGAGATCTTACTTCCCCAGATATCCCTTTAAGAATCCCACCGCAGCTGTTTTGAGCTTCCTAATTGACCCAGTCTGGCAGCACAACTGGAGGAAAGACAGAAAAAAGACTTCTGAATTACAGTCACTGTTGGTTTTGAAAGCTCTACATGCCCATAAGTCTTTGAAAGGATGCAGCCTTGACTTGTACCCTGTGGTAGGTCTCACCTCTCCTCACAGCCTAAAGCAGAGGCTGATCTTTCTGACAATGGAAGTTTTTGCCCCATCCTTCCCCGTCAGAGATTTCTTTCACAACCCACTAGATAGCTCACAGAGAGCATCTGCTCTCTGACATGCACAAACCTACACCTTATTTGAAAGTCTCTAGTCTCTTTAGCTGCGTTTATATGGGGCCAGTCAAATGAGTATAGCACAAGCACTGGTTACTGAGAGACATTCAAAAATAGGAGTCAGTCTTAGCTCACTCATTAAAAATTTCCTGCACTCTTTCTCCTAAAAGTTATACTGGAAAAAAACCAAAACTGGTCTTGCCATAGCTGGGATACTTCTGCAATACAATGCATCATCAGGGAAATAGCACACAAAATGGAGAATAAAGCAAAAAAGAAGCCTTAACTTTATATAGCTGTTTGCCAAATCTTGTATGGAACTTTTACATTTATTTTCTTTCTTTGACCACAGATAATCCACTCGGCGTTGATTAAAGGCATATACTGCCTGGTCTCAGCTGCTGTGCATTCTTTCTATTTCTACTGTCTCTCAGAGCATTATAGCAGCCAGCAAATTACAACCAGCAACAATTATCCTCTTAAGAGAGCTTTCAAGTATCTATGAGTTCCCCATAAAGAAAAAGGAGATGCAGGAGAGACCTGTATATCTATATAAAGTACTGCTAGGGAAATTATAGAGATCCAAGAACAGCATTTCACAACTGAAGAAGTCAGAACCACTAGTAACACACATACACAAAAAAAGATTATGTTTTCTTGTCTCTTGCTTTAAAACAGATATTTGCAATCCTTGTGAAAAAAACCCTTCCATGAAATTCAAAGCAGTTGTATGCTGTTTCTCTTCTAGGATGCACCAGGGAACCACCAAGCAGTCCCTCTGATTAGAATGGGACTATGAAAATGAGAGTAGGGACTTTGTTTAGTGCCTTAAACATGCAGGTAGGGATATTTAGGGGCTCAGATGAGGAAAATGCTGTTTTAGGTAACTACTGGCTAAGGAGTAGTTAGACCTCTTAATGGTCATCTGTTGTGTAAGGAAAGGCATATAGAATGGAGCTGTTTACTTTAAAAGTCTTTTTAATATTCTAAAGGTCTAAGGTATTTTTGAAAAGTATTTGTTCAGTCTGGTGAGCAATTATTTTTCTAGATATTTTGTGGCCTGTGATGATCAGAATCAGCACAGAAAAAGCTCAGAAATTACATGTCTTTGGTTGTGGTGCTCATAGTTTCTCTGGGAGTGTTCCTTTTAACAAAACCATGAATACAAGTAACGAGAGAGGGAGAATAGCCTCCTGAGAGCCTCCATGCACAGAAGAGTTAGAAAACACTGAATAACTTCTATAAACAGAATAAGGGATATCAAAAATCTAGACGGAGCTTATTTAAAATTTTGATAAGCCCGTTGACCTACTTGAGGTTATATTTAAACGAGAACTGATGTAAAAAGCTGTCCTGGGATACATATTTGGAGCTCTTTTTCTTCATTCCCAAAGATGAACAAGAATCTTGAGAGACGAAAGTAAACGTATTTTGGATCACTTAAAGCAGTATTTCAGTTTCCAAGCGTCTTTCTTAATTTTTAACCCTATTCATATTTTACAAACCTAGGTTTTAAAATATGTTGTTTTTTTGACAAGAGCATCAAAAATTTTTGCAGAGACATTAATTCCAGTAGCTTATCTTTCCCTGTAACATTTCAGTTCAAGTTGGTCAGTGGGTATTTTGTTTTATTTCATTTATTTATTTATTTATTTTACAGAAAGAGCCTTCTGTCAAAATATCCCCAGCAAGCTTTCCAGTTGACCAACCCGATTACAATTAGTTGCAGCCTTATACAACTTAAGCTGATATTGCTCCTTGCTCTGGAGTGGAGGTAATGGGAATTTTAGCTTGTTCTACTTGGATTACTGCCTTGAACTAGATATAAAGTTCCAAATTTTGCATCTGCTAGGAAAGGCAATCTTATCTTTATTGTCTGTTACCTGCATTAAGCATGCACTCACATTTTCAGAGAAAGGGTTGTATAAATAACTTGAGGTGTTGCCTTAATAACTAATGTGGTTGCTAGGATCTGATGTCTCTTGCAAAAGTAAATCTTCTCTAATGATATGAGCACAATTCCCAAAGTCTTGTTTGCAAATTGATTTTAGTAAACTAAGGTTTTGTTTTATTTTCAGATATCATGTACTTGCTGCCAGTAAAAGAGATCTGAGTTTGTTGTATCTTATTCGTGTTACTCCCTCAGTTTATGCTGTGTTTTTGTCACTTATTTCTCCAGTTTCTGCTAACCTGTATCACTGCTCTTTTCCTTTCACCTGCATTCCGTGTTGTGTTCGGGTGCCTGATGTGGTACTTTGTTCTGCTTTTATAACTGATGCTTAATCAATTCATCTTCTGTACTTCACTTATAATCAGTGTGACAGGCTGACTTGGCACCCTGATTTGTTTATAAACTTGCAATCTTCCAATTAGAATCACATAGAAAAATGGTTCAAAACCAATTTGCACAGCCAAAATATGTAAACTGAGTGCGACCTCTATGGATATATTAGGAAATACGGACGGTATTTAATTATTTTTTGTATGAGACAAGATTTTATTACGGCTTGAAGTCTGGACCAAACTGAGCCTTACCAGTTCTTGTGCGGGATAAGCAACAAGGATTCCTTGCTGCTGGGGGAAGTAGATAAAATTTATCGTTATATTACACAGAACTTTCTTAGTTATTTGTAATTACTTTCCCTGATAAAGAAACTTTCATGCAGTGTTAGTCAAGGCCTCTGTGATCTCTGCTGTATTGGAGTACCAAATACTTTCACCCAAGGAGTGAAATTAGCCAGCAGGCTTGGTATTTGAGGTGAAAGCAAGTGTTTTCCTAAAGCTAAATCTGGAATTCAGTTTGCACTTAGGCAAATATTAATATGCTAACATTAATAAAGTTACACATGTGTTTGGATACATGTTAGAAATACAGCAAAACAGAGATGAAGAAAAGATCTAAGCATTACTGTGAGGATTTAATTAACCTGGCAAAAAAGCAGATAATGACTAAAGCTTGATGATTGACTTTCTTTATTATGTCAGTCAAGATATTCACAGTCTGAATTTCACCTTTGTGTCTCACTATAATCCTCTTAAAACATTATTTTTTATTGTAATAACAAAGTTTCCTTTCAACTTTAAAAATTACTAGAAAGGCTCTGTTGTTTTGTAAGACATGTGTTTAGGATCTTGGTTCTCATTCTTAGAGTTACTAAATTCCAGATCACGCTGATTGATTACAGCTTCTCAGTGCAGTCTGACGTGCCTGTGTACACATAATCTTCCACTGCTACAGCATTCTCTGCTGTATTGTGCATTTCAGGTTGTTGGCAACCCTCTAGTCATAATCTCTAAATCTACATGAAGATGTCCTGGCCATGGCAGAGCAGTTGGTCTAGGTGACATTTAAACGTCCCTTCCAACCCAAATTGTTCTATGATCCTATGATGTGTCAAGCATTTTGACATTTCTTCAAATGGTGACTTTTAAGAGATAGACAAACCAGTTAATAGTTTTTGGTAATAAAAGTTTGTTAGTGTCCAACAGAAGGGCACTTTCACAAAATGAAGATGAAGAATATCAAGGGAATCTGTATTGTGTCCAGCAGCCGAAACAAACAAACATACAAACAAACAAACAACTAAGGAACCCTCAAAATCCACCCTTCCCACTGCTCGTGATTTCTTCCTTCATTCAAAGTACAAAGGAATCCACTCCTTGCTACCCTTATACCAGTGCAAACCTTCTGCTATGACCCGCCCTGGGAGAAGAGGGGCGGGAGGGATGTAACTGTTCAACACCCTCAGTGCAGGAAGGTTGGGAAGACTGTACTGGTATCTAAGCCTCTCCCTGAGGCGGTTGTATATTGAGGGGAGGCATCTCAGCTTGGGGTAACAAAAATAGCAGCTTCTAAGCTGTTGTCACTTATTTCAGGGTCTCAGGACATCAGACAAGAAAAACAGCAGGGAAAGAAAGGATTTATTACTCCATCCATTCAACAAATCTTTTCCTTCTCTGTAGTGAAAACTCCATGGAAAAATCTAAATATCCAGTAAAGAAACATGTAAATTGGGTTTTGCCACCTTGTTACCTTTAGAAACCCTCATAAAATAAAGTCTAGAACTTGAGGTCTGCATCTAAACCAAATACAGAAAACCTTCTCTTGAACATGTTTAAGATGATATTGTTCCTTACATGTGAAGAAATTTAATTCCTCATTAAATTTCCTTATTTTTATAGATGTTATTTCTTTCTCAAAAGCTGATAATTTTTAAAATATATACCCAAAATGTTTTGTGAATACCTGTTTTTCTAATCAATATTTAACCTACTACTTAAAAAATTAAATTTTATGTGTACCTTTCATTCTATAGTGTTTATATCTCAGACTTTATTGGGCAGGAAATGATAAGGAAACCAAATTCATAATTTCTTTAGGTAACACTGTGACTATTTTACAGACAGGAAAGTTTAGAAGTTAGAAAATGGTATGTTCAAGATTTAAGAAGAATAGAGCTCAATCTACCTTATTTTCCACTGAGTATCTTTTCTGCAATGTGAAACACTGGACTTAACATTGAGAGCAATTACAGCTTAATTTAATAAATGAGGAAGAAGAAGATTATCAATTACCAGAGAAGAAGCCAAATTTTTTTCAATCATCTTGGCATTCTGGGAAGGGAATGCAAAGCAGAGACAAAAAATGACTGCAAAAGACACACAGCCGAATCTGCAGCTTTCCTAAGTGAGGTTTTCAAAGAAAAAGTATGATTTGAAATATTTCCTTCCAGAGTTATAAATACTGGTTTTTTTACATGACATCTACAAAACCAGATACTGAGATCAGTATTAAAAAAAAATCCAGTGTAAGAAAAAGACATAATCTGAACATGTCAAGTGCTAACCTGCTCATAGATAGCAGTTAACTAGGAAGTGGTATCTGATTGAAGGAGTGTGTAGTGAAAATAGTTATTCATCCAAAAAATTTTTCGCTATTAGAGCATCTTCTGATTGTTTTTGAAGAGCATCTTGACATTTTCCCAGTTATCCATTTACATGCAGCTTTTTTAGAAGTCCAGTTCATAAAGGCATGTAAATAGTCAAGGAGTTTAGCAATTATTTCCAAAAACAGTATTTTTCTGTGCAATGTTTAGTAAATATTGATTTTGTAGCAATGCTGTACAAAAAAGTAGTGGTCTAATTGAAAAAAAAAGTGGGCTTGGGCTGGCACACATAGATGAGATTGTTCTAATCTTACAACAAGTATTGCTGAAGAATGCAGAAACCTCTGAATTTTAAAGGAGTCATATATACAGCACAATATATACTTGTTCACTGTAGAGAGTGCAGCTGTTGTTAATGTGTTACAAAACTGTCCAGTCTCTGATGAATACTGAGCTATTCTCCACCAGTCAGACTGCATGTTTACAATACTCAATACATCTGGCTGACTTTAATTGCATTAGCTTTGCTGCACCAGAGGTGGCATAACTTTCATGTGAGCTAATTAGATTTGCTCAATTTAAACAGACACATTAATGCAGCTCAGCAAGGCTCAATTAAATCTGTTTTCAAAGCAAAGGCACGATTTGAAGCATTATGGGTAATGCTATGCAAATTGCCATATTGGCAGAGAAGTTGAGTGAGTTGTTTGCAATGCCTATTGGCACAATGTGTTTCTCCACTTAGATTGTGAAGTCTAAAACAGCAAGACATGTGTTCTACACCCTCTTTCTTGGGGCTCTTCAAAATGGTGCATCTGCCTTTCCAAGCGAAGGAAGTGATTTGTGAGTTTGTTTAGAAAACGGACGTCTTAGGATTTCATCCCAACCTTTGTGCCCACTGATTTGTGTTTTATATTCTTTCTCTTACTGAGGCAACAGCAGAACCTAATAATAATACATCTTCATAATGGGATTTCAGAACAATTGTATGTTCCTGGTGTTTCAAACTTATTACACTTACCATCACTCTTACCTTTTGCTAGTGCTCAAGTACAACTATCAATTCATTTTTTTCAGTTATGTACTGTGACCCAAAGTGCTTAGCTTTGCAGGTTTCCTTCTGAAAAGAAAGCCGCTAAGAGAATGCAACAGGGTTACCATCAGCCTGTCGCTAGGACCACTTTTCATTTTGGCATCAGCATACTAGGGATTGTTTCTCCTCACAAAATCAGGAAAAGAGAGGATCCTTTACGGGAACTCAAGTGAGATAAGCCTGCCCTAACTGAAGCTACATTTGCTTCTTCCAAATAAGGCATACTTATAGGAAAATAAACAGTGTAAAATTGACCATGTTCTTTGAAGTCAGTTTTTTTTTGTACCTAGATCAACGTCTCCAAGCATTTGCATCTCCTCTAGCTGCAGCTTCATTTGTACCCAAATGAATAACATGCACTTTTCCCAAAGGGAAGATGAGCTGATTAGGCCATTAGATGACCTTGTTTACAACACAGCATTGCTGGAAGATACTGCAATTAAGGGGATCACAGTAAAAGTAACCCTTTTATTTTAATGCTCCAGCTTGGATGCATAAAAGGCGCACCATACGCTTGTTCAAGTGTTCTCAAAGGCATGTTATGGACTGCTTTAATGGTTTGTGTTCTGATGAGATATTTATGGAGAGGTTGATTGGTAAAAGCAGTCTCCAGAACAGGTTCTTCAGGATTTTCTAATAAATATGAAAACATTTGATCTCTAGGGTCCATGGCGTGGCTGTTAGTGTACAGTGTTTGCAGTTTCTCACTATTTTGTGTGGGGATTTGTAACCTCCTCCACCCTCTTTTTATGGCTCTATAGACAAATTGCTTTTTTTGAAGGAAAAGATCATAGATTTGTTAAGATTTTCTTGACTTTTGCATGACTTTGAAGGGCATTTAAGAGGAGGGATAATATCCTCTACTGGCCAGAGAATATGGCTCATGGGCTTAAAATCAAACATTTGAGTAAATAAAAGATACAGCTTAGTGTCCAAAATCAGAGCAACATTAGAGGTAGCAGCCAATTATTGAATCCCATTGTCTCATCTTTTAGACACTTATACACAATTATGCCTTATTACTGGAGTCATAATCACAGTAAATTTAAAATACACTGACCCCAAGAGGGTGTCAAAAGAGTAAAAATCAGCAGTTTTATTAAACAATATATAGAACTTACAGCCATGATGGTGTCAGACTAACCGATATGAAGCAGATTGCTCTATGATTAGCCAAATGCACAGCACAATTATACTCTACACATCAATTATAAATAGGAAAGAAAATCCATTTGCCATGTACTTTAGCAGATTCTGTGTTCTGACAGCATATCCAGCTTGACTTTAACTTTAGTTGAATTTTCCATTCACATTCTCAGAACTCATATGTTTAATTCTCAAACTCTAGATTTTGCAGAAATAAATGTTTTGAATGGAAATAGAGTATGTTTTACAGGCTTTTGGTCTGAATCTCTAGAACTACTTCCCTCAACTTGATCCATATTCAGAAAACTGACATCTGGCAGAGGCTCTGCTCTACTCTGTTCTAGCTGTCCTCTCTGGCAGCTCTCCAGTAATACATATCCAGACTATAATGTTTTCAGAATTTTTGCTGTGTCACCTCCACCTCGGGGCATTTGCCCGAAGTGATGAAGCAAGTATTGGAAAAATATAGAATAAACCCAGCCAGTACCCTAAAAACTGATAGACTCATCTTTCTCTTGCTGTTTATTTTTTGGTGTTTTTTTTTAAAAAAAAATTAAATCTCTTCTATAAAAACATTTAAATTTACTTTAATTACCATATTAATTTGTGGATTTGAATTAAACAGTGAATATTGTTTCCTCTTTCCCAGTTTGATGATTTATCTATTGACTTCACCTTCTAAACTGCCACTAGAATATGAAAGTAACACCATACTGGAACAAAATACTGGTTTGTAAGAATCTTTTGGTATTGTAGATTCCAGTGTTCAGATTTCAGATACAATGGCAACTGCTGATGTGTTAATACCTTGAAAACAGAACACATTCTCTGAAAACCTAAAAGTTAGCTTGAGGTAATTATGTAATTAAAATTTAATAAAGATGGGAAAGAGCAAGAAACTTGGGAATTAGACGTGCTCATGTAATTTGCACTGAATATCACCCCTGAATATTTTTCTGTTCAATATTAAAGTTTTAAATAATTTAAAGAATTTTAAAATATGGTTTTAGTAATAATATAAAGTTTACATAATTTCTTCAATTTATTTTCTCTTTCTCTCTAAAATATAATGTTAATGTGAAAAGAATATTCCTTCACAAAACTTTGACACACAACACATGAAACCCAGCTGCAGAAGGTGAGTTTGCTTATGCTTTTCACAATACTCTTCCTGGAATAATTTCAGGGAGAACATTTGAGATAAAAGGAAGTTTAACTGTATTTTATATTCTTGATCCCAAACTTGACAACATTTTAACTAGATACCTTTTGAACAAAAAGTGACCTTTAACTAAAGTATTCCCAGCTGGAAGCATTATAATTATAATGCTTATTTATTAATATGACTTATAATGCATAAAAATACTCTGCAGTTATGGAAAAGTCAGTTAGGCCAACACCCTAGAGGACACACTCTAAAAGGATAAAATGCAATAATAGTGACAATTACTTTCATCCAGAAGGACTCAAAATTAGATTATGAGGGTGACATGGTTTCTCCATATTTAAAGGGTCAGAGTACCTCTGTTTGATGCCAGTGATTATGTGATTGACTCTTCATGTTCCTAGAAATATTTTCCACTATAAGCTGAGTTCATGCTCTCTCTCTTTTAAGGGGAAAAAGAGGATGAAAGCATTTGAGACGAAAAACTGTTCAAAACAGGCAAGTACTTTTGGGTCAAGGAAACTAGAATTTTTGCCTCTCTACCTTTAGATATTTTTTAACATGCATTTGAAAGGGGGTTAGCTAAATGTTTTGTGTTGCACCAGATTTCTTTTCTATTACTCTGTGAAAGAAAATATCCTTGGAACAGTGTTTACCTAACCAAAGATTCAACTTCAATATGCTTGTCTTTCACATTGTTTGGAGAGAAATTTCTGTGAAGAACCTCCATATGTTTTCTCTGTTCCTTTTCTGTTCTAGAAAATCTTCAGATGTCTGTGGATTTTTCCTGGTGTCATAGCACTAGCGCTTATTTCAATTGCTCAACAATATTTCTTTATAGCATAGAAATGAGTATTTTATATAATGATACCATTTCTTTTTTGATCTTAAATCACAGCACATTGGCCTGCTCTTCTGGTATCAACTCCTCTTTTCATGTTATTATAGAGAAGGTCAAGAACGTACGTGCTGCTCTGGTTTTTACATATGGAAAAGATGGGTAAAGAGAGGTTTTTCAGTATGACAGGCAAAGGTACAAATAGATCCAATGACTTGGTTGAATAAGACACAAGTTCCAAGCTGGAAGTACAACTAATCGAAACAGACTTCTCAAGGGAGATTACAATGTAGTTTTTAAAATAAGCTGAAACATGTTTCAAGTTCTGGCACTAATACTGTTTCTGAGGATGCCTGCCGCTTGTGGTATAGAAGGTCAGACAAGATGATCACATCAGTCACTTCTGATCTTCAGGTCTATTCATATGCCGACCCTCCAACTTGCCATGGTCCAAGTCTGGTGCATCATACTTAGAAGTGTCTCAGAGAGAAGCCTTTGTGGCAACTAGGCAACTCCTCATTCATCACATATGAAATGCAATGGAGATTCTTTTCACATTCTGTAGAGAATCCTACATTTTTTTTCATAATGCTTTATTCAAACACAAATTTAAAACCACTATTGTTTGGAAAAAAAATACATTAAAGCTAGGATTTGATGGAACCAAAGTCTTCAAAAATAAAATAATTATTTTAAGAGCTGTGTCTTTGTAAAGCCATTTAAAAATGTGTGTGTTTTGATGTTAATCCATTACTATTCTTGGTTATATTGTTTATAGCAGAAAACTAAAACTTTTCAAATGTAAGTATAGCATCATATTTATACTGATCATTTTGATACATTTATTATATCTTTTTTTTAATCCAGAGAAATAAATGAAATAATCTTCTTCCTCTGAAATCAAGGATTCCATTGGTATCTAATTGTTTTCTACTTTACAACCTGCACTGTTTTATTTTCTATCACATTGGGTTTATTTCAGTGTTCTAATAAAACAAGCTGTGTATTTAAAAAGTGTAAGACTGTATTTTAAATTCGATTTTCGCAATGTAACATATTAAATTTTACTGGCCAGATACCTATGAATTTGTTGATCTTGACTATTTTTTTGAGTGGTATAAGCTATCTAGAACTAGAAAAATTAAGTATTTAGCTTTTTTGTTTTGTTTTGTACTGTTGTTGCAGTCAGAAGAGTCTGAAGTTTATGGTTGTGGGAAGGTATTTAGGTTGGTGACCATGCAACATGAAACCAGAAGAAGACAGAGCGAACAGTAATAACAATTAAAATATTTATTTATTTATTTTCCTGGCCATTTATTTATTTAGTTATTTATGACCTGGTTGAAGAAACTTGAGCCTAAAAACCTGTCTGGTTTCCTAAGAAATTTTCCTCTCTGAAAAACAATTAAAAGCATAAGGGAGAAGACTGTGGGCTTTTCTAAATAATTCTCTTTTTTATCTCTATGTGTAGATGGGATAGCTGGCACCTTTGGAGAGCTGAGTTAAAAATACTTTCTCATGTACTGTGCCTCCCTTTTCAAAGTATTTTTTATGAGGCATTTTGCTTGCAGAAGCACATCTTGAGTTGGTGTGTATTTGCATTGCCTTTTTCTGGATATAGTGCCACAAGCCTGCTCCTAAAATCTGTTGGGATCAATATGACATATGTTACATATCTCCTTACGAAATGTAGAAATTCTGTGAGAGCTAATTTAAGAAACCATGAATATGGGAAATTTTATCTACTACACTTGTTAAAAAAAATGCATAAGTTTACATATAGATGTAACATTTTATAAAGTGAATGTGATTCAGGAACTCACATATGCTATGATAGTGCGTGTAATAATTGAAAGCAGCTGATTTTGCTAACTGAAAGCAGTTAACTGGGTGCAGATGTGCTCCAACTGCATGTACATAAACAAATTCTGTTTGGAGGAGTGGAGGAGTTTAAACCCAATTACCATGAACAGTTCAATTTTCAAAATTTCACAGAAAAATAGAATCCATCATGGTAGAAAGAAGCATTCCCTAAAGAATCATTGTTGTGACGATTCACATTACTTGCTTTTAGAGACAACAGTTACGCAAACGCCAGATACAATGAATCTTGAATGTTAAATGTACACTTGAGAGTTCCTAAAGACTATGCTAACACTTTAAGACAATTTGCTATGTATATGAGTATATAAAGAAAGCCTCATTTGCACAGACTCATTCTCTGATAAATGGATTAAACCAATTGTGTATTATGCTTTTGGAGACATTTGTGTTTAATAATTATTATGATTCTGATATAACATAGCGAATGTCTCCTGGCCTCTATACAACCTAACTATTTTAGAAAAGAACGTAATTTTTAAAGTAATGTAGTTCCAGTAAATTGAATGCCATTAAATTATTGTAATAATGTATGGTACAAAAACTTATACTTTTGCAAACAGTTGCATAAATGTAAGTTTCATCCTAGAAGTTTTACTGTTCATTTTGCAAGCAGAGCTGCTGCAAATATTTAAATGAAAAATTGCCACATTTTTAATGTCAGGCGATGTAGACTTTATCCTAGAGGCTACTTATTCTTGTGAGTGGTTCCACAAAACAAAAGTTAAAAGGTCCACCCTCAGGAGTAAAGTCATAAAGATCAGGACCACCTTCAACAATGCTATACCTTAATATTTCAAATTGAATATTTCAGTTTACAAGGTGCAGAGCTGCTAAGTAACTTCGCACTTATGCTGTGACCGTATAGCACAACAGACATGACAGATTCTCTGAACAGTGCAGATCTTATACCACTCTAAATACCATCAATGAATTTGTTAGCACATAATTTTAAAGAAGAACTCAGATAATTCCCTAAATACTCTGCAAAAGAAGAGAGAGAGATTTGAGGTTACCTAGGCTGAAATGAACTGAACTGATCTTGCAAATGTTCCAGAATGGAGGCCTGTTTGCTTGAGGAAAATCTTTTCGAAGCAAATCTGCTGCAATTTTTTTTTCGTATATGTTTCATGAGAAATACCTTAAATCAATGCCTTATCTGATTTTAGAAGGACAAGTTCTCTGGATTAGATTTATATGTTTGTTATAAATTCAAACTATGATATTCAACTGGTAAATGGCAAGTTATCTTAAAAATCGTGGATAGATAACTTTGTGTAGAACAGAATCCAGTTGGACAAACAAGTTTTTTTAGTGTTAATAACAGTATCATACAGATAATTTGTGACATGTTGCAGTGATATCAGTCCATTATATGTTACTATTTATAACTACAAAATATTTTCCAAAACAGCCAACATGAATTATTCATAATTTAATTCCTTCTTGACTTTCATTTTAGTAACAGCTGGAGACGCCCAGAAGCTGGAGAGGGATCACAGGTCAGCAGGAGAGCACCTGCAGAGCAGCACAAAGGAATTCCAGCCACTCCAGCAAATGAGTTGGCTTCATCAGGGGGTCCCACTTAAATGGCTCTGTGCAAACGCACACAACATGGGGAATAAACAACAGGAGTTAGAGATGTGCATGGGCCTGCAGGGCTACACTCTGCTGGAACCACAGAGACAGGGTGGGATGGCTCCTATGACTCGAATACTGGAATGGAACGGTCCAGGCTTGTTTTGAAGGACAGGCAGAGGAGATGAGTGCAGCAGAACACAGACTCATACTTGCTGAACTTTTTTCTGAGTGAACAGGAGATAATCTCCTGACACATCTTTTTCCTTTCCATTTCTGGAGTTATGCTGGCCAAAAATTTCTGGGTTTTCTGTGTTGCGTTGTCACATTCAGTGAACCAGCCATGTGTTATATTGCACGAATAAAGCTAAAATTCTGCAACTCTTAGCTTCATGAGTGATCCTTGCTAGCATAAACCTCATCGATTAAATGCATACATGCAAGCAAAATTTACATTCCTTACGTGCCTGTCTGGGTTATATGACTGTGCCTCCTTGCTTTTGAAGTAGTCTTTGTCTACCATCAAGGAAAACCTAGTGCAACAGAAATTGCACAAAATTCTATGATAAGGCCCTGTGTTCACTGACTTATGACTTCGCCAAGCTACCAGATGTGCTCAGTACCTTTGTTGAACTCTTTATTTGAAAAAGTATATTTATTAGGTATTCTTAGTATGTAACCTGGTGATTAAACAAGTTTTGTTTGTTGCAGCCCTTAGATGAGAAGTTTCAGTACTTCAGAACTCAGAAGACTTAATAAACTTTGGAAGACAATTTGCTTCCATGTCATGAGCTTCTTTTTTTTCCCCTCATATATTAAAAAAATATATTGTTCATATTTGCTTAAATTATGATCCCTTGAAATGATCTTTTCATAACACAGTGGGTAGATTTTAGTCTGGCAGTCAATTTTCTGCAGTTTTCTTTGATAGAGAACACGTCCCTTTTCTTTGTAGCCTGCACAGACTGCATCTCCGGGAACAAATGAACATGCTCCATCTGAGGGCTGCAGAAACAGAATAGGGCATTATTTGAAGTTTCCTTTTGCAGGAGTAGGAGGTCATAGAATCTGACTAATGAGACCCATTCCTTTGTATAGCAGGGAGCAGAGACTATCATTCCTGAGACTCCAAGATCTCTGACTAACAAAGGTGTGGGACTACGGCGCAGCAGTGCCAACAGCTCATCCCTACAGCTCCCTCTGACATTATCAGTGACAGTAGGGATAATATCACGTTCCACCATGCCTGGTAACACCTAGAGAACAAGACTGCGGTATCAAAACACGGAATCAATATTTTTCCCATTGGTAGGGGAAGCCATGATGCCCTTTAGCTGATGAGGATCCTTGCTGAAGACAGACA
Organism: Oriolus oriolus; assembly: GCA_013400235.1. Lineage (NCBI taxonomy): Eukaryota > Metazoa > Chordata > Aves > Passeriformes > Corvidae > Oriolus > Oriolus oriolus. The sequence continues at coordinate 32,222 of VXBT01004000.1, forward strand.
GGGTGTACTTCCTACCCCCCTGTGCTAAAGTGTTGTCTTGGTGCTGGTATTTGTGTGCTATGCATTTAAGGCAGGACTAAAACAAGACTGAGACTTTAGTGAGGGCTAACAGGAAAAGTTACCAGCAGAACCCATTGAAGTGTACATTTTCAGTACCCATATTTTTAATACGTAAACACAGCACTTTTTTTCTTTTTTTTCCTCCATTGCCCAAGCCTCATTCAGATTACAGTGCAGAATGAACTGTTAATAAATCAGATCATGCACTGCAAGAGGCTTTCATGGGACCTCTGTCTCTTCTGCTGCAGAATTTGTGAGCTGGGTAGTTTATCAGATGGTGTCAAAGAGTTTTTCCCTGTTCCTTCATTTCCCACCCTTGCCTACCATTGTGATTTTTGAAAATTTGTACGTAACTATGAACTGTAATGGTAGGTTAATAAATACCTCAGTTGTTTCTGAAGCCTATACTTTCTTGTCAGGTCTTAGTTTAAATTGATCAGTAAGCTCAAAATTGGACAAATGTGACTGTGTGTGCACAGACAGGAATAAAAACACGTCTTAGAAAATTAGGCTAAAATGGTTTCTTGATTATTATGATTCACTGCTACTTTTTAAAAATCAGATTGTACTTCTGCCTTAAAAAGAAATAAAGAGAAGGTTTCACTAACAGAAATTACTTTGTTTCAGGCTACCCAAAAATGATATTTGATGCTCAGAAAAGCTTAGGCCAAGGTTTGCGAATCAGGTCAATAAGAACCCCACTTGTATATAAAATGTAAAAATTTGCTCTTAAATTAAAGTCAACATTTTTGCCTCTACTCCCTTTATTCCAGTTTCCAATTAATAAAATGAGAACAGTAGTATCATCTTTAGCCTCCTTAGAGACACATGATAAAGAAAAATACATAAAAAGGAAAATGAACAAACAGGGTCAAATATCCACTTCTTGCCCACAAACATCCAAAACATGTTCAAATATCCACTTTATAGAAAAACTGACTTCTCTGGGGGCTGGAGAAAAAGTTAAAAATTCCAAACAAAGCACATTTTTCATCCTCTTGTAGGAAATAAAAGCACCAAGAGGATCAAAAATGCTTTGTTTTACTTATAGCCAATGCTCTTCACAGAAAATCTCTAAAATACACTGGATCTTGGGATCCTGAGAACTACAGCCCATATTCCAATTGTTTCTCATATGAGAGACCATTCAGACAATGACAACCAGAGCTAAGAATCTGGGAACTAGGTGGCTTGGGATTTGGTCCTGAAACTCTGAAGTATTCTGCTCCATGGCAGGGAGACTATAAGACAGAAGAGTCCAGGTTTAGGCTTTTAAAGAGGATCAAAATGCATTTAAATTCTTTGGGCTGCACATTATGTTTCAAACATTCACCTACTGTGTGACACAGCTCAATGTTTGAACAGCTTCTTCCACTTAGATGGTAGGTTTTGAACTTTGTTTCCTCATCTCCAAAATGCCTTTCCACTCCTTCAAAGCTGATGGCCAGTCTCCCAGGCAAAGTGTCTGTTCTGTGTGATCCAGAGCTTTGAAGGGTTATGTCAAATCCACAGCTGGGGAGTTTGAGCTCTAAGAGCAGGCAAGCAATCAGTGGGTTTCTACCAGAAAGCAGTTTTCTGGGCCCTTTCATCAAAAGAAACTAACATATTTCTCAGAAAAATTAAAGTTTCTATAATTTAGATTTCCTTTCTTTTTTTCATTTTCCCATGAAAACCGGTGTCATCAGAGAAGTCTAATTGATTCTCTTCACATTTTGGTATCTAAAAACAGAAGGAGTTTTATGTTATGGAGCTCTGACATGAAAATGAAAATGGGAAAAAAACTAACAGACTAACAAAATTGACAAAAAGCCTACTAACACTGCTGTTTTACCTGTGAAGCCGTAAAGTGTCACTGCGACACATCACCCCTCCTGGAGTGGGTGAGGTATTTCTATGATGACCTCCCACTCTATGCTGTGCCTAGATCAGGATTTAAGGCACACAAGCCCATCCAAACTGTGTTTAAACTCCTGCAGTGCTGGGTTGGGGTTACAACTTTCAAAATCGTTGTTTCCCAGTATGTGGATCCTGTGAGCCTCAGGAGCAAGCTTTATATCCTCACCTTTCCATCCTTAGAACAGGCTCACCTAAGGCTCATTTTATGCACAAAGGGATTTGTAATGAATTTTTCTTGCTGCACTGCTTCTCATGAGTGAGTGACATTTCCCACCTACCCTTTATAACATCTTGTTCTCAGCTTCAGATTTACTTGCCTGTCACTTTGCAAATTCTAAAATGACCAGCGGGTTCCCTCTGGACCAGTCAAACACCCTGTTTTTCTAGGGAACACAGTCTGTAGGTAGCTGAAATTTTGGTCTAAAAAAAAAAGATAATTAACATTTAAAAGAAAAATAATAGTTTATCAGTTTCTGAGAACTCCACTCAACAAAAGCTTGTTAACTTCAAGTGGAGTAGCCACCTCCCTTCTCTGACTGCATAACCAACAGCCTTTGGAGTGCTCTAAGTAGTCCACTCTCAGTCATTTGAAAAGCAACATGTGGCAGGTAGGATATAATGATGTGCGGGCAGCCCTTGTCCAAAGTTTCTTGCTTACCAGGAATGCCCAAAGTGAGTTTGCTTTGGGCCTGTATCCTCTATGATCACCCTCAATCTCAACTGCGAAGCCACACAAATGAGTGAAGTTAGGTACCTCAAAATGAAGCCCAGGTTTGAGCAATGTTGAGAGAGGGCACAAAGCCCTCTCATTCCCATTTGGGGCAGGAAGTTGATGGAGGTCTTTATATAATCCAAAGACTTCCATTCAGTCCAGATTTGAAAACACTCCTGATCAGCCATCTGTAGCTGGCTTTTACAAAGTTGAGTAATTGGAGCAGTTTCCACTGAAAAGCACAGCAATGAAAGGAGGACACTTTCATCCAAGCACACATACAGCAATCAGAAATGTCACCAAGAATAAGGGAGACAAAATCAATCACCAGCTGTCACCCTCTGTGGCTAGTGCCTTCCTATCTGGAGTTGTTTGCAAAAAAATAATATAAAATTCATTAGGAGGCTTTTATTGCAGACACCATACACCACTAAAGAAGATTTGCATTTCATGGCCAACCTTGTCCATTATTACATTCTGGACAAGACTTCATCCTGTGCTATTTCCTAAGAAAACTCACTGAAGTGAGTCCTAGGAAGGATGCAGATGGAAAAACACCTTGATAGATACCAAGCTGATTTATGTCCAGTACATAAAGGGGCTTGCAAGAAGACTGCAGAGGGACTTCACAAGGAGATGTAGTGACAGGACAAGGGGAAATGGCCTTAAACTGAAAGAGATTTAGATTAGGTATTAGGAGAAACTCTTTACTGTAATGGTTGTGAGGCACTGGGACAGGTTGCTCAGAGAAGTTTTGGATTCCCCATCCCTGGAGGTGTTCAAGACCAGGTTGGATGGGGGTCTGAGTGGAAGGTTCCCTGCCCACACTGGTGTGATTGGAGAGATGATCTTTAAGGTCCCTTCCAACCCAAATTATTCTACAATTCTACCATTCTATATATGCGGATTAAGAACTAAGCATGTGGATTTTGTTGAGACTAAAGAAGTTTGGAGCATTCACAAAGAGCTGTGGGTAACTCTAAGGTCTCGCCAAAAATCTTAGAAGTTTAAGATCTTAAAAATCATAAAAATTGTCAAAGAAATTATTTCAAGACTGAGACAGTGCTAAACAAACAGTAGGTGAGTGGATACTTTCAATAATGGATTTAAAAACTGTACACTACCACACTAAAACAGTACCATAAAACTGACTCGGAAGAGAAGGCAGGGTTCCTGCAGAAAGCCGTTGTGTATTAGGAAGAAAGATGCTTGTGTTTTCATTCAGTTATACAAAAACAGAGAGAGTGAATTTAACTAAACTGACAGTTTCTAACTTCTGAGTGTTTCAATTTATAATCTACACAATAGTTTCACACAACAATTTTTTTTAAAGTATTATCTATAAACAGCCCAATTCTGCCAGATTTGGAAGAGTACCTAGAAGCAAAGAGGATTTGTGTCACTGGGCTCCAGCAGATAATTCACTTTTCCAAAACATTTTGGAGTTGCATGCATTTACATAAAATTTTAGAAATGGATAAACTGATATTTGCATTCAACCAGAAGCTTGGAGGAAGTTAGTCATGGAAGCAGTCTCCTTTTTCTTGTTCTGAAAAGCTAATAAAATTTTCAACAGTTTTAAAAAATAGAAATGTGTGTATGCTCTTACATGCAAAATAAGTGTGAAAAAGGTTTAATTTTTAGCAAAGTTTTCTTCATATAGGCAGTGTAATGTATACCTCAGTAATTATTTTATTATATTTACATTTAAAGTTGTAAGTACAATGCTTATGGACAAAAATTCTTTTATAAGTTAATATAGCATAGCACTTTTTTCAGTACTATTATTGGAGGAGAAGAAGAAATTGTTGTAAGAAAATAAGGTGCCCGGGGCATGACATTCAAATATTGTATGAAACAGAAAACAAATTATCTGACTGGAGAAGATGGCAGCACAGAGTAGTGTGAGCACAGATATCTGTGAGTTCCTTTCTAAAGGCAGTGTTTTGGCTTGAAAAAATGCCTTGTACTGTCAAATCTCACTACTACGAGTGTTTTATATGCCCCATTCTAGTCTATGCAACTCATTGAGGTTAATGGCCAGTACAGCCACTATTCTTTATGAAATAAAGGACTTTATTTTCATCTTTAGGTTCTCTGAGGAGTAACACAAGCATAAAGGGTATTTTCAGCATATATGAAATATAGCTCTATTAGAGAACTTAACTAAATTATGAGCTTTGAAGTAGAAAAGCTGCCAGTTCTGTAGGATGATGCCTTCTATATTTTTGAATGTAACAAAACTATAAGGCTCCAGGTTTCTTTCTAAAAGATAAAACCAAAAATCCACAGCTGTATACCTCAATAAAACACAAAGGTGAAAAATAAATTATATAAAGATTTCATGTGAGAAAACAGGTGCTCCTAAAAATCTGAGCATTTCAGGATAAGCAAACTTTGAAAGGAAAAAACTCTTTCAAAATCTCCTTAAAATGACTTTATTCATCCACGTATTTATATGAAGAAATGTTGTGACAACCATACAAGAAGATAACCACAGGACTTTTGAAGTAACCTTTATACTAGTAGGTTATTATAGCCAGCGTTTCTATATTTGTATGCAAATGCCAGCTGAACTATGCAATTCAATAACTTCTTGTGGCCTAATTTCTAACCAGAAAATGGGTTACATACAACAACAGGAAATAAAATTTCTCCATGCTTTCATTTTTATTAATTTTTGTGTCAACTAAGTCCCAGGATCTTCAATTGATTACTAAAGGTTTGAATATTCCTATGCAAACCTTTTTAACATCATTAAGAAGTGACTGTCATTTAAAGTCTTGCATATAGACCCTACAAAAAACCAAGCACACTCTACATTCAGACACAAGAAAATTTTACAGAGTGGCTATTGACATGGCTTCTATTTGACCTGCTGTTATTGCAACAGCTAGTGGTACCAATGCATGGGTAAGCAGCACTAACCAAATGCATCTAGTGGATACTCATGGGTGTCAGGAAGAGGTAGTCAGTAGAGAGTACTAGCTGTCCCATCTACAATAAAAACTGCATGTAGTATTTTCCATAACTGGTTTCTTTGAAATACTTTATAGATTTCTTTTTTTTTTCATTATTGTTTTGTTTTGTTTTGTTTTGTTTTGTTTGTTTTGTTTAAGCATGTCTATTGATGCGTGTCCCATTCTAACCAAAATAAACATAGTTTGTGGTCAAAAAAGGGTCCACACTGTTTTCTGAACTGCACTCCTTGTCTTGTAAGAGATACTAAAATTTGCACTACCCAGCTTTCTGGATAATGAAGGAAACAACTGGAAAGAATGAAAACAACCTGCTGATCCATTTATCAAGTTTCTATTATACTGCCACCAAGCCTCTGGAAAAGGCCCTGGTGCCAAAAGAAATAAATGGGCAAAAATGGCATCTGCAATAAAACCTAATACTTTAACTGTAGCTTGAATCTGAGTCAAACTACACAAGTTTTGTATATTTTTTTTAGCTATAAGAAAGCGTACATGAATTATTTATTCAGCACCAATTCCTACAGCATTATCTAAGCTTTGGAGGCTGTTAACCTGCATAACTGTGGGGCACTTGCATGGGCGGTGTTAAACATTCCTGCCAGCAGTCCAGAAGCAATATCCTTTTATGAGAGATCTTGGGGAGAAACAATCCTTCCCCTTGCAGCAGCAGCAGGGTGCAATAAACCTCTCAATATGCAGCACAGGGCATTCTGGTGCCTGTGGAAGTGACTCTGAGCTCCCTCAGCACAAGGGAGACTCCGAGGGCAACTGCCATCAAGGATACTTTTGTCACTGTGGGAAGGATTCACAAACTTGTTGACAAGAAAATAAAAGAAAAAAAAAGAAAAATTAAAATTTTAGTACTGCATTCATATTGCAAGCTAAATAACTAAATATTTTTTGCATCAGTATGAATTATGTATTTAAAGAAGTACTTAAGAAAGGATAAATATGGATGTTTAGATTAACTTACACAGTAATGACAGTATTAATGTGACACATATCCTTTTGATTAAATGGGTCAAAACTGTCTCATGGCTGTAGTTAGTAGTTCTAATTATTGTCACAATTCCAGCTAGAGTCCCTGAAAATTGTGTGGACTTTTCCTTTATTTATATGAAGCAAACATTTTATTTTTCTATTAAACTGTCAATTTTCACTTTTCAGTGGGAGACTGTTTATCCCAGGGCTCAGTGAGGCTGTGTTGAATAAATGTGTCAATGAAATGTGATATCCAGTTGAAACAATGAGACTGAATATAAATAACAATTTAAAAAATTGAAAAAATTATGAGACACCTACCCTCTAAAAACAAACAAACTAATTAACTAGCTGATTAACTAACAAAGCAGTCCTCTTTCTTGTGCTGTTCAGTCACAACCCCCTCCTTATTCTTTACACAATCCCTCCACATGCAGAACGCTACAGTCTTCTGAACAATAGTTTTAAGTGACTAGTAAGAAGAAAATATTATGTTTTCACTCATCAATATTCTCTCAGTGCTGAGGAGTTACTTAGCTAGACCTTGTTAGATAAGAAAAAAATATTGAATATTATGGATGGAAAGAGGAGCACTCTTGATCCTAGGATAATTTAAATTGATGCAGATCAGGAAGCTGAAGGCTAAAGAAAACTTTTTCTGTGTTCTTTAATTTTGTTCTGTAACTTAACTGTGGGAAGCTATATCCCAAAAAGCCTTGAAAGAAATTATGCCGAGTGTGTTTACTTTATTCTTACTATAAAACACATCTAAGTAGTCCTAAAACATATTTATTTAACACTATCTTATTTTTACTACCACTCTGACTGGGAGCCAAAATAAAGTAGGTTTGCTTTCTTGCAGTCTTCGTTAGATATTTACATAGCCAGCCTATTTCAGAAATTTTTTCACATTGAGTTGTAAGGGAAAACAATTAGTTTGCCCTGATATTATTTATGGTACAGAAATGGGAGGAGAGATTGCAGAAAAATCTTTAAACTCTGTGGATGTGATTAATTTAATGTTATTTTTTCCACAATATATTTTCATATCTTCTCTTTAAATTTTGATTATTTATTGCTTTGTAATTTAGGCATTATGAAGGTATGGAAAGAGAGTGTTAACACTGTCCAACTACTGGTTTCCAATTTAATTTACTTTAATAACCTGCTCAGTGATTTGGCTAGTCTTCAGAAGAAATAAATTAGTCTCATGCTCTCAGTTGCTTCCTGAAAGTGCCCATCTTGTGCTGAATACAAAGGGAGCCCTGGGAGACCAGCTGCCAACTTAGCTGTCTGAATCTACATGATGCAATTGAGCTCCTCTTGAAGTCAAAGGAAAGACTGATTAAAATTTGCCTGACAATATGTTTGTTTACAAATGTTAACTTGTCCCACAGGTAATATAAAAATTATTGACATAGCTACAATAGCCATATAATAGTTCCCAAAGGCAATCAGGAATTCTGGAGATTGCAGGCATGCATGTAACAAAAAGCCAGTAGCTATGATTTTGTTTATTAGTTTTCTCAAAAAGAGTAAACTACAGAAGTCATAGAAAAATAAGAACTCAAGGAGCCTCAAGAGCATCACCTGGACTTTCCTTCTGCCCCAGGTACGAGTCACACTGTGACAGATGCTATTCTTATCATGGACTACTCCTGACAAATTGCCTGAGCTGTCCTTAGAAAGGTTCAAAGATTAAGACTCCAAAATTTCCCCAGTCCAATTATTCCCGTTGCTCATTATCCATACTATTTGAAAGCTTTTTCTGCTTCCTAACTTGAATCCCTCCTGGTGGAGTTAGTGTCCACTGCTACCTGTCATAGCTACTACGGTATGTAGGGAACACATTATTTCTTTACTTTTTGCAATAGCCTTTTCCTTGCTTCCCTTTAATGTGATGATTTTTCAGTAAAGGCAGAAGTAAAAAGTTGGTAAATACCATCAGACATGTCAGTATCATATGGTGACATCTTTCCAAACCAGGGAGTATCAGATGAGCATCTCTGCCCTTCTTTTAATGACTAAAAGGCTGGAATGAGTTTTCAGAATATCTTATGTCTCATCATTCTCCTCTGTCTTAACTTTGATATGTCTAATTTCTGTTACTATTTGTTCTATTCTTTTAGTAATCTGACTTGGTTTCCATTTTCATTACACCTAAAATGCCAAGTATTGAGGATACAGACTAGATAAAAAAACCTAAGAGGAACACCTTACATCCCAGCCCTGTAAGTGAACTTAATCCTGAAGGCTCTGGATCCCTCAGTGCTACTTGCCTGGCATCCTCCATCCACATAGCCCCAAAAATGAGGAAGAATGATAACCCTGCTTGTTTTAATGTAAATAATGAGTGAAATCTCTATTCATATTTTTAAATCATGACAGAAAGTGAGATGGAGATTTTGATCTCTGTTTTAGAGGTGAATTTTGAAGACTGTTTTTCTTCTTAATACAGATGCTATTGTCACCTTTTCAGACAGAGTTCTTTTACAGAAGTCTTGAGGAAGAAACTGAAACTGCCACGGTTTTGCTTCAAAAGACATTTCACATTTGCCAGTTTGTACAAGATTGTTTGCAGAAGTTGTACAAAGCCAGGATCTGATTTGGCCATTGTTAATTTGTATATTAAAAGCAGTTTCTAACCTGCAATGATGCTCAGTTCTTGCAGGAAATTAAGGATGTCATGCTTTCAATACTGTATTGAACAATACATTCGGTCACCCTGGTTGTTCACAGAACAATCAACATCTTGGACTATGATGTCCTCGTAGCTGTAGCAAACTCACCACAGACAGGAATAGCAGAAGAGCACAGGAGAAAAGAGAATCTTAGGCAGCAAGATTTCTTGTAGGTTTTAAAAGAATAAGGAATATCGTGTTCATATAAGGTAAAAAAAACAAACAATAAAAAAAGCTGTTATAAACAGTTACCTTGCTCAAGCCAAAAGCCTGCTGCAATCATGGCTTGTCTCAGGTCACCTTTAGTTTGTTTCCATGGAGGGTGATATTTTCAGACCCTCACTTGTGACAGCCGGACCATTGAAAGCATCAGCTTACTGCAGCCATCTCCTCAAACACCACTCCACCGAAGGTGCAAAGGAGGTTTATACAGGCCCTTGCAGAATATTTTCCACAGCCAGAATGCTCTTTAATCCTGGCAGCTGGCAAAACCATATTTCTGAAGACAGGTCTTCCATGCAGATTTTGTATTATAAATATCATTGTTTCCAGTTTATCAGCTTAGAGTCAACCCTGGACATTAACAACACTATCTGATACTTGTTTTACATTCAGAGGTATGTGAATAGGTACCTGACTCAGTTATTTTTCATTACTGAAAGGTGTATAGGTGCTTTGGAGAAAATTTTGACTGCAATATATGGATAGAAATGTTAAAGTTGCAATCTAAATTGTAGCACTGCTTTTGGACACCCAAATGGTAGCAAAGTTGGCATGAATTTCAGGGACAAACATAAATGATGTCACAACAGAGGGGGAAGTGTGAGCTGAGAAACCTAGAGCTGGTGGTTACCCAGAGGGGAAACAAAGCATGAGAAAGATTTACAGGGCACTGTCTTAATAGCAGTTGATACATTGTAGTGAAGCGTGGATATTTATGTTCTATGCATAAAGTTTTCCTTGCAATTTCATTTGAATTAAATATCCTTTTATTCAGCCTTCCTAAGTTTGTTACATAGTGCTATTAGTTGGCATGCCTATACCAGGATTTAGCTACACACTTCATTATTTGAGAGCTGACTATATTGAGTATTGACTCTAGCTTTTGGCAGGAGCAGCTTCTGGGACCTACCAGGCTGAGATTTGTGGCAGTTCATGTGCTCTTCTTTACCAGTTGTGCAGGAAAGATGAATTTAACTGTGCACTTCCAAATACACAGAGCAATCTTGATAATCTGATCTGTGTGACAAGCCCTTCTGGTTACCTGCTAATTTATGTCGTGAACCAAGACCTTCAGATAAATAGGATTCTTGTGTAAATAAATAAGAGATAGCTGTGTTTGAGCAGTCTTGACTACATATATTGCTAAAAGCCATCAGTCCCATGTTGAATTCATTTCAAGCAATAAGCTATTTCTGTCCTGGCTTTTATCTTCCCATTGGGCCACCTTTTATTATAAGTTCTTATTACAAGCTGGCAACGTGTCACATGTGAATGAAAAGTGATGAGATCAGGATGAGAATAAGCTGGGTACCTCAATTAAAGTTTGATTTTAATAGCACTCTTTAGGTAACTTTTCAAAAGCACTATCTTAGCCTTTATTAAAATTGGCAGAGTCTATCAAAAAAGCAGGTTATTCACCTCTTCATGTTCATCACCCGGGCACAATAAAGAGGTGTAGGATGGCAGAGATGAACAAATGTAACTGTGCATGTTCGGAGACACTGTAGAAATTCAGGTTTCTATAAAGTCAACTCAGCCAGTTAAAAAAGTTTCCTGATCACTCTTCTGAGTCTTTACTGAGTGAGCATTTTAGGCTGTAGTTTGAGTACAAATAATGGACTAACCATCAACTAAAGGATACAGGTTTCATTTCACAGGATAGGATATACACAGGTTCTTTATTAATTTCATTTCTATGGTTTCTCCAAGCTTTATTAAATTCTCAGATTAATTTCTTTTCAAATACCTTATTGTAAGAACATATGAAAGTAAAAGGTAAAGAGAACTGACTTTGTTAAGTTAGGTTAAGATCTAAGTTAATTTTATTTTTTTGACACATACATCTTTTTGTCTGTGTAAGTTTAAGACTGAGCATTTATAGGTAGATTTTAAAAATTATGCAGGCAGCTTTTTTTTTAATTAAAGGATAAATTTCTTTGTTGCAGTCTCCTATACATGAATATTTTAAATTTTATAATATTAATGCTTCCTATCTTTCCATTTCTATTGTGATATTAAAGTCACAATGACTGGAAAGTGAACAGATTTTACAGTACTGGAAGGCATAAAGGTAGATAAATAAGAGACAATAATAAGATTGTGTCTATTTCACTGCCAATCATATTTTTATTTATAAATAAGCCATATGTCACTGAAAATAGATATAGTCCCCATATCTTCATTATAAACCTGCTATCAGTTCTCCTGTAACCAAAACCACATTTAATCTCTAGGTATCTCTTATCTTTGGCACTTCTAGACTTTTTTCCAATATTCATGTAAAATAACAACATTGCTGCTTATCTTAATAAAAGAAATTTGAATTATGAAATAAAAAATAAAACTAGAACTGAGCTTTTAAATGAAAACCTTCAGACACTTCAAGTTCTGAAATGATCACGTTGTCAAAATGGTAGTGGTACAAGGATTAAAATATCCAAAGTAAATGAATTAATCTCTTTAAAAAGCTTACTTGAAGCTTCAAATGAAGCGATGTTTCCTGATGTTTCATTTAGGAATGTCCTGTTATCTACCCCACAGCTATGCAGTCACAAAGCTGTGTTTCTGATGATAAATCCAGCTGGAATTTTGTTGGTTTGGTTTTGGTTTGTTCTAAATATATTAAAATAAAATCTCTGTTTCTTGATAATTTAGAAAATGATGTTCTCTGCTGGAAATATTCAAATAGGATTCCCAGCAGTTTGATTTGAAACAGATTCTTCATGTGCAACATCGAACTTAATGGTTTTTTGTTTGTTTTTTAATAAAGTAAGATTAAGATTAAATGATTACAACTCGAAGAGCAACACACATTTTTCATGTTAACTATTTGTCATTTGATTGACAGACCTACCATAAAAATGTCAGATTTAATGATGACTTAGTTTAAAACCACAAATATTCACAGTAATGCATTGTCTATATTAGCAAATAATTTAAATGCAAATGCATCAACCAATAAGACTGTACATTTTCATTTTAGAAAACGATGAGAAATGTCTTATGGTGACTACTAAATCAGTAAAAGTATTAAGAAAGAAGAAATTTTATCACATATTTACTTCTCTTCTATACATCAAAGATCTATAAAATATGTTACATACACATGGTTATTTTTCCTTGTACTCAGGCTTTGCTGAAAAAATGTGCAAGGATTAATACAGTATCATAAGGAGGATAAATGTCACTGTCAACTAAAAAAAAGGAAAGGTCTATAAATAGTAGAAAAGGATAGAAGTTCTAGTAAAAATTATTGCTAACTAGCAAAAAAAAAAAGACCCAAAAAACATGAGTAGCAAAATTGATGTTATTTTCATATTTTAAAAAAAATGTATTTTCAATTATATCTCTTAATTCAGTCAGAAAGTATTTGATTACATTTCCCAATGATGTAAAAATACATATGCTTTCTGGAATCATGCTAATTTTTCCAATGGAGTCACTTAGAACAAAAAAAGAGACTCAAAATACTCACCCTTACTTCGCATTTGGGGTATGAAATGTTTTAACGTTAGTGTGGAAATTATTCTTAAGTTCAGCACTGTTGAAACTAAATGTTTTGTTCCAAAACCAATTATAGCATCTACTTTTTTAAACCATACAGATTTATGGATTTTTGAAAATGAAATAAAAATCATTTAGAAGAAGAAATACAATTGAGCTTTTTATTATTTAGCTGTATAATGTGTGCCTTCCCAAATACTTGAGTATTTTTTTGCTGTGTATGCCCTGTTCTATGTTTTGAAGTTCCATTTTGTTGAACATTTGAGGAATCAAGACAAGCAACGAGAATGTCTCAGCACGGTGCAGGGTCCCACACGCACAGTCTTCCTATGACAATGTTTTGTTGCACTTCAGCCACAGCGAAGCACAACTTCGCTTTCACTGTGCTGAAGAACTCGTGCTGAGGACGAGACTTCTTTGCGGAGCTATTGGCATCGAACAGAGAGTCGTACCCAAACCTGCTCATGTGTATTTTCCCAGCACTGGGAAACTCCTGCTTGATCTTTACAGCCTTTTTTTCCCACATTCCTCAAACATGTCCAGAGTGGTTTAGCTCATTCATGCTAGTTTGACAGCTGGAAGAAAATATATTGTTTTTCTTTATTACACTGTGGATCAGCTTCAAATGAGCTCATAGGCATTCTTAGCATTACTTGTGAGCTTAGTGGGATAATGGTTTTAAAATCTTCAACAAACCAGTATCCAAAGATAATACACTTCATAAAACTACTGACTTCATCTTACCACAGTTTAAATCCCTCTGGCATTCAGAGAAATTGGTGTCATTTTTTTCCAATAAAATAACATTTGTAAGGTGTTAAAAGTTCATTTTAAAGTACTGTTGATGTAGTTCACAGGAATTTGCCTTAATAGCTTTTGTAATCCCTGGGTGAAAAAGCAGACCATTTGCTTTAGCAGATTATCTGTTTGGTTGGGTTTTTTTCCAAATAGAAAGCTGTGGAAGGAGTTTAGTTTACTGACAAAGCAAAAAAGTAAAGTAATTTCATTAACTATGTTAATTTGGATTTCCATAGAAAAAAAATCTGAAACTATGGTTTATTACATTTTCAATTACAATTAATCTATTTTTGAAATTCTAATTAAACGCCTGAGTGACAAAAATATTGTGTGGTTTTGTGGGTCTTTTTTAGAGAGGAGTGTAATGCACATTTTATGTTTTCCAAATTTGAAGTTGCTTAGCAGATTCTATCTCAGAATTACATTCCTGATACTGGGCTTGAAAACAGGATTTATTGCTTTCTTTTGAGGACATAATGTTTTTAACATAATGTTTTGCTCTCAGGATCCTTTCTGAGAGAGATGAAAAGAGGTGGGAACAATAGCATACTTAGACATTTTAGCTAAATGTACTCACAGTGCAACAAAACCATGTAAACTTCCTACTATTCAGATTAGAGTTTGGCCTTTTGAACTTTTACAGGCTTTCTGCCTGTAATTGCCATCTGTAAGGGATCCTTCATGAGAAAATCTCTCATTCAGGAAACAATGCTCAAGGATGTAGGGTATGCAAAATACTTGCTTCAAAGGAAAATGTATTGGGAAATTGCCTCACTACATATAAGTTCTGTGCTGGTACTGTTAATAACGTTGCTTCTCATGAAATAAAGTATGATTCTTTCATCTCAATCTGTTGCTAAGGAAGATTTCTGGCAGGGGCATTAGATGCACAGAGGATAATTACGCACTATAATCAGAATTTAAGTAATTTCCACTTTAAGACATGGGGAATTCCAAAGAGATAGGATTATTCACACTTACATGTCTTTTGTATGTAAGTTTTGAAGAGAGATTTGTAAGAATGTAAGAAAAGTAAATGTAAGAAAAGATCAAAACATAAAAAGTGGATAAAGGTGGAAGAAAAATAGACCTGATCTATGCATGTCAGGCAAGGAGTTCAAGTGCTTGATCTCACAAGCACATACCCTTAGAAGTCTTGTTACATACAGTAATGTCAGCCACTGCATGAAACAAAATACTGATTCATAATTCTATAACAAAATATTTTCCAGCGATGTGAATATAGAAAATGTAAAATAAACACATTCATTAAAACACACCTTGAAACATATCTAGCAAATAAAATAAAAAAGTGAACATTGAATCTCTGGAGAAGAGTTAAAATAGTCATGGCATCTTTTCAGGCAGATACATCAGTGAGCATGCCTTCCTCATATTGAGATTGATTCCAGAAATTTAAAAGTTTCATTGACATGTTCAAATTGATACATTATGCATTACTCCTTCCCTCATCAGCCTGCTGCTGAGCCAAGACAGAGACGCTTTGCATCTCTGAATTTCCATATCACCTTTCTCTCTGATTTATTTTGAGATGGTAAGGCCCTGAGCTTGGAGAAGTCAGTAGATGCCTTTCTCGTGCCTCGTACTATGGACTTTCAGTATCCCCCAGGTTCTCTGGTACTATCATATTACAATTTGTGACAACAAAGATTCATTTATCGAGGTATCTTAGCAATTCTTTGCAACAAAAGAAACAAAGGAGAGCTATCTCTGATGTAAAAATATTTTCTTATTTTTCTTGTGACAACACCATACTTTATGGCCATCTAATGAAAATAAGATCTCCATTTTAGGCTTTTGAAAGTTCTCCTGAGCAAAGAGAGGGAAATGAGTAATTCCTTTCTTGATACAATGATGTTTGATAACCTAGTTCTTTCCACACCCTTTGTGGCTACACAACCATGTCCTTGTGGATACAAAAAGAAGAAACCTTATTTGAATATAATTTAAAGTATATTTTACCTATGTCGAATTTTATCCTCCTGTGACAGAGCCAAAACTACTTCAAAATCTATCACATTCTGACAGTGTATGCCCTACAGCATTGAAAAGATGTGCAAACTGGACTTTTTTAAAAGCATAAGATAGGCAGCTCTCCATCTTCCATTAAGAGAACACAGAAAGATATTTTACAGATTTTAGTCAGTTGAACCAGGCTCTGCACACTTTTCTGTCCCTGTACAAAGCGGCATCTAACAACTCCCATACTCTCCCGCCTCTTCCCCTTGCCTCTAGGGGAATCCCACCTGTGCTACTAGCACAATCATGATCAGACTTTGGGTGTGTGATTTTCTTCATTGACTTGCCAATATCACTGCATCTCTGCCCAGCTTTACTCCTGCAATATCTGAGAAACTTTGAAATGTATTCTGTTCATGGAGGTGTATTCAGCAAGACCAGCAACACTAGCAATACTGCTTAGGCAGAGCAATTTTGGGGAAGGATTTCTGTTTGTGTGTAGCAAAAGTTCTAAATCTGAGACAGGGTGATAGGGTATATGTGTATTCTTGGAGTATGGCTTCTGTTAATCATGTGGGAAATGACACATTTTTAAATGTTACAGCTTACTTCCCGAGAGAACCATCGCAGCATTTGTGTACTCTCGCAGGCTTTCCTGCTCAGAATGCAAACCAATCTCAGTTTGCAATACTTATTCATATTTTAAATGATCTCACGAATTCCAGTTTGCAAAAGAATGCATGTCAGATCTATATTTGGCAGAATAAAACTTTTATTTATTTTAGTCCTCTGAGTGTGGTCACAGAAATCAATGTTACAATTGCAGGCTGTAAGATGTGTAAATGCAACTTTCCTAAAATTGTATTTGCCACCTTTATGAAGTGAATGAGGAAGAAACCAGAAGAGAGTTTAAGGCTACCTAGGTGTACAAGGAAAAGCCCCTGTTAAAAAGGAAATGGTAGATAACTTATTCAACTGACTGAAGATTGATTCCTGTAATGAGGATGAAGGCCTAGTATGAAACAGTATCATTGATCTTGGGGATTTAGGATTAGTCTGTAAACATACAAATATAAATATTTAAATTTTTTGGCCTTCTGAATTTGTGCACTGATTTTATATTGTTTTTTTCCATTATCCTCGAACTTTTTCCTTAAGAATCCATTTGTCGATTCAATGCCCTGCTCAGTCAGAAGGAAGGAAATATTAAGAAACTGAAGTCAAGTTGATAACAACTATTCACTGCTCCCTGGGAATACAGGATCTGCCAAACTTTGCCTTTTTCCAATTTTGTGGATCACTTTGGCAGTCCTTTTTTGTTTATGTTGTACACAGGCACCACTTTATTGCAGCTCACAAAAACAATCCAGTGCCCCTTGATGCAAGCTGAGGTACATATCTTTAGTGCATTTTCTTTAGTGCTTCATCGGTATTTGTTCTTGTCACCCAGTGGAATAAAATGACAGAAACAAATGACAGCGTGCTTCCTGCTTGCTAAATACAAAATGGTCTCCACACAGCTTAGACAACTCTTGCTCGTTTTGTTTCTGAAAGTGTTTTGGAGAAAATCAAATGCCGGTGAGAGACAGCACTCCTTTAACTATTTTCTGATTTAATGTAGACCTGACAGACCCCCTGGGAAAAGGAAATCAATCTTTCCACATCTTTTTTTCTTTAACATATTTATGAATTTTTAGCCTTTTCATACAACAAAAAGTGACAGATACAAAGAGAATTCATATAACGTGAAATAGATAACTCCATATCACTGATATACAAAAGTAAGGAGCAGTGCCATAAAAAATAATCCTCAAAAATATGAAACAAAGAAGACTGTACTGTGGAAAACAAGAAGCGTAGCAGTGATTAACATCATAATTGTATTCACTGTATAGGTTTCATTTTACCAGTAAAAAAATTGAGATAGGGCAAGCTAATATTTCTAATTTACATTTAAATACTTTCTATAAAACAAACAGTCATGCAATTAATACCTGAGGGAATACATCATCATAAATACTCTATTCAGATAATATCAGAGACTTATAATACAGAGGCTACATATTTTTGTTAACGGCTTTCAAAAGAATAGCAAAAAACCCTTATATTTCACAATAATTTATCTCTTTGCTTCCTAAAATTCTTAGTTTCTTTTCAGTAAATTTTTATGTAATTTAATTAGAAATTAAATCAATGAGATTTAAGGGCAACCAAATGTGATTATTGTAGTCCAAGAAAGTGGCAAATACAAGCTCAATATAAATTTCATTCAAAGATTGTTAAAAATGGTGGTGGAGATTACTTATCTTTTGAGTGGAAATATGAAATTTCCCTTGGAAGCTATGTTCCTGATATGCATTTCTGATAGATTGCTTTTCATGTATAAAAAGTTTACATTTTTCATTGCAACAGTGTGAAAACAGTTTGAAGAAGGGATGAGACTGAATTTGAAACCCAGAAGCAATTTTTTCACTGCTGAAAAATCATTCATACATCCAGAAAATACTACAGAAATCTAATGGAGACTTCCTAGATGCTAATTTGTTAATATGGAAAGAATAAAGCCTACTTATTATGTGCCATGTATCCTGACATAATCATAATGAACTCTGGAAATTAGACTGTGATGGAAAATGCTAAGTACATGCAGCTAGAACATTAGGAAATTGTTTACTTTGGGAAAACAACTGTATTCTGGGCTAGGCTTTGTTTTGTTTTTTTGACAGAAAGCCTCCGGCAACTGACAGACTAAAACAAATTAGTGACTGTGATCATTACCTTCAACCAACCTTCTCCCCTGTGAGATGCTTCACAATAAGGAGAGGCTATCTTTTTTTGTAACTGCTTGCTAGCATTTGGGGGACAGAACAGAGGGACATAATGCCTTCCAGATTTCCTTGCTGCCAGAAGATTTTGTAAAATGTTCCCTTTCCCCTCACTGAGATGAAGAAGGAAAAGTGGCCATTCTCTTTTATTCATGGTGTGAGATGTCAGAATTACCTTTGCTATTCTTGTCAGGTCCCTGTGCGTGTGTGTACAAAGAGCAGCGCACACATGTCAGCAGCTTTGTAATCCCACAGACCAGAATCATAAAATGTAGAATGGTTTGGGTTGGACCGGACATGAAAGGCCTCTAGTTACAGTGCCCCTTCCATGGGCAGGGACACCTTCCACTAGACCAGGTTGCTCAGAGCCTCATCCAACCTGGCCTTGAACATTTCCAGAGGTGGGGCATCCACCACTTCTCTGGGAAATCTGTACCTGTGCCTCACCACCCTCAGAGTAAAAAACATCTTCCTAATATCTAATCTAAACTGATCTCTTTCAGTTAGAAGCCGTGTCCCTTTGTGCTGTCTCTACACGTCCTTGTACAGTTTCTTTCCATCTCTCTTGTAGGCTCTCTTCAGATATTGGAAGGTTGCTACAAAAGTCTCCCTGGAGACTTCTCTTCTCCCGGCTGAAAAACCTCAGCCATGATATAAAAAGCATCTCCTACTGTGGTCATTCCAGCAGAGTGTTAACACCTGAATGCCAAGGCAAGACAGCACAAAACCATTTTACACTGCTAATAAGATGTTCATATGATTCCTAATTCATTTTTCATACAACCAACAAATCATTTATATTACACTGGCATCCTGGTCTGGATGTTCACAATCCCTCAGAACATTCCCATTCTTACTCTTGCTAGATCTGGATATAGGAGGGCTCTTTTGGATAATTAACGGGAACAAACAGCCTTTTAATCACAGAAATGTAGACTCATTCTCAGAATTTTGTAAATTCTGATGGCATAACTATTCATTTAATAGTTGCAGAGCAGTAATTTATACATAATTGTCTTACATAAAATCAGACTTTCTACAGAAAATATGCAATAGTTCTGGAGAAAATAAAAACTTGTCAATTTATTCCAGTCACATCATCTGGAAATTTATCTGTAAATATGTCTCAAACAAGGGTCCCCTGTTCTCAAGATGTTTCATTCTTCCACTGATTTTTTTCTAATCTGAGCAGTGAACTCTACCCAGATTTGATTTTAATGGACAATAAGTTGATGTAGAGAGAAACTATGCACAATTATGTCCTGCATTTTTAACAGTTTTCCCCTTCCTATCTTCACTCCCGAACCATTCTTTTTCATGTGTTGATTTTCCATTCCATTGCTGTCTGGCTGCAATTTGAACATTGTCTGAGATAAGAGTGAAAGGTTTTTCCTGTGATAGTTCCACGAAGCCAAACACTGAATCATTTCTTCTGTGTATCAAAGTCTGAAATAGATCAAATAAAACCAGGCTGAGAAATATTTCACTCTCTCTTTTCTGCTCTCTTGGAGAAATTGATGTATGTCTCTTGGGAAAAAAAAATGTCCTGCTCTCCCATCCATGG
Source organism: Oriolus oriolus (assembly GCA_013400235.1). Taxonomy (NCBI): domain Eukaryota; kingdom Metazoa; phylum Chordata; class Aves; order Passeriformes; family Corvidae; genus Oriolus; species Oriolus oriolus. Next base: position 52,426 of record VXBT01004000.1, read on the forward strand.
TGCTGACACATTGGTCTTGTCACTGCAGAGTGACTGATAATAATAATGGTTGAAATCACTTTCAGATATACTCATGACCAAATGTGGTCTAAACTGAACTTGAAACACTGTTCATGCTATATTTGCCAGAGGAAAATGATCATCATGGTTTCTGTTTTTACTGTTTTGTTGGGTTTTTTTTTTAATGTCCCTCTCTGAACTGTGCAATAAAGCAGCCAGAAGACTATACTGGTGACAACCATGTCAGGAAATTCACGTCTAATTCAGATTTAACTTCCATTTTTCAGATGCAAAAGTTTATTTATGTATGTGTAGATAGTTGTATCTATGGGTATAGCTAAATAATTGCATTTCAAATTGTTTCTCTAATCTTTAAGAAAATGATCCATGGTTTGATCCTTCACAGGGTCCCATGTTTGTTTTCTAAGCTAGCCCTGCCAAGCTCAGAATTTTTTATTTGTGTCTTTGATGATTCTAGCCTTGCTGGCATGCTGATTACTATGTATACAGAGGCTTTAGGAAAGCATTAAGATAGCTGTGACCAACAGAGTCCTGGCCAAAACAAGACCCGTTTAGGAAGGCTGGAGGTTGGTAGAGGTGTATCGTCTTGCAGATTGTTAGGATGACAATCTCAAGGCAGCTCTTGGCAGACAATGTTTTCAAGATACTTTTAACATGAAGGTAAACTTTTATACAGCAGTGAAAGTGCCAAAGCCTGAAGAGACATGGGACTGATTAGGAATGCCCCTTAGTCAGTCTTAATACTAATGTCAGAGAATGAGGATGATTTTGTGTTTGAAAAAGTGGACAGAGACATAGAAACTTGAGGCTCAACTCATTTCAGGCATGCTTCTCACTTCCAAACATGATTTAATGGTGCTTTTCTAACAGTAATATAAATGTAACAGTACTCAGTCTCCATCTTAAAACTGGAAGTGGATATTAAGAGAATTGGGAAGCCTCTCTTTTAGCAGCTAGCTTGAAGTATTTGGTTTATTCAGAAAAGAAAAACAAAGGCTGAGAAAGACTATGACCGCTGTTTCTGAATAGCTTTCTGTGCTAAACTGCAAAATGGGAAAGAAATGCTTAAATGAATAGGTTGCACTGGTAAAAGAGCCCCTGAGCACTGCAGTGAGATAGATTCGTGCTGGAAATACTCTAGTCTTCATAGCACTGAGGTTGTGGAACAATGTTTCAGAAGGAGGAGTAGTAAAATATTTCATTAATTCTTAGATAGATTATGAAAGGCACAGAACATTTCTTCACCATGACGAAGAATGGGATTTGCAAACTTTTCTACTCTTGTAAAACTTGTTTAATTCTGTGGTCCAGGCAGAGCAGCATAGAGAAGAAAGCTGATCAAAGGATGTGATTTTCCTGCTCTGCTCTGCACTGGTGTGGCCACACCTTGAGTACTCTGTGAAGTTTTGGTTGCCGAAATATAAGATATAAAAATATAAGAGAGTGTCCAAAGGAGGTGAAGTAGGGGAAGCTGTATGAGGAGTGCCTGAGATCACTTGGTCTGTTCAGCCTGGAGGAGAGGAGACTGAAGGGAGACATCATTGCAGTTACAACTTCCACATGAGGGAAAGAGGAGGGGCAGCCTGGATTTTGCTCTGGTGGCTGGTGACAGGACCCGGGGAATGTCATGAGGCTGAGTCAGGGGAAATGTAGCTTAGATATCAGGAAAAGGTTCTTTGCCCAGACGGGGGCTGGGCACTGGAAAAGACTCTCTAGAGAAATAGTCACAGCACCAAACTTGACAGAGTTCAAGAAGCATTTGGACAATGCTCTCAGGCACATGGAGCGACTCTTGGGGGTGTTCCTGTGCAGGGTCAGGAGTTGGACTTTGATGATCCTTGTGGATCCCTTCCAGCTCAGGATATTCTATGATTTTTTGATTCTATGATCCTGTAAGTAAGACTTTGTCATCACCCTCTATGATATTGTTGTTTCAGAAAAATCAAAATGCCTTTATTTCTAGTGCTGTTAACCTGACTTATTTTATGGATACTAAACTGTGTTTAAAATAAAACAGCATATGCAGAGCTATGATCAGCTGTTATTCCAATTGTTTATGAGATGAAGAGGTAACTGTAGTCTTGGAGCTACTGTTATCCAGGAGGCACAAGGAGCCAAGGAGTTTAAAATTAAAAATAGCATGCCATTGATGTGTGATGAAGTTACAATAGCTTTATGGCCATTTCTCCAGTAGGCTGCCTTTGCTTTACAGGCCTTGGTGTGCCATTAAATTCACTATGAAAAGCAAGCTGGGAAAGAGCAGAGAAATTTCATGTCAATAAATATACGGGGAATTAAAAATGTTCCTTGTGAGGGAGTCAAAGGATTTGGTTAATAACAGTATTAATCATTTTCTAATTCTACCTTCTTCTTTCCCAGGTAGCATATGGATGTGGTCTTATTTTGATGAAACATTTGCTGGCAGTAGAAAATTTAAGGAAAGCAGATTAGCATTATGTACTGCAAACACTATGTTTTTCAGTGCTTTTATACCTTAAAAATATCAGTGAGGAAAAACAAATCAATCTGAATTCCCAGGAAGTATGGTAATGCCCAGATTCAGGAGAATCGTTAAGTCAAAGCTTTTCTATTAACTCCAACATACAAAATTAAATTTTGCTCATACAAAAAGTACTATATTTCTTGCTGTTGAGACATACCAGTTTTTCTAATATACATATAGAAAGACTCAGGAAAACAAGAGGAAACAGTCTCAGTCCATCGCAAAGTGACTAGAGGATAGGTTGCTTCTGGGCATTAATAGAAGGTGAAACCCAAACCCTTAACAGCCCCAGACCTGTAGGCCTCAGGTCTATGATTATGTTCCGTGGTCCCTGTTTCTTACTGCCTAAGCATGAGGCTTTGCCCTGGGACCTTAGAGTGGCTGACAATTTTTCAGCTTGACTTTAATATTATTTTAAATCACTGAAATAATTAATTTTAAGAAATTCTTCATGCTTTGTTTTTGCTGTAAGGGATTTTACTAGACAGGTTTAGTGAAGCTTACCAACCTTTAGATTTTAAGAAGAAAATGGCAGCCTGCGAGCAAGGCTTTGCTGTGTATCACAAACATTTTTCACTGGCACTTGACAAATGAGGGTGTAACTGAAGGAGGCTTGAGAAAAGGAGATTTTTGAAGACACATGGCTAATTGATAATCCAGTTTGCTCATGCTCAACAGAGATTTTCATCAGCTAGTCACTTTTTGCACAAAGCTTGTCATACATTTAACCAAAAGATTCCCAAAAAGATAACTCATTTATCTTATTTTACATTACTTTATTGATTTTATGCTATACCATATCAAATGTTATGATTACAGTTTGAAAAACATCATAACCCTGTGGCTTGAAAAAAGAATTCTTGAATGTCCTCCAACAAGATAAAGTACATTGTTGAAATTATATCTATTGAAAAATACTTCTGACGACAAGAGGTTATCCAAGCTAGCAAGCAATTTAGAAAATTAGTGTAGAATTTCAGTAAGAGTCCAGACTTAATTAGTGTGGAATTCTGTGTTATAACTGGGGTTCAAACTTTTTTATATCCTCATAGTTTTGACCCTTTGTATGATCACCTACTGTCATGAGAGTACAGTTAAAACAATGTCATGTCCTTGCGAGATATCTGTGCTAAAAAGGGAGAACTGTGGTTCCTGTCAGTGTTCTGCATTGTTATTAGTTTCCATATTCCTCTGAATGAAAAGCTGTGATTAACAGGTCCATGAGTTAATACTTCACTGTGTAAAAACCAGGATGCTGCTGGTATCACCTGTGCTGTGATAGGACTTTGGCAACAGACTTTTTTGTCTTTTTTAGAGGAAAACACAGATGAAAATGGGTAGGGGCATCATGCGAATGAAGTTGTCTGTGACACCTGAGCGGGGTAGCCGCAGGTTGTGAAATCATCTCTGGTACTGAAGAGTGAGAGAGGGGAAAAATTCTCATTGAGAGACAGATAATAGCTCTCTTTGTCAGGAAGGATGTTAAACAATATTGATTAAATGTACTTTTGGATCCCTCAAAATAATGCTTATTTCAAATTCCTGAAGAAACTAGAGATCCTAGTAGGCATGCAGTAAACCTGGGGCTCAAGGTGATATTTATTTTCAAACAACATAGATATTCATACATAGACCAGAATTTACAGTATGTGATGTAATACTTGTGTCTGTATTGCATTTAATTCCTGATGGCAGTGAGGCAACTTTAGATACCTCTAAAGTACAAAAGAGAGTACTGAGTATAATGAATTCCATAAGTGTGTGCCAGGAACAGATTTCAGATTTCAAAACCTCCAAACAAACAAACAAAATACCCCAACAATACACTCCTAAACTTTTTGAAGACAATGGACTGAAAAACTGGTGTTTTTCTTACAAAGATTAGGGAGCTTTATTTTGTAGGGTGGAAGAGATGTAAATTCAAGTTTTTATCAGGATTTTGAATCATATTTAAAATAGTCACATCATGTGTCCACCGTAAGACAGGACCACAGATCAGGAGACAGCTGTGATATAAAAGGCTGCCTTGAAAGAGGTAATTTGGTCATGTAGATTAGGGGTTTGTGCTGTGCCATTACTCCCAGATGGAAATAAAGCCATACAGAGCTTTTTGCCTATGGCATGCTATTGGTTGGCATCACATTTAGCAAAACACTGAAGTCTCCTTTTAAACTCAATATGTGTGATTTTTTCATTGCCTGTTCTCATACATGGAAACTGACAAATTTTTAAATGAAATATAAATGGTCATTTAATATTAAGTTAATATTTTAGTTGATATGTTAGCTATGTGTTCCCACTGAGGGACAATTAGCCAATGCATTGCATACTTTGTGTCTTCCAGTGTTTGCTGGGGGTAATAACTAATAATAAAGAGGAATAAAGTACTGTGTCTCTTTCCTTGAAAGATTCTGTTTTGCTACAACAGACATGGGGAGTAAAAGGTTAATTTTAATGTACCTACCAGAACAGAAACTATGATGAAATAAATGATTTCTTGTATTGGAAGGATCAATCTTATAATGAAGCAAAACCCTCCTGCAGTACTTATTGATCTTCTCAGGGTTTTTCTGTGCCAAAAATAAAAAGTTTTTGTTATACATTTCCTTCAGTTGCTTTTACTTGGGTATAATTTTTCCTCAAACTCCTATATTGTTATTGGCTAATCAACAAGTAACATAGTCTATAATTAAAACCAAACCAAACCAACAAACCCAAACAAAATTATTTTTTATTGTATCTATTGCCTTTTCTTTAAAATATGCAAACACCATTTCTTAAATACAAATTTTGCTTGGTGTGAAAAAAACTTACATTGTCTTTTTGAAAGTGCAAGGTATTTTTATGGAAACCTTTTCTGGTTCTGGTACCTTAGTCAGTAAGAACAATGACTTTAGAAAAATATTTTTAGTACAGCACAGAAAGATAAGACCTACAAAGAAGTGATTACAGCTCATTGCAAGGTTTCCACCAGTGGTACCTTAGTCTTCTATCCTTCCAGGATTATTACAGTGATGATATTGACTTAATCATAACTAAATTTAGCTTGAGTTGTTATGTTTCAAGTAATAGAATGCAAGATAGATCTTATGCAAAGCTCCTTGCATATTGATACACATTTCAAAGCAGCCCCTGTACTGTAAATGTGCCTTTTAGAAGTTAGCAAAATACAAGCTTATAAATTACTCAGCACTCTGTCTCTTACTCTCTTTTAAATGTACAAAGTAGTGTAGTCTATAAAAATTTAAATTTATTTATATTTTGGGAGGATGGTACCTGATGACTGGAAAATAGAAAAAAATGGTACTGAAACAGTAAAAATAAGTGATATAAGCAAAAAATGGGTCTATTAAGTTGACCTCAATACTGAGGACATATTTTTGGAACAAAGAACAATCAAGGACGGAGGTAACTGGGAAGTGGTAAAGTGAGATAAATTGAAATAATTGATCATCAAAGGTGGATGGTGTTTCATTAGTCTTACATCTTTTCTGCTAAAAAGACTGATTTCTTAGATGGAATTAATTCAGTGAGCTTCATCTGTATCAATTTAAGTATGTATCTTTTGCTGTGTTTTTCCATATGATATTATTGTCTATGGTGGAAAGTAAAGGGATCAGTAAAAGAACCAGGAATTGTATGAAAAACTGTCTAAGAAGGCTATCGTGGGTTACACCAAAGGCAAACATTCCTCAGAAGTTGTTTCTGAGATAGTTCCTATTTCATGCATTAGTAAGGTCAGAATGTGAACAAATACAAGTCTGTGGTTTTTTGATTTGGGAGTCCTTGATTGTGCCAAGATGACCAAAATATTGTACAAGAAGGGTCAAATGTCCTTTCCAACTGAAGGGTCAGAAAGCTGGTAGCATAAAGTGTAAAAAGCTCACAGTGCAAACACTTCCAGTCTGAAGTAACAATTAAATAGCTAGAAACAAAGGGGGGAAAACAGACCTATCTGTTTTGACTGATCGTCTAACAACTATGAACCATCAATATAAAACAGCTTTGAAAAAAATCTCATGAAATTCAAGGATGAGTAGGTGAAATCCTTTTAGGGTCAGAGGTGGGAATGATCATTCTACAAGACACTGGTAAAACTTTGCTCTGTTCTGATGTACTGGTAAATTGGAACGCATTCTAAAAGAGGTTAGTAAAATGATCAGAGCACTGAAACAACTGTATTATGAAGAAATGTTAAAAGACGTTAGTTTATTTTGCCCAGTTTGGCCAAATTAAGGTAAATAGGTTATGCGACAATTCTTCATATTTGAGGCAAATAGAGGGAAACAAAACAATTCTTGAAAGGAAACTTAATGTTGTAGAAGAACAAATGTTTAAAAATTAGTTGACAATTAACTTTGATTGAAAGGTTGAATATGACTCCTAAATTTCCAAAGAGCAGCATTTCGAAAAGCTAGTAATGGCAAGGGACAATTTCTCCTTTTCCAAAAACTTATGGAAAAAAGCACGTAATTAAAGATATAGCTAAATATACACATTTGGTTTGGTAAATCGAATTTCTGATGTGAAATTACAGGCATCTAATGTGTTGATATCTCCAAGAGGATCTGAAAGAAGATTAGTTCATTGTATTTTTGTGCTTGTAAGAGTTTCATGTTTCAGAACTTCTGAATCTCTGTGAACCAGCAAGGTCCTTCTGACCCTGAAAGTCACTCTGTCCTTCAGCTTTGTTGGCTGTGCTTTCTGTCCTTGCAAAACACAGGAGACTACAGCTGAGGGCAGGAAATAGATAAAGGAAAATTATTATGCTATGCACACTATATTTTCTCAGCTTTCTGATGTTTACATGTGCTGTTAGTATGCTCATGACTACACCAAACGTTAACAAAATATGTTAAAATGAAGGTGAAGATAGAAGGAAGAATTGGGATTATTTTTCATCTCTAGTGTAGAACATGCTTTATACTAGGAATCTTACTTAAAATATGCCTTGCTTTTGCAGACACCTAGGATATTCGATGGTGCTGGAACATGCCTTTGAATCCAAGTGATATTTTCCCATGTTACACAATGGCTGCAGATTTCTGACCTTTTTACAGGAGCTTAAAGTTAGTGAACTTGGGTCTTGGAAAGCATTTTTATGGCCAGTGATTCCTATCGCATTCTGTGGCCTTTCTGAGGTAGCCAGAATGAATACCTGCAATGGTACACATCTGGTGTTTAGAACTCAAGTCTCCCCTTTACCTTCTGTGACATTTTCAATTCTGTCTTAAAGATAACAACTTTTTTTTAAATTCATGGATTTTATAATTAAAGATGTGGAATCCAGATCTATTAGTGTCTTGTAACCTTTTACTCCTCTTTCAAGGAGCTTTCAAGAGTCTAGAGCAGGCCAGAACAATATCTGGTGAAGATTTCTAAGCAAATTTTACTTCATGTGTTGATTGGGTATGGTGATGCTGGTACCATCAGCTTAGTCAGCTATGAAAAATCCTAACAGATTTCTTTTTCTCCTGAGGAATCGTCTCTCTACAATAACTACAATGTGGATGCCAGATTCAAGGCTAAGGCTAGATGACTTAGACATTTATGTCTCAGTTTTAGTTGCAGAAACTCAAATCCTAAATAAGTATCACTGTTCAAAGTTGATCTCAGTACAGAGACCATCAAGTCCACTGCATCAAGCCAGTAACTATATTAAATCTACAAGTTAATGGGTATTAAATATGAAAACATGTAAAAAAAGTTTTCCAAAATTTTAAAAGATTTGGCAGCAATTTATTTGCAGCTGTTTTTATGGTTCGAGGCTCAGACTATAAGGTATAAAAATATTTCTGTCTTGTATTGATTAGAAAACCAGCAGGTGACTCTTGATTTGAATGAGCTGACTTGAAGTTCAACTTTCTCTTTCCATTCAGTGACAAAATATTGCTCTGGGTATAAAAATTAATTATATTTTAGAAATTACTATATAGCGCATTATCACTTCATCTTAGAGATAAGCTATTTCAAATGAATCATAGCCTTTTTGCTTAAAAGAGGAAAATCAAGGAGAAAAATGACAATGCTAATATGAAATCCTTTCTGATTTTGATGGTGAATTTCGGCACTCTGTTCTGCTATTTATTGTGGTATGACAACAGAGTTCAGAAGCACAAAGGATTGAGTTGTTTCTCACCATGTTCACATGTGATTTTGGGTGCCCAGAACAATTTTCACAACAGAAAGAAGACTTCAAGTATAGTAAAATATTTCCTGCTATTAGCAGCATCTCTTTGCCACTCCCAGTCTTTCAGGTCAAGCTCTTTGTTCAGTACATCCGATTTCTGGGACTATAACAAAGTCTGCTTTGTAAAGGGTTGAAGAACGTGCCATCTATCCAAGATGTCCATTCATTATGGTGAGGGAATACTGTGTATAGTCCCATTCAAAGAAAAGATGAGTTGTCTATGGCTGGAATTTGATGGACATCTGCAACTCTAGTCGGAAGTATTTTAATTATATTCATAAAATTACCAAAAAGGGTGAATGAGAACATGAATCTATGGGCTAGTGCTTTCTTCTTGTTTTCCAGTAAATTGCCACATCTACCTCCTTTCATTTTCACTTGAGATGAAATGATGAACATTTGATCCTAGTAATTATTGAAAAGGAGGCTTTTGCTGGGACTATTACTATAATTGAGATACTCCTTTTCTTTTTGTTAAATATTAGTCTAGTATTTAACTTTTTCTTCTTGAAAACTTCTGATTTTAACTGTAGATGTTTGAGTCCCCTTTGCTGAAAGTTTTGCACCCACACGCAGATGTGCCACAAAAAAAAAACCCATCCACCCAAATATCTTGGGAAGGATGAAATAATTGTGATGGTCATTACAAATGGAGTGAGAGCAGTTTCAGACCAGTGAGGGTAGGATCAGGCTCTGTGACTGACTGGAGGTAACTGCTCTAAAATAATGCTTCAGGGGAATAAAGTCCTATTTCTTTTGTTGTTATTGCCACTTGGCTGAAAGAGAGTTCACAAAGGAATTATTTTGACTGGAAGGCATATTAATTTTTTTTTATTGCTTTTGCCTTAAAAACAATTTAAACAATTTTTATTGAAGCAACTTTACTTTCTCACATATATACAAATATTTATTCTCCTCAGCTCTCCAGAGCTTATTGATTTCTGTTGCCTTGCTTTCTTTTGCTTCTGACACAAACTCTCTTTGTCTTGCATTCTATCAAAAGAAAAAAGCCTTTGGAAAGTTTGACAAGCTGGTGCACTAGTAGCTAGTCTGCCTACAATATTCTTCAGGGATAAAGATATTTTGTGTTGTATTTAGATATTCTGTCTTCATACCACTGCTATATTTTAAATTTTCAGTGCCTCAAATAGCTGATTGATAGTAATCACCAGTTTAATATACACGGGGGCTTGGCTATTGCATATGTAACTCTCTCAGGTAAGGTGTTTCTTTTGAAGAGCACAGCATGTACTAATATGAAGTGGTTGAGAGGCTGTAGTTAGAAGCAAGTGTACCTGAGTCCTGTATGGTGCTTCTGTCCTTTTCCACGTGAGGTTTCCCTTCCTGTCCCCACTGCTTTTCCTAAAAAAGCAGGCTGAGAAGGTTGCATTCTACCTAGTAGTCAGCAGTCACTGCTCCTGGTCTGTCAGCAACTCTGAGACGAAGCCATAAGCAATGGTAGTTGTTGACGGAAAAAATAACCATTATATGTGAATTAACAGCAAGCCAGGAGAGCATAAACCCAAGCCTAATCTTGGACATTTGGACCAGTACCATTGCACTCAAGTGTATAAGTTACATGGTATTTGTGATGAAAATATTATAAGGCAAAATTGTTGCAGTTTTGCAGATTATAGCCTTTTTTTTTCCTTAGCTTGAAATGCTTAGACCAGAATCTTTTATGTTTTTAATCATCTTGGAATAACTCATGCATTTTTTCTCCCTACATGAACAATTCCAGCTAGACAAAACCCTGTTATAATTTGAATAATAAGCGGGTTTGATACAAACTGGTAGATCTGCAGTGTCTTGTTCTCACTTTTATTTTTTGCAAAAGCAGACAAAAGGAGAGAATTGATAAGAGGATTTCTGTTTTACTGAGTTCCTGCTTTCTTTTTAACTTCAAAAAAGTTATAGTTGTTTTTGATAGCAATAGTGCTTTTCACTAAAGAAAAAGATTATTGCCTAGCAGACATTACTTGTGTCATGAGGATAATTATCTTTTCTTAAATGTGAGAAGTGTTTGGATTTGTGGCTAGCTAAATCTGTCAACACTTGCAGAACAGTTCAGTGTGATTTACAGGAGGAGAACACCAAGCCTTCAGAGTTCAGTATCTATTGTGTTTACTATTCTTGTGAAAAGATGCCTTTTGAAAGCCAGCATAATCCCTATGAGTAATCTCCTTAAGAAAACTTTGGCAATGTACTCCTGGCCTGAATTCTTCTCTGGTGTGAATAATACAGCCCACATAGCTGATTCTTGGTTACCAGATACCTACAGACTGCAAACCACACAAAACAGAAGCAAGCATAATGCTTGACAAAAATAATCCGTTTTTTCAAATTAAATTATTGTTACTTTGGTTCATCAAGATGAGGCCTAATTAACCACTGCTTTTTGGAATACCAGGATATCTAAAGTTTAGAAAGAACTCCAGATCTGGATATTTAAATTTATCTGAAATAAGGCATCTATATAGATTCTAGGCTGAAAGCAATTCCTTTGGAAACACCCTGGGCTATTGCAGTTGTTTAGAGAGTAGTTCGGAGAAGAACAGACGTTCTCCATGACACCCATGAGTCATTTTCTTTTCATAATTGTTAAGATTGGTGGTGAGAAGCAATTAAAATGTTTAGCTTAGATGTCTTACTAATGTTCCCTAAGAATATCACTATCCTCTGGTCATTGTTCATTCTGACACAGCCCCTGCTCAAATGAGACTGGTATTTTACAAAGCAAGAGTAAATGTGTGAAAGCTTTGTGCAGTTACTGTGCAGGAAGTTTTACTTCTGTACTGTACAGTTCTTCCTGAGCACATATAAATGACACTGCATAGCATAACAAAAGCACTCTCACACATTTTCTGTACTATAACAGTTATGCGGAGACAAGCTGAAGATTGTAAATTCAGCTAGATGTGAATTCACATACTTCTAAGACAAAAATGTAGGGTATATTTATGGCACTGCTGAATTGATTCTGGAGGTATAACAATTACTAAATCCATAGTGCTGGCACAGATAACTAATTTTTCTTCCACCCTTACAGCAGAAAAATATCTACCCAAAAGCCCATCTTAGAGTCAATATAGAAATATCACAAGGAGGTTACTAGCAAGAGAAAGGTGGGATTTTTGCTGGGAAAATTCGCTGTGGTAATGAAGTATTTGAGTCTAAATCTGTACTTTAAGTGTCTTTAAATGAATTTTTAAAATAATTTTAAATAATTTTAAATAAATTTTTGTATGTGTCTTATTCTGAAAACTGCTATTGTTCCTGCAGTTTCACTGCCCAAGTAACTTTGCTTCTGCCTGGTATTATACTTATGAACCGGCTGACCTGTTTGATAATTTATCTTGAAAATTTTGATATAGTACAGGCTAAGAGAAGAAGCAATTATATTATTTCTGGTGTGAAACGTGTTAGGTTTTTGTCTCACCCAAGTGGTTCTCCTTTTGAATGACAATCAGTGATGCTTCTATTTTGAGAGGCAAAACAGAAGCCATGAGGTCTCTGACTCACAAAGTGTACAGTGTATGCTTTTACAAGTCAGAGGAAGTCTTGTTCTTTGATAGTCAGTGGAAATTTGGTTGTATTTCACCTTTGCTCATTATAACTCAAATGACCCATCTGCAGACCAAGGTTCCAGTAATTGTTACCTTCTATTAGGAACTGCAGAGAAAGCTTTGTTTGGTTGCACACATTTCCTAATATTTGAATATTTTAATCTTCCTATAGCAGTGCTGCTTTGAGGTGTGACTGCTTTGTGTTGTTTGGGTTTTTTATAAGGAAAAAATAATTATCCAAATCTAGGACTTAAATACCCCGTAACCGTAGATAAACCAGATACCTTTAGGAAGTGAACACACATCAACCCATCTGTATCCTGATGCTCAGTTACTGAAATAATGTCTGAAACACAACTGATTAGGAGTGTACAGGTTACTGTGTTTTCCCTACCTTTACCTTTTGGCATACAGGAAAATAAAATCTTTTGATTAGAAGATAAAAATGCAGAACATCAATGGCAAAAAATATTTAACTCTAAGAATTATTTCCCTTTCAGGGATAAGAAGAAAATTGTTTATTATATGAATAGATGATCAGAAGAAAATGTTTTAAATGCACAACTCAAATGCATGCCTGAACTTTTAATATTTCTGCTAGAAACAGACAATTATCTTGTTTCTTAAACAAAAATCTAAACTAAATTAAAAAAAGAAGAAATTCACTGGAATTAAAATTGTTCTATCATCTGTTAGGGCTGTAGTCAGACAGGGTGTTGCCACTTCTCTGATACTGCGTTGTGGGCTGATTACATAGAGGCACTTTGAAGATAATTTTTTCATATCAAGTGGTTAAATTTTGCCATAAAAGTCAAGGCCTTATTATTGTGACACATGCTTCTCTTATGTTTTTATGACATATATTCAGTTTGAAGGAGAAAATGACAAACAGGTGTCAGGTGACCATATTCTTTATTTTCTTACCAAAGTCTCATAACTGCTCATTCTGCCCTCTAAGAGATAAAGTCAGACATAGAAATGTTGGCAATATGTTCAGAAACACAAGTATCTCTTTTATTATAAAACCCACCTAGAAAAATTAAGCCTTATTATTTTTAGCAATTTCAGTGGTTTTTGCCCCCAGCTAGATGCACTCATTTATGTCATTACAGATGATAGAGATAAATGAGCATTGTGTCTGAACCTGCCCCCAGTGCCCAATTTTTTTCTGTTTCTACTTTCCTTTGTATCTCTCTTACTGTTGTCCTATATACTCTGTGCTCAATTCATCTTCACTTCTTTGCAAAGAGAGTACAAATAATGTGTAACACATTAACATATCTGATCAGGAATGCTAAATATGTAACAGCTCAGCTATAAATGACTACAGAAATAGAAATGTAGCTGCAAATCAGAGCTTTTGTTTTTGTGGAAGTTTGATTTAGGATTCAAATTTATTGCAGTGAGCCATGAAGGTAAGAAATCAATAAGAACAGAATGTTAACTCCAGTAAGAAGATTAGAGTGCAGCAAAAGCAAAAGTTTTTTCTGGTTTCCTGTGAAATGTCTGCCAGCCCCATCATTGCTTTATCCTCCCTGAATTCTGCACAGTATCAGGAAGAGAATATACGCAGTCTGCATAAAACAAACGAACTTTAAACCCCACAGAAATGAGCAAAATGGTGTCATATGAGAAAGTTCTCCACTTTCTCCATGTGCTCTAAAACAATGAGATTATCATGAGTTATAATTTCCTGCAACAGGATCTGTAATCTGTATGAAGAATTCTTTTATTCCCAACAATGCAGTGCTGTTGAAAAGCTGAATTAGAAGTATAGTTTTCTGTCTTCTTGTGACTCCACCTATCCTGATAACATTATATTTTGTGGGAAGGAAGAAGAGGAAAGTATCTGAGATAGCATAACATAAAACACTAAATACCCTAACTTTAAAGACTAAAATTATTTAGAGGAAATACTTTAAAAAACTGCTAATTTTTGGTATATAGTAAAAATACTGAATTCCTGAAGTGCTGTGTTGACCTGCAGTGGGTATTTGGCTGATTTCAGCACAGTTCACCATTCAGGAAAACAACATGAATGGCAAAAGACTCCTTCATCTCACACCAGGCCACTCCACTGACAGAAGAAATTTGGAAAAGAAATGAAGTATCTGAATTCCTTGCCAGTGAGGTTTGTACATGAACCCTGAAACCGAAGAAGGTTAGAGGTATGGGAGAATAACCCATAAAGTTTCCTTATACTTGAATATTCTGCATGGGTGTGCACTCCAGTGAGGGTGATGCCAAAAAATAGTACTTATCAGAGGTGGAAAAAATTAACAGGAGAATGACCAGAAGTATCCTTCAAAATACATAACCCATGTTTCCCGCAAACTTTTGCACAATTTTTTTCAATCAAATATTCCATCCCTTGCTTTTAAATTGCTTGCGGCAATTTTTTAAGTGACCAGCTTATTACATAGCTTCACACATGACCCATGGAAGAGTTGCATGGATCACAGGTGGGGCTGAACCTGGTATAACTTCAGATGGTCAGTCACTGAGCAGTGTTGTGGGGTTGGATATATCCTGTTTAGAGTTAAAATAACTACACTGACATATTAGCAGGGAAAATGTATGCCATTGTCACATACAGAAATAAAGTTGTGTTATGGGAATATCCTCTTTAAAAAACAAACAAAAAAAAGAAAATGTTCTGGAAAAACCACATCTTCTGCTGTTTACCTCAACTGTATTTGGAATAACATCATATCACATCTCTGTAGCAGGATAGGGCTTGGTTTGAAAAATTACCTACTTGTAAAGAAAGGCCAGAAATTAAAGGTATTCAGTTTTTACATAATGTCAGTGTGCAGTCAAATGCGACCTTCATCTAAAGGACAGAACTTGATGTTTCATTATCAGTTACTTTCTGTCTTTTAGTGAATCTTACCACTGTTTTTCTGGTTTTCTCTTTGCTGCACAAAATGTGCAGCTGCTTTCGAGAGAGTTGAATTACATATGCAGCTATAGTGAATGATGGTAATAGGGGTGAGATGAGTGAGTTGCTTTGATGTTTTCATGCAATCATTTATATAAGCAAATTCTACGTTTGACTTGGTTCCCCATAGTTTTAACAGTGGTGTTTGCCAAAGAGCACTTTTAAAAGTGGATAAAGCATTAAAAAATGATAAAGCTCTTTGAAAAAATATTTAGCTGGATGTCTATAGAGAGGGAAAAGACTAAAATAAAAAACAACAGGAAAGATTAGATTTCCAATTTTGAAAAATTTCCCATATAGACTTAAAAAAAACCCCCAAACCCCACAGTTATAAAAGTATCACATTTTCAAATGAAAAAGTTCCATTTTCTCTTGGAATAGCTTCAGATGTCCACTAACAAAGTATAAGGAGCTCTTAATGAAAACAGAATGTTTCCAATTTATAAAAAGATGAATGTTCATATTGTATTAATAGATCTTAGGAACATATTTGGCTCACATTAACATCTTAGATAATACTTGAAATCTACACTTGAAGCAATAACATATTTAAAATATTGATTCTTTTTTTCTGAAATAGTGTTTTCCTACCAGTGCCAGTCTTCTACAACATGTGACAATAAATTGCACTGCTTCCCAAACCCAGACACTAAGTGGTATCCCTTGAAAGACAGAGTTCATTGTTGATAGGACCAGACAACAGGAGCTTCACTAATACAAAACATGACAGCAAACAGATCTTCTGTTTTGCAGTCTCTTCCATAATCCTTTATCTACCTTTGCCCTTCTCTTTAGTAGGTGAGTGCTAACAGAACCATGTAAACTTGCCTTTGAGTTCATCTGAATTATCCTCTAAAATTCACAACACTTCTAGACTTACCAATATTTCACAACGCTGTCTGCACTGAAAATTCTTTTAAGGAAAGATAGTACTGTACAATTTTGCATTGAATAAGGAGCAGAGCACAGATGCATTAGCCCTAGAGCATTCCAGGGAAATACCTGCAATTCAGAAATGTCTAAATCTGGTTTTCCTATTTCTGGTCTAGTAGAGATTAATTTTCCCTAGCTAATTTATCAGGAAAATATTTTATTCTCATTATTTCCTTTATTGAATTTTAACTGTGACAACTGCCAAAACAGGACAACAAATTTCTATTCTTTTAGTCTTTGCTGGCTGGACTTCACAAGTTGTTGGGTTTTTTTTCCCGTTTTTCTCTTTTTTTTTTTTTTTCTTTTTTTAAAATTTATTTATGCTTCTTTCTGATTAATTACAGAATTACCAATGTAATGAATAGGGATCTCAGTGAATTAATGTATGTTCCTGTTGTGGATGCAGAGATACCAAGCAGCAGACGTAACAACTCTGTCTCAGATCTTATATGACTTCTTTCTTAATTACTCTACCTTCCATTTTATGATTCCTCATAAAGTCCATGTGATGGAAAGCAGAAATACAGCATATAAATCAGTGTGCTCCTGCCCTGGATACCTGTGCTCAGCATGAGCCAAGTCCTGTTTTTATTGCTGCTTCTTCCACATGGGCATTGCAGATAGAGGAGAGAATGGGAAATTACTCCTTTTTAAATTCCAGCAGAACAAATCTCCATTCTCTCCAGTAAAAGATGCAGCCCAGTGATACTGAATTGCTGCTACACATCTTAGCCTCTTTTTCCAGAAGTGCTTTTGTTTTTAATTCCAGCAGCGATCAGATGGAAAATACCCACACACATTTTCCATGCCAAACTCTGGAACCCAAATCTGACTCCTGGCAGCTCCCTCTCGGTCCCCACCGTGCCCACATTCTTGGATGCACTGAGGGGCAGAGTTTTGGCAGAAGAACAGGGAGAGGGAAAGTCAGAGCAGGCAGATGGATGCAGAGCCCTGGGGCTGCGGTGAGTCCAGAAGCCAGTTTGTCCATTTCGTGGGTGAGCAGGCAGCACCTCGCATGCCAGACACTCCGAATGGAAGGAAAGGCAGCGTGCTTTTGACCTAAACAGCACTTCCTTAACAACAAGTTAAACCTGAACTCGTGGACGGACATGTTCAGAATTCCCTGATGTTCTCTAGGAGCCCAGTGGACTAAGGTACAAAGTGTTAGCTTTACATGGGCTGCACCACAGAGGGAGTAAAAGATGTAACTCTTATGTTGGTATGTTGGTTCTATAGGCACCCCTCTAAAGATCAGTAAAGAAATCTTTAGGAAGTTGTGTTGTCCCTTGCAGGGTAAGGAACACAAAGCCAGGCATATTTGCACCAGCCTTTGGCATCTAAATTCAGTAAAAGGGGAAAGTAAACCTAGGTATTAAACATTCGGCTGCAATATGAACATAAAATTGCACAAAAAGAATCTCAGTTCCCTTTCTCTGTAGGTCCACTGAGCCCCACTGGTGAGGCACAGCAGGATATTCTTTCGAGAACACTGACTCAGGACAGCAGCCAAAACAGGGGTCTCGAGTTCCATCTGAGGGGTTTGTATCTTGTAATAATTATTAGCAATCTCAGAGTGAAGTTCTTTTTCAGTAGGTTCTTTTAGTCCCTTAATTTTGTGATATGATAAAAGACTTTGGGACAGTTTTGTCCAAACACTGAAATGTTCTCATATCCGAGGTTATCTAGTATAAAGTTCTTGGGAATGTGCACATATGTTGCATACACTATTTTACTAGAACCAATGATTTTTAATAATTATTAATCTATATAATTTAATTATTTAAGAGTTTTAAGTTCTTCTAAGTTTTTATGAAGATTTTAGATAATTTGCAGAGCAGTTAAATCACTGATCACTAACACAAGGAAAAACTAATTTGGTTAAACCAGCTTATGCCAGTGTGGGCTTTTTATGGTGGGAGGTAAGGCTAGTAACCTTCTTATAATGTCAGAGAGGTAATTATTGCTTGTCAGTCGTGTCAGCACATACTGCTTTTTATTGTTCCTTTTTTTTCCTCCTAAACCTTTTTTTAATCTTATCTATCAGATATATTTGCAAAGTAACATGGCAGCTAAAGGACCATTTCAACCTTGAGCTGCATAAAGCAGAGATATTTATGCCTCTCATGGAGCAGGAAGATAATAGACCCTATCTGTGTAGTGACAATGAAGGTGGAATATTGCACTGAGAGTTTTAGACACCTTATTTCTTGAAAAATGTAGACAAACTGGATGGAGTTCAGAGGAAAACAATGGATAATAATCATGAAGGTGGAGAGATTGCTACATAAGGAAAGATTAAAAGAGACTCGGCACTCAGCTATAACAAAAAAACCCTTCATTTTTTGAAGATACATTCTCCAAACCGTATATGTAAATATAAACCTGCATAGGTATAACTGCCATAACATTCACAGCATTTTCCATTTCATGTACCAATGGCAAAAAAAATGTGTTTTTCTGCAGACTGGAAGTAAGAGAGCAGGCAATCCAGGAGCTGCTGTAGGCATCAGAGTAGACTTCAGCGGGAGGACAAGCCTTTCCTCCATCACACCATGTTAGTTAACCTGCAAAAAACTATTACACTGGTTCAAGTCATTCCCCAAATAACCTAGAACATCCTGTGAGCTTCACTCATGCAAGCTATGACACAAATGTAGGCATATCTTTAATATTTCACTTAGTTATTCTGTATCCCAGTTCCCAGTAACTGTTTAGAGCTCAAAAATGGATAAAAGACATCACACTGGCTTCTTGAATAAACACTCTGCTTCTGCCATCAAGCTTAAATCAACCTGGAAGTCAATTCTGAGATAACCTTAGCAAAGGTTTATGCTTTTGCACAACACCTGAGGTGAATGATTAAATTTGCTTTCTTACTGCTATCAAGGAGCTAGTCCAGTCTTGCTACCTTTGCAGCCATTGACAAGTTGACAACGGCTCTGAGTGGACTCAGGCTGCTCAGGCAGGACATATCTGTGGGAATATAGCAAGGTCTGAATTTCAAGCAAAATATATCCAAAATGAACAACAAGTGTATACAGTTTAATACTTCATTACGTGTGTTTTTCCCTAATCTGTTTAAATGTATTTCCAAATTCTTCTGATATATGACACAAATTGAAAAATGCAGTGCTATCTTGCTTGAATGAGAGTCCACACCTATGGTCACATGTAAATGAGCCCCAGTTTTAGGGAAAAGGGTAATCTGTTTAAAGTGCTTGAGTTTGAAATGATTACTATTTCTGGGTCTTAACATCTGAGAGGCCTGGAGTCCATAACAGATACAAGTCTCTCATCTGCAGATTTATGCTCTGTGACATAAATCAGAATAGCTCATTGAATTTCATGAAAGGACACTGATTTTACATTTGGTTTCTACTGAACTTGAGTACTTAAAATGACAAATGTGTTGGGGAAGTGACTCATGAGAATTATCTAGTGAGAATGTAGCTGTTTACAGCACCTTTAAAACAGAAATGATGGCGACACATGCCACAGATTCTGTGTTGCAGATCAGCAAGTAGGGGAGACTAAAATAAGACAGAAAATCACTTACATCCTAAACTGGGCACTGAATGCAGGATTCCAGTGGTGAAAGTAGAACTGTGTCGAAGTCACAGTCCTGTGCTCTGTGCTGTAGCTAAATTTTCACTTTAAATACAGAAATCTGATTAAATCTGTACTGTCAAAACAGTAGCTGAGGGTGGGTATTTGAAATGAAAAATACACACTGTTGGTTGCAGGTTTGTTTGTTTCTTGAAAATAGGAAAAAATGCCAAGAAGGAAATAGAGCACTGAAATTTTAGATTTCCACTGGGAACTCTATTACTTGGCAGTTGATATGTTTCTCATCTCCTAGAAATAATTATGTATTCAGGCCCCTCAGTTAAATTGGCACGTTAAGATTTCTGACTTAGTGTCATAACTGTAAAGCAGAAATCCTGAGAGCCAGTGTCAGGTCTGCCCTTTGGGTTCCATCCTGTGGGGGTGTTCAAAGACATGGGGGAGACACTCGTTGCTGTGCTGGTGTCAGGAGGTGTGTTACTCTCCTGTTGTGGTCTCAGATACAGTGCTTCTTGCAGGGGCTCTGGGAGGAGAGCTGGCGCTTGTGCACCGAGTAGGACAGCTTGAACAGTGGCCTCTGGGCAGGCTGAGAAGCTGTCTCACTGATATCAGCATGTGTACCTGGCACTTGGTTGGAGACAGAGTTAATCACATCAAACATGGAACAGGAAGATAATGCAGAGATGAGTGCTTCCCACTGGACTGAGGGAGTGGGAAACAATGAAGCTTTGCCATTATATATTCATTCCCCAGCAGATGCAGTGAAAGCAGAGGAAGAGGTTTATACTGAGTGGCTTCTGGCAGAAGAGCTCTTTCATGTCCTGAAAGAACAAGCAGGTACAGAAGGACCACCCTGCAGAGCAGTAGCTCTGAGAGCAGTGTGGCAGGTGCAGCCAAACCCCAGCATCAACAGCCTGCTGCCTCCTCCTCCTCCCCTGGCCTCACACAGCTGCAGAGGCAGAGCCTCCTCCTGGCAGCTGTCACCATGGTGAGAAACATGTCTGTGATGCCAAGCCAGGAGATGCAAGGCATGTAAGTATGTCCAGTGAACTTTATATCAGCCAGCCATATTTTTGTGCTGTCAGTCAAGGAAAAGGAGCTCAGCTTGAGGAAGGGGTAGGAGTATTGAAGAGCAAGGCAGTTAGGGGGGTGAGGTAGGAAAAATTTGTTTCACTGCAGAAAACATGGCTTAAATGCTGCATGCATTACTAATCACTCATGTCACATAAATATGTTCTTGAGAAGAAAAAGAGTCAAGAAGGTCTGTGATAAGATGAAAGAGGAATAATGAATCTGTCTCATACAGGGCAACTGAAAGTCTGTCTTCTTTAGCCTGAAGGCTGAGAAGAGATGTGGTATCTTTTTATAAGTGCATCACTGGAGAAAAGATCAAGGTAGGAGAAGGGCTAAGAATCTGTAAATTGGCTGGGAACTTAAACCTAACCAACAAAACAGTAAGGGTCCTGCTGTGGGAATAATAGGGTAAAAAACTCCTTTGCCTTGTCAGAAATGAGGGCCAATAAATATAAAATGTCATGTCTGCTTTATTAGAGCTCTGTTCTTGAAAACAAAGGAGGCTGTGTAGCTTTCAGTTCATTGCAAAGGATCACTGAGAAAAGGTGAGAGAAAACAGGTGCATGTTGTAGAACATCATATTTTCTGAGACATCAAATAACCTGAAACTTCTGAAAAACCTCTGGACCTGGTGCAGCTAATGACATTGCAACCTTACATAAGTGACAGGTACCTCTGATAATAACCACAGAAGTTTTGCCTATATGAGGAGCATAGAATTAGGTCTGTCCTATTCTGTAACTGGGGGGAAGGAGTGCATTTCAATTGTTTAATTCTTTCTTTGATTATGCAAGTGCTTGCTGGTTGCAGAGGTTAACATATGAAGCCAGCTGTGCCACAGTGCAGGTTTCCGAGCTGAATAGTAAATTGAGTGCACTGCAGCTTAGGGATCACAGAATACTATTTCCCTGCTCTCTGTGTTTGCAGCAATAGTTTGGATTGAGGAATTGTGCTCTGATAAGAAGATGCTATATTCATTCCGAGATTTGGCTACTTATGAAATATATCATCACAATAGATAGGAGACATTTGTTATCTTTTTAATTAACATAAGGAGTGTAATAGATGGAAGCTGAGTCAGGAGAGCAGGTTGGGCTTCAGCTGTTTACTAATGAACTCAGGGCCTTATATTAAAATGAGCTGTTTTGTGGCTAACATCACTTAGAGCACTGAGGGTCAGGTGCAGTTTCAGTGTAGTTGGAAGTAAATTGAGGTTTATGGTACCTTACACCAGCTGAACATAGGCCCATACTATTTTGGCATTCAAAGCAGGCAGTTCATATTCACAAGTTAAGACTTTTCTGTATAAAACTTCTATTAACGCTTGCTCATCATAGAAATCCTGCTAATACCTCTCGATCCACCTGTGTGTTTTTGATGAAGGCTGGGCTATGCTGCCAGATTAGGATGTAGCTGTTTTGTGTCCTCAAAGCACATCAAATCCTCTAGTCTTTACTCCTTTCAGTTCAACAAGGACTGCATCTCAGTAAACTGAAGGATTTGAATACATTTCTTTTCTTTCTCATTTCCTTCCATTCATGCACTCTGATCATTATACTGGGATCTCAGACTAGGGTTCATCAAAAACCATACTCAAATGTATGGTTCATACATATTTTTCTATCCTTTTAGATTTAAAGTTCAATGTTTCCCCTATCTTAATAAAGGAGATTCCATGCTTTATTTCTTCATTTTTTAATACTTCCTCAATATCAGTCTTGATGTTTTCTTCATCACTTCAGGATCCTTTCCTTTCACTGACAAATTTTCCTTCAGATATACTTCATATTCAGGACATTATAATTCCATTTATTTTCAGAAGATGCAGAACCTCTTTTCATTCTGGTGGTGACCCAGGTACTATATTTCCATTGTCCTCTTCAGTCTGTTTCTGTAAGTGCCCTGACACATCCCAGAATATTTGACAGCAATTTTCTGGCTTATGCTCAGGTAGTCAGTCTCACTAAAAAGCTCTTCTCGTTGACCACAGAATTTCTGATGAAGTCCTACCATGTAGGGGAGGTTTTAAAACCAGTAGAAAGAGAGGAAAGGGTGTGGCTTTCTTTCTCATGCATTGTACAGGTTCCATGGAGAGACAACTCGACATCTGTGGAACAAACACTTGACATCTGCTTTCACCTGATGAAACGGTGGCTCATGGCTCTGCTAAAGCCACTAGCGCCCCTCATCCCAGGTGCTGCAGCTGTGACCTACAATTATTTCCCTTCCTTTGCTTGCCACAGTAACACAGGTGCACTTTGGCAAAGATGGATCTCAATCATCACTGGAGGAGAAAGGAGGGTATCTTCCCACATGCTTTCTCTGTGTTGCCAGAAGTATGGCACAGTAGTGGGAAGTAAAACTGATATATCTTACCAACACTTTATTAGTATTGTTCCTACAGCATCTTGATGCAGAGGAAATAATGTTCTTTATACGTTAATAGAGTTGAAAATATTAAGAGCTCAGCATTCATCATTTAAAGTGTCACTTGATGTTCTAAATACAAGAGGATGTTGTGGTTATTGCAAGTAGTGGGATGTTGGCTAAAGAATTTTAATGGTGCCTATTGTAACAGAAAAAGCAGTGAGCCATTTTTATCATGCATAAAAGCAAGTGTTGCCTGATAGTTTCCACATTAGACCCAAGTGTTGGGAAAAAAAAATGATCTAGTGAAAAATGCTCATGCTGAAATATACAAAGTCCAAAATTTTCTATCTTATATTCAGTTGCTATAACTTCTTTTAATGAGAATCTCTGAGACATGAGAATATGTCAGGAGACTTCAATCTTGCACTTAATAAGACAGCTGAAGAAAACTCTCCCCCAAAAATTCTGGAATTAATTTTGACTCTCAAACAAGTCACTCTTTACATTTTTCGGTACACTGTTTGCAATAAATCAGACATTTTCATTTTAAAACTATAATGAGCTAAATCATGAAGGGAATTCATTTATAAGAAAGGTAAAGGAATAAAAAATTATCTGCCTCCTAGCTCACCAGCTTAATATGTTCAATAAGCCAGAAGTCCTTGTGTGAATCCAGAAAGCAGAAAAGAATATATTTTTGTTAGCATTTTCCACAGGACACATTTTTCCATGGAAGTACCTGCAAGGTGATTACCTCCTGTAGTTTCATGTCTCATTTACCAAGGCCTTGGAAATAATTTAGGAGAAAGATGTTTTCTGACACTCCATTAATATGTATAATGAATTTTGTTGTCTTAGCACAGTCTTTATATTTGCCCATATGTAAAATGTTTAAAGCCCTCTGTCAAGCTTTTGGTTTTTGCTGAAGTGTGGTTTAAGCAGGGAGTAAAGAGCTGCAGGTCAGAAGATGCACAGAGTAATTTGAAGAACAAAGATGGCAAGTTCAGTTTTCTATCTACTGTAAATCCCTGGCATTTGTTTCAGGTCTTCAGATGTGGTATCTCTATAAGTAGCTTGTTATGTTTTAACAGCAAGTTACATCTTCTGAGAATCTGCATAATATGCATATCTAGGATCCCTTAAGTGAAAAAAAAAAAGTGATTTTCAGTAGGCATCAGGGACCTTTTTACAATTTTTCATTGAGACTGAGTGCTCCCTCTTCCTTGATTGTTTATAGAGAGTGGTAGCTATTGTGAGTGACATGGGTCGGGTCCAAATTTTGTTGGACTCCTCTATGTTTTCTAGTTGGTTAACTTACAAGATAGTCAGACAGCTTTATTTAGAAAAAAATTAAGAAATTTTATTAGGGGAAGCCTGTGTCAAAGCTGGGGGGGTGCAAACATTTTGAGTTTAGAAGAGAAACTAGAAATAGGTTTGAAAACAGACCTCTGAAACTAACTCTCCAAAGGGCTGAGGAAATTTTGATGGGTACCAATAACCCCTACTCCTACATATTTTAAATACAACTATTCCAGGTACAGAAGAGATTCCGCTTTTACAGCTGTGTAAAATATGGCAGTTGCAGACAGTATTAAACCTGCAGCCAATTTTAATTGTAGTATCTTCTCTGATGTATGTATTGACAGCTTCAGGGTACTTTTAGTAATGACCACATTCAAGAACTCTTGAATGACATGACGTGCAGAGTAATCAAAATGACTGACCTGACATTAGATCCAAATTCAGATATAATAGCCTTTCTTAACTGGTTCTATCCATCTTAAATTGATGTGTTTCAATATCAGATACTTCAGTAATAAGCCTAATTTTAGAACTAGGCTCCATTTAAATGACTAAGGAGGCTCTTAGAGAAATATGCATTTTTAAGAAAGTTGTGATTGTGTTGAACTCAGAAGTAAGGCCAAAGTTCCACCTCAAAATAAAAAAAAACCTCAAAAAAGATACAGTAGAAAGCAAAAGAAAGGGGTGGTGTTTAACAAAAAGTATAGATACAATTCCTATATGAAAATATTGTTTTTTCCTTCCTTATAAAATATGCTGAGTTGAACTATGGAAATATATAGTCATGAATATCATCCTTCTGCCAGTACTGAAATGTATTAGACTTAGGTGATCTTGTAATTAGTTTATTTAAGCAAAGTAGAAGCAAGAAAACTTACAAACAAAATGCAAAACTTTCACAAGAAGATAGGAGATCTGCTCAACTCAGTCCTTGTTTACTAGGGGGCAATATGTGTGGCTAAAATAGAGAGGAATGGCTAAGGATGCAGCCATTCTAAGATATGGTAAAATCTCTCTAGGATTATTGATGTCATTTATTGAACAATTAACAAACTGAATGAAAATACAATAACATAAATTTCATGAAGTAAAGCAAGTTCATTTAGGTATTGGAGTAAGGACTGAAAGAATTACCCCATGTAATAGGAACACCCGTATATCATAGAGCTTGTAGGTAACAAAATTCAATCTTTACTCTAAATCAGACAAAATAGAAACTTGAACAGTTGTTTCTGGTACTTACTATAGTATACAGGTAGATCTGGGGAGCAGGAAGCAAAATCTGCCTCATATTTTTTCACAAAAAAGGATAAACCAGTACATTCAACACTGGCTTTCAGAGTACCTTATAATTCTCATCATCTTTCCCTAATTAGCACTGTTTTTCAGCCAGTTCTACTGTTTATTGTAATTGGCAAACAGCCAATTGTAATTGAACAGCCCTGAATTTTATTAATAACATAGTCACCACTTTATCCACATGTGCCCAGGTTTCTCCATACCCATATTCTCCGTTTCCCGTGCTCATGACTAGCTTATCTTTTCAGACAAAATGAACAAAACATCAATAGTAAATTAATTAAGTTATTTACTTTTACTATTATTTACACAAGATGTGAAAAGACTCCAAATTTCATTAAGGAGAATAAGCAATTACAGGATATTCCGCTTGGATACCTTCAACAGGCTTAAAGAGATACACAAAGAACTATTATTTTGATAACTCTAATGATTTCAAGTCTACTGAAACTATTGCATATTCGTGATTTTGTAACCAATTCCATGATGAACAATCTAATATAAAAATCTGATTATCGGAATCTTTTCACTGTCAATCATGCAGCCTTTGAAATAGCACAGTGATGAAATGAGCTCCTTCCACTGGAGCTAAAAGCTGCGTTCGTACATCTTTGAAGTAATTCAAAATGTGATGTTTGTATTTATATTACTACTGTAGAAGGGCTGGGGCCAGGATAGGTGAATATGGTGGAAGAATATTCTTCAAAAATAAGAAAAAAACCCAAACCACAACCAAAACCTCTTTGGTGATGTTAGGAGTCTTTTTACTGTATTCCATAGAATCAGCTGTTTCTACCGAAAATGTCGTGGAAAGCAAAGCTGTATGTATTCACTGCAGTAGGCTCCCCCATAAAAATTGCTTAAAGTGTAGCTCACATCGCAACTTTAGAACACTTTTAAATCCATTTCTTATAAATGTTTATGTGTGACAGCAAACTTTTCTTTATAAAATGCAACAGAACTAATCACATATGGAAAGTTACATAAATCCTTAGGAGCCCTGCTGAGTCAGGTATGAGACATTAGTGCTGCACAGGGTTGAGACACAGCTGTGGAAGGTTCCTCCTCTCTGTCCAGGAGGATCCTATAGTACAAGCCATTAAGTAACACTTCAAACCACAGTACATCTATTCAGTCAATGCTGAGATAAATTTTACTGGTGTTGCTTTGCAAATATTGCAGAATAAGAGAGTCCCTTCTCTTACAGAATTAATAAGTCATTACAGAGAGTTTGGAGATTATGTGAAAACTCACACAAAACTGAGGGTACAAATCACCCCATTCCGACAGTGGGATGACTGTTCTTAGCACAGTCTAAAAGAAAAATGCACAGAGCATGACATGGTGTTAGTAGAAGGCACATTTTTCCACGGCACCCTGAAAGAACAATAATTAGCAATAATCACACACCATACATTTAGTAAAGATATTTCAAATAAAGAAAATGGCACTTGAAATGTTCTTCTAAATGCAACAAAAACATAAACCTTTAAATGACAGCAAAGATATCTCTGCCTTCTATATTTACAAGTTTATTTATCTACTTGTTTTCCAGTACTGACATCATGTACAGAGCAATAATAAGAACCAAAATATGTTGGCAGTGTTGAGAACTGTTTCAGTTCCACAGTGCATGCGCAGTGCAAATTGAACAATGCAGATTAATATAAACCAATTTAAGTATTTATAAACAATGAGTATATGCCAAAAGATGCAATAATCTCTTTTACTTACTGGAAAAAAAAGAAGTAATGAAAAAATGTTGCTTTCATTATGTCTTTTAACAATGTCTAATGCATTATTTTCTTTCAGGTAATTTCAATTATGTTTTTTTCTCTAATTTAGGAAGCTAAAGAATGCCCACAAACTCTGTATGAGTAAAAAGCCACGTGTCTGGGGTGGGAATAGATACAAAATAGTGTGTTCCTAAGTATATCTGACTTGCTTGTTTGAATATGTTTTTTCCGTATGGGAGGAGTCAGTTATTGGTGAAAACTGGACTCTATTATTTATTTTGACATAGGAAGTGGGAAATGAGGGCTGACTCTACACAAGAACTTGTCTCTCTCTTACCTCAGCTTTATCGTCAAAGAATCTACCCTCAAGGGAGAATATCTCACACCTGTCAGTCCAGAGTTCAATGAAAGCTTAACAAAGGCTTCGGGGAAACCCATTTGCGGTAAAAGACCCTCCAGGATAAGGTGCACTTCCTATCTCTGTTCACTTTTTGTACATCTGGAGATCTTCCCACTGGCACAGCTCTGAGGAGTATGGATCCCTTCTAAAGAGACTGTGAGATGTCTGATATCACCAAGTACAGGCTTTGTGTCTGTCCTGCACTGAACAAAGGTGCATCTTGTGTGGTTTACTCACAATGAGCAGCCCTGTCAAGCTGCACCACCACTGGACTTGTTAGAAATGCTGTACATAACAACAGCCCAGGCCCAGGGTACCGCCGGGACAACCGCATCCAGCAGCAGGGGTGAGCAGGGGGCAGCGCTGGGTTGCTCCCTCCTAAACTGTGCCAGAGGCCAGGTTAACAATTCAGCAGTGTGGGCTGTCTCATGCTGGCACTCAGACCTGAGCTCCATCTCTGTGATTGGTTTATTACTGCAGACAAAGGCATAGTGTTTAATAGCCCACAGGTAGATTTATCTCCCTGGTATTTGTCTGAATGCACTTTGAACACATGTAAACTTGTAACTTCCAGGATTGATGAGAGTTTCACAGCCAATTTCAGTGAGAAAAAGTCAAACCAATGCCAAATGTCTTCAAATCCCACCATTCATCTTGAAGAGTTAAAGAACTCAAGGTCTGTAGACTATTTAGAAAGCCTTTTAATATACATGTGAAAGAGATAAACAATACCTGATAATGCTGTATCAGCCAATAACTCAATACTCATACATATAGTAAGCTGAATTAAAAAAAAGTCCAACCATTGCTATGAAAAGGCTATGTAAACATGCATAGCTTTTTGTACATCTATGTATACATTTTTACTAATTATAGAAGACATCACTATGTTAATTTGTCACATGCCATTGGCAAATTGATATCAAATGGGAAAATGTTGCAATTCTTACAGCATTTGATATTTTACAGGTAATTATATAATTTACCAGATTGGCATAGATTTTAAAGCATTTTGCTATATCATTTACCATATTTTACACTTAATTAATAGTTGTATAACATTTAAAAGATGCCAGCTGCAATCTGAAATCTGTTAAATAATTACACAAATATTATCTATTAATTATTTAAGTAAAGCATATGAAATGCCATTTCATGAATTAGTACCATGGATTTAAACCTATTTTTGTTTGACTTGTGTTTGTTTTTGATTATTGTCCTTTTTTCAAAAAAGCCCCTCTTCATAGTAAGCTATTATCAATCTAAACTGTGAAAAAGTCACATTTGAAGAATGTTGAACTGGATGTTTTTGAGCAGTTCACTAGTTAATGATCTAACTTAATATATTGTCCTGTAGAACAACCTATATATTTTGGCAAACAAATTATTGTCCTAAAATTCTGCTTTAAAGCAGTGCATCTCCTCTAATTGCTGCAGTGGAAGCTCAAGTTCTTACGAAGCTAATCAAAGCTGACCTTGAAGCATTCCCCCATGCTTCATGTAAGGGTAGGACACATACTGAGGTTATTCTGTGGAAGTGAGCCTAAACATTTGAAAGACAGAACTGTCCCCCAAAGAAGGATTACATTTTTTATTTACACACCCAAACTTAAAGGCATCCTCAGTTTCCCCCTGATTTGGAAGAATGTCCAGGAAAAGTTTATGTCCCATAGTACTTCTCGCCATCACATTTCATACACACAGATTCCTATTGTTTCATATAGGATTGGTTCTAGGGTTTCATTTAGGGTGTGTTGCTTTGTCTGTCCCCCTCTCTCTTTTTATTCCAGTTCACAGACTTGCCAAGTTTTGTCATTGGTTAGATGAGGGAACATGGTTGGCACAGTTTCTTCCAGCAGGGCCATGCATTTTCTAGTCTCTGACCTTGTACATGAATTGCTTCCATGGTGGAATATATCAAATTCTTTCCATTTCTTGTTATAATAGAGACTATATGCATTTTCATAAAACCTTCCGTCAGTATCTTGGTGAAATATAAAGTAATGGGAAGACATGGATGATATATGTATATATTACAGTGATACAACCCAAAGATATATTGACAACGCGATGCTATTTTCACATTGGCCATTTTCTCAGAACATTGGCTGAACAATGGTTATAGCAGAAGCAGAATGTGTTGAGAGAGGGAAAACAAAGAGGTGAGAAACTCAAAGAAACTCCTTGATACTGCACATGTGAACGGATCAGGTTTGTTCTGTATAGGCAGAGGCACCATTCTCCCTCCATTCCTAGGAAGTAATGCCATAAGGCTGAATTAAAAACATAAAATTTACTGAGGTGATTGCAGGAGAGAGGCATTGGTTTTATTTAGAGTACACTTAAGTCCCATTTACAAAGATTTCTCCACAACTAGGATGTGCAAACCTGAAATTTTTCCCATGATCCTATAACCCATGGAAGTTAAAAATAAGGAAGTAAATATCATAAGTATTCTTTTAGAATCCCAAAGATAGGAACACTAGAGTAGTAAATGTACCTTTGCAAGAAGAGAAAAGGGAAAATAGCCAAATGAGATTCCACTTAACCTTTCTTGCAATGCATGAAACAGGCATAAAAGTGAAAGGCTATTTAAAATGTACCAATAAAATTCCTTTCACAAGAAATATCTTTAACTCACAGGACTCATGACCATTTCAAATAATTGTATGCAAGGGGTTGACTAGATTCACGAAAGAGTTAACCATAGAGAAAAAGAACATCTAAGGCTGCAATGTATTTTAAAATAAATAAGGATTTATTCGTTTAGTTGAAGAGGCAGCTGGTTATCCATATTTCAGGACAGTATCTCAAGACTTGGAATGAAATTTGGCCTACAGGTGAGCATATACATTGTAAATGCTGAAAAAATATCATATTTTAGTATTTAGGTATATGGCTTTAGCACGCTGACATACTGTATCTACATTTATTCTTTCTGTATAGTATGAGAGGATCAGATGCCCTGAGTAGAATGATCATTAATGGCAAGCAGGGATAGATTTGCGTCATGAATTGTTGATAAGACAAAGTCCTGAGTAAGCAATTCCAGATCCATACAATATGGAGGTATCATTGGCTTCTAACAGAGGATAACCATGGTGCTTCAATCAGGCTAATTAGCTGTGCAGAAAAATGCCCAGGCTAATTAACTTTGGCAGAGTGCTGTTTGAATAAGACTATACTGCTCTGGGAGCCTAGTTACTGTCTCTGTGCCAAGCAGATGTAAGGTCTGCTTAATATTTATGATTCATTAGCCTTTTCTACTCTCTGGTTGCCAAGAGCTTTTATTTTCAAGGAATTTGTTTCACTGCTGTAAGTGTGTGTACTACGATACACAGTATCCAGAGGCTCCCGTTACAAATGACAGGCTGATCTACTCGACACCAGGACCTTCAAAGTGTGGTCTGACTGAGCAAACCAATTCTGAAAGATCCATGAAGGACAATGCCTAAAATCAGTTTGATATCTACTTAGAGCTACACAAACCTAAGAAATTTGTAAAGGAATCTAAATCTTCATTTTCAACCTTTTGGGGAGCCAGTTAAATCTAAAATTTTTAAATGTCCTGCCTGGATTTCAGACCTTCCCACTTGGAAGCCGAACTTCTTTCCAACTTTCAGCACTCCTTCGTTCTTGGAATATATTGCTGTAGTTACGGGCCACAAGTAATTCTTCAGAACAACTATTACACTATGTAACATAGCGCAATTTGATGTGAATATTCTTTTTCTTTCTCTAGCTATTATGTGGTGTAGATAATGGGTAGTTTTGTCACTGTCAGACAAGCGGTTTTCCCTCTAGAAGATTTCTGTCTGCTCTCAGAAATTCATTCCCTGAATTATTTTCTTCTTGCAGGGTGAACCCTAGTAAAACCGAAATGTCAAACCCTAGCAAGAAGAGATGATATTTTATCAGACACTTACATCACAGTGACTGAGTAAAACTGAATCAAGTATATTTTTCTTTTTTCTTGCAGATTGTTGGCAACTTGCTATTAAGAAAGGCTAAAGATGAATCATAAATGTTGAACAGACCTTACAGCTACCCTCAAACAATGAAGACAGCAACAGACTGGTAGGCAAGAGCTGGAAAAGACCTGTATGGGGATGGAGGTCAGCCTTCTGTCAGTGCAAAACTGCTTTCTGCATTTCAAGGGCTAGAGAGGTAAAATTTCAAGGGGAAATAATGATTTGCCTTGCATTTGTGAAAACAACAGAAGTATTACATTTATTTGTTAGGTCTCTCTCTAGGCTAACTGTATGTTTCAGTGCACTGACTTGGTTTTATTTAAGGCAAGTTCTACCAAGGCTACCACCAATGGAACTCCATAGAAATGTTAAGACAAAAGATTTTAATGCTTGAAAGTGAACAAATCTAAATATTTCAAAAATTGCTGTTTTGA
Organism: Oriolus oriolus; assembly: GCA_013400235.1. Lineage (NCBI taxonomy): Eukaryota > Metazoa > Chordata > Aves > Passeriformes > Corvidae > Oriolus > Oriolus oriolus. The sequence goes on from VXBT01004000.1 coordinate 84,730, forward strand.
AGGAAACAAAAGAAAGACGTGCAGCACTGTGTCCGTGATCCCACTGTCTGTGATCTCATTATGTTCCTAAGAAGCTGCACAGTGTAGCCATATGAAGACCACTACTATGAGGTCTCACAGCCATGCTTATAGTTCAGAATTGCAAAGGATTCCAGATATCCAGATATTCTCTTGATTTATAAGCAGGAACTACTCAGCCTTGGAGATTCTTGGCTACTGGAATCCACAATAGAAACACAAGGAACAGGCCTTACCCCAAGGATGCTCAAAATGTTTCTTAGTGGTCTCCGTGACAAACATGCAATAGTTTGTGAAACATTTCCATATAAACACAGGAGCTGATAGGCTGGTAACTAGAAAAAATCTCCTTATTTTTAAAATTTTCTGAATTAAAAATTAAATCATGACATTTTAATTCAATAACCTTCAAGACAATGTACTGGGAAACTGAAAACATGGACTGGAGCAAGAGGATGAGTCTTTCTTGGAAAGCAGGAATTCATAAAAGAGTTTAGACACCTCAACAGGATCACTTTGTATATTTTCATGGCAGGAAACACTAATGAAACCTTTTCATTTAAACAAAGAGGGAAGATGAAGCAGCATTTAGGCAAAAGTCACCTGATCAAACAGAACTCATCCAGAAGTCAGGGGTGAAGCCTAAACTGGTCACCTTGATTCATAATAAGTGCACACAGAGAGACAAACACAGCATACAAAAACTGAGTGTAATGACTTATTAGAAGCTTTCAGGGACTGAAGAGAGAAGCAGAACAATTATTGTACATTGGGATTCAAACACTAAACTCACCTGTTCTCTACTGCCTTCTCTATCCGGTGATGGTACCAAACACACAGACTTTCTGCAGACATCCAAGTTCTTATCAAAGTGCTATGTGAGGTGTATCAGAATCACTGGTTTTGGAGTTGCCAGAGGAAACAGTCTGTCATTGAACTTTAAATTTCTAATTCAGCATAAATGTAGAGAGAGAAAATATGACTAAGGCCATGTCCAAGAAGGGTTTTGTAGTATATCAAAAATACATGGTACTGCAGCTTCACTCTTGGGTGAAATATAGCGCTCTTGATAGAGCTTAAGCTGGATCACCTGACTGTTGTTTCTATCTTTAAATTCTGGCTAAAAATTACAAGGCAGAACAGCTCTATTTTTAGAGCTATTAGAAATATTTTCTGGAATGGAATTTTGCTCATTTGGTAGTTTGAGAGGTCAATTTGATGCACTTTCGGAATGATTGGTATACATAATGTTAGGCTGCAATCTTTTAAAATTTTTAGCCATTGCCATTAATTTTAAGGGTAAACATGTCGACAGGTTGGGCAGGTGATATGCACTTCTGGGTTTGTCTCTTTGACACATACAGAGCAAAAAATTAAAAATGAAACCAGAACCATTTAGAACAAAATTCATTCTTTAAGATCAATATTCAACTCCACTTGAAATGCTTTGCTCTCAATAGAATGCATTTAGCAATGTATTATCTCAATAAATTCTGTTGTGGGTATGAGTATGTAGCTTTTGGGGACTTGTTCTCTTAAGTACAACAACTTGATTTTTGATTCATGTATTGCATATTTCTATTGATTTCATTAATTACATTGCATATTTCGTACTAAAATAAGAAATGAAAATACTGCCTTCTGTCTAGGTCATGGGAAAAATGATCGAGTAAAGTCTCTTATTTGGTGAAAAAACCACATACAATGTATGAAAAACACAGTAATGAAATATTTCAAAAATGGAAGATGATTAATAAGGAGAGATATTAAATGTCTTGTCAGAATGATGACACAATATCATTTACTACCATCAACCCAAATAGTGGTGTCAACCACTGCAAGCCACTAATCATTTAAAAAGAAAAAATGTAGAGAAGAGGCAGAATAACAAAAAGAAAAGGATCTGACTCAGTTTGTGGCATAAACATTAATACTGAAAAGCTCTACTGTCTTGGAGGTTCCAGCAAATAACTTCAATAAAATTTTGAAAAGTGGCCTTTTCCTTTGAGTTTGCTTTTATTTGGTCTCACTATAAAGTAGGTGAGAACATATAGGCACTTCAATGAGACTGACTACATTTACCAATGGAAGAAAAGGATGATATCAGTGAAATGAGTGAAAATGTGAAAGTTTTTAATTCAGGAGAAAGTATTATTATTATTATTATTATTATTATTATTATTAGTAGTAGTAGTAGTAGTAGTAGTAGTAGTAGTAGTAGTAGTAGTAGTAGTAATAGTAGTAGTAATAGTAGTAGTAGTAGTAGTAGTAGTAGTAGTAGTAGTAGTAGTAGTAGTATTAGTAGTAGTAGTAGTATTACTTCTGCTTTACAAAAACGACCAGGGCAGGACTCTCTAAGGCCATTCTGTGCATGAAAATCCCACTTCCAACCTGCTCAAAGGGAATTCCACATCCAGACTGGAATACTTGCCCCCAACATAAGAAGGACATGAACTTGTTGGAGGGGGTCAATAGGAGGGCCACAAAAATGATCAGATAGCTGGAGCACCTCTCCTGTGAAGATAAGCTGAAAGAATTGGGGTTGCTCAGCCTGAAGAAGGGAAGGCTCCAGGGAGACCTTATTGCACCTTCCAGTGTCTAGAGGGGAAAAGAGAGTTGGAGAGGGGCTTTTTACAAGGGCACGTAGTGATAGGAAAAGGGGTAATGGCTTTAAACTGAAATAGAGGAGATTTAGATTAGATATTAGGATGATGGTTGTGATTGTTGTTGTTGTTATTGTTGATATTATTATTATTATTGTTATATTTACTGTGAGGACTGGAACAGGTTCCCAGAGAAGTTGTGGATGTCCCAACCCTGTGTGTCCGAGTCGAGGTTGGATGGGTCTGTGAGCAACTTGGTCTAGTGAAAGGCAATCCTGCCTATGGCAGGGGGTTGGAACTAGACAATCTTTAATATCCCTTTCAACCCAAACCATCCTATGATTCCATGATAATTCATCTGTGTACCCGCTGGAATAAGGTACAAAGACATGTACAGCAGCAGACTGTGTCAGGATTCTGAAGGTACCTATGACAGTCAGAGACTTTGTAGATCTCAGTCAAAAATTATTCTATTGTAAATAGCCACTCTGAAGGCACAAAACCATCAAAGATATTGTGTGTTATTGTATTACAGTGGGAAGTCTTTTAACCTCACAAAATATAAAAAGTTAGAATGCCACATTTCAGTTGGATTGACTCCATTTTCTCTGGGCTCTCTTTTTTGCCACAGATATTTGAACACTTTTTTCATTCAGCTGGGAATTTATTTACGATGAGAAATGTGTAATATCCTCAGTAAATGAACAGAAGAAATGGGAACTGGGGATATGCTGGAGCAAGACATGAGGCGGAAAGGGCTGCATGTTGGGTGTCTTTGACTTAAAGCTGGGTGACTGCAGAATTGCCAAGAACGAGTAAGGCTGAATGGCTGAAAGCACAGTGAGAAATCCAGGTGGAAAACAGTTCATGTGTTTCTTTTTGCTCTGTTTATTTGCTAATTTAGTTAAATAGGACTACTTATCAACAACAGAAACCATATTTATATGGTATAAATTAGGGACGGTAAAATATAAGATGAAGGGGTTTCTTATTGTCAAGCCAAATTGTTGAAATAGGCTAGCCATATTCAGGAACCAGTTGAAATAATGTTTTACAGAAAGTGGCATATCCATAATAGGATAGATGCTTTTGCTTAAACCCCAGAATATTTTATTCTAAGGCTCATGAGAACTGGAAGTGCTTGATTTGGTAAATGGCAAAGCATTTTCAGAAAGGAATTTTTGATTTTGTGTATCATCTTGTGTATCATCATCTCAAGTTGGTCTCGGTTTTAGAGGAAATCAAAACAGTTAAATAAAATACTTATTGTTTCTAATCATTGTACAAACCCATTCAGGCAAATCAAGAAACCAATTAAAAAAATATTAAATGCTATAATTCTGTGATTTTCAAGGTCCCATTTTGCTTTGGTCCAAATAATAGAAAAATTTGCTCTACCAGAAGGTCCTTAGCTTCTCCCAACAGAAATGAATATTCAGACTTTGTGAAATCTTTCAAGGATACATTGCAACTGCAAAGCAAAAGTATGCATCCTGGCCATACTTCTAGGCATTCTAGTGTTGCAGTTGCTGATCATAACAGCTTTACTACCTGGAAATATAGGGAGTGATGTCCTTACATCCTATAAATCATAAGTTTCATCCCTATTCTGTACTGGTTGTTGGCATAAAGGTGACATTGTGCAACAAACACTTTTCTTGTAGAAGTTTAGAGTTTCTTAAATACCCAAAGGTCCATGCTGAAGAGTTATTGACATTATTTTTGTTTGGTTGGGTTTTTTGGCATTTATTTTTCTATTAATACCTGTTTTCTTAAAACTGAAGTGGTCCCTTTTGTTCTGGTCAGCAATTCCTTAGAGATTCTAATTAATTCTTGTCCATTACAGCCCATTAGATGCATTAGATGGTGTTAAAAAGCAATTTGGTTTCCTTCCCCAGTCCATGCCAGCATGCTTACCCAATTACTTCCGCAGAGCTTTAAAGATGAAATTTTCAAAAGCATCAGCATTGGCAAAATGCTGTTTTCAGTAAGTCAGCGGTCATCCCATTGACTTCAAATTGACAAGAAACAAAATAGCAACTGTCCTTGTATCTTTAAAGACCCAAAGATGTCTAAATTATGGGAGAGCACTGTAATACATTACAGCAATACCCCTAAGCTAATTAGTTGCTGCTTTCAGCAGCTTCTTCTGTCAATATAATTCAATTGCTTAAGAGCCTCTTCCCCATTCTGGTTTTGGGGAGTAATGGAGACATTTTTATTATAACTGACACTGGCAATGAGATTTCAGAGCTAACTTTATGAACCTCATTTCTTTTTTTCCCTCTAGAAACACTAATTTAGAAACAGAAAAACAAATATTGGAACTTATGAGCCTGTATATCAGGGTGGAAAAGAAAGTAGAAGCAGTCACAGAACACCTGAAATCATTCTACATTTAATAATTCACAAAACATGAAAGAAAAAGTAAACAGCCAAGATTGGAGTAATCTCACTGCAAAATATAGAAAGCTGTGTCCCAAATGCTTGTCTGAGTGTCAGGGATATTGTTCTGAACGTTCTTCAGTGTCGTCCTCATTTTTATTTTTGTTTTTAGGTTAAATACCATTGTGAGATTTTTTTTCTCACACAGTTTTAACTTTCAATATGTGAAAGTTAAAGTTCCTTTAATGATTCAATTAAGAGACACAAAAGCTTGTTTTTATATTGTGAATATATTTATTGTTAGTATTTTGAAGGAAAGCAACCACATTCCTGATAACTATTATTAGAGACTGGAGGTAGGTCTCAATCAGGCAGGATCCAGTATTTAGGACAAGCTAACTGTCATGGTTCTATAAGGTTCCTAAGCAAGACCTCACAAGTGAGAGTAGATTATTATTATGGCTCCTGGGAAGAAGCTCAGAGCCCTCACTCAGCCCCTTATTGCTGTTAAACTTTCTAGACAGTTACTTCTTTGTGGATTTAATTAATACTGACAAATCAACCAACTTTTATTTTGTGTCCTACTGGCAAAGAATAAGCTCTCTAAAAGGCTGAAAAGTATTAATCACATATATTTAAGTAAGAGAAGAGAGACATATCTCTCCATTTTGGCTCCACTGGTGATAATCTCATTCATTACAACAGCTCATATCCAAGCATTGGAGTCCTCATTTACCACTCCTTGCAGCCTGGTGAATCAGTGCAACACTGAAAGTTTTGTCAGGCTATGCTGATATGTTAGGCAGTGAAATGTGGCAATAGACAAACCAACACGGGGGCTACGGTAGCACCTCAACGCTTGCAGGGTGTCCCGTGGCAGCACAGGGGACCCCTGGCACAGCCCTTAGGTGGGCACTGCTCCCTCCCTGAGCCTCACGGAAGTAGCTGAGCACTAAACTGTGAGGGACATTCATGCCATGTAACCTGTGATTTACAAAGCTGGAAGAACAATCTTGTAAAGAGGAAAACAAGGAAATAAAGACAAAATAGCTACTCAATAATAGGTACGAGGTGTTAGGCAGTGTGCCAATTTCTTTCCATCTGTATTCGGCATCTGTTGACTTTTGCACATTTTGTTGTGTTTTCAGCACTTTTCATTGATTACAAATTCAGATGTTGTGATTTCTACCAAATGTGACAGAAAATTGTCAAAATATTTGCAGCCAAATGCACACCCATTCAAAATCCCACAGCCTTTAAACTCTAAAACTTACAGGCCAAAAAGAAAATGAACTATTGCTTAGATTCACAAATTTAATCAGAAAAAAAAAAAAAAAGTTGCATTTTGCCATGCAATATGATGTCTTTTAGATTAAAACTTTTAGATTGGTTGATACTGGTATTAGAATTCTCCAAACCAAATATTTTTACCTTTATAAATGTTGAGGAAAGATGGCTGGGCGTAAAATTAGAGGAAACTGAGGAGTTACATTCACATCCTAACAGAAATTATAACAATATGGAAATTATAGGATAAAATACAGATACTACTCCCTGGATGGAATGTGATTGTCATGCTCGGAACCTATTCCATGAGGATTCCCCAGACACACAATCTGCAACTGCAAGCACCTGCTAAGGGGGATGGAATGGAGGGTGGAGCAGAGTAGAAGCGCCACGGCCAGGCTCTGTTGGAATCCATGCAGGGAAGGTTACTCACTGGTACTTTGCAGCTAATGAACTGCATAGTAACTGTCAACCAGGAGAGATAGAGAGAAGATGTCTTGCTGCTGAACCAGCCTGTTGACAAAATAAGTCTCCTCAGATAAACTTGGTTAATTACAGCATAATTGTAATATTAAAGCACACCTCCATCCCAAAGTTACCCACCTCCAAAGTACAACCAACCGTCACTGAAGAAGTGTTTTATATTTTATTGACTACATTTTTAAGAATGAAGTGAATTTTACATCAATCAGCCACAAAGGTATGTATGACTAGAGTCACTCAAGCTCCAGCCAAAGATAAAGAATTAATATAAAAATAAGATGAAAATGGGAGAAAGTTATGGAAGACTCTATTGTAACTACTGGGATCAGTCAACAGGCTGAACCTGTCTTCACCCACATCGGGACACCTATTGGGCAAGAATCACACTCTGTGAAAGCGAAATACTTTCGCTGGGGGTTAGAACTTGTCTGTGTATTGTTTGAATGTGGTTTTGCTGTCATATACCATCACCAACAATTCTCGCACCTTAACCTTTCACAATTTTATATTAATAAGGAGTGTTACTCTGTAGACTGTTAGTGCAAGTCCTTCATGGGCACTGGCAGCCGCCAGCAGTGAGTAACTCAAATAAAGTGGAAGATCCAGTGAGTCACAAAGTGGGAAGACCTGCTGAGGGCTTTATGCGGTTTCTGTGCATCCCTAACTAAGTCAGTCGAACCACCCTCCAGTCCAGCAGGACTATTCAGTGAAGGGTCCCCATAGCAGGACACTGACAGACTGGTTGGTTACTTGCTTGGGATCTTGCCTTACTTGGGACACTAACAGAGAAATAATACTAAGGGTCAAAGAAATCTCCCTTTTTCACATAACATGTGTGAAAACATGTAATTTCAGATTTTCCAAGGTTGATCAATAAAATTATTCCTTTTTTCCATCCTGGAGGGAAGATAAATTGGTTTTTGGGAATAGGAAAACCAAATGAGATGGGAAACATTTCTTCATCAGTAAAGACAGAGAGGACAAAAATAAATTAACAAGGTACATAGATTGTAGCGAACATTATAGCACTTGGATGATAAAACAAAGGAAAAGCTAAAGGAAAGACAGTAACAGACTATTCTGGTGAATATTCTGTTGAAGGAAATTAAGTCAGTTTTCTGGGTTTTTTTTCTTTAAGTAATTGCATAAATACAGTAAAAGACAATGCAGAAGAAGCAGGCTGTTAGGTCATTAGAGTATGGACACATAAATGAAAGATCTAGTCCACTTAATAAGCAAGCTCAACAGGGAAAATCCAGGAAGTTTTTTTTGCTCAGGTTTTATTTCTTCCTTCTTAAGCTTTTAATGTTTTGTTGCTATTGTTTCCTGTCTATAAGGCTGAGCAAGGACCTCAGTGAGATTTGAAGTCCCTGTAGATTTTCCTGCTGGCTCCTAAACTGAGTATAAGTACAATATTCCCAGGCTTATCCAGCTCTGCTTTAGAAACCATTTGTAATCCACACAAGAGCAGTAAAGAAGAAACATATACCGTATTATTACTGGGATAATTGCTGCCTGGCTAATCTCAAATTTCATTGCTTCTGGGCTTCTTTTCTTATTAGCCGTGAATGTTTATAATTTCAAGTGGTTGTATAAGCCCTTCTTGCCTCATCTAGCTCCTCTGCAGAAAGAACAGTTGTCCTTGACTTTAAAGCATGATATATTCTGATTCGTTTACAATATATCCAAATCCACTCCAAAAAGTCTTTCTGTTTCTTGGTGAGGTGCCAGCGATTCTGAACAGTCAGATCCTGCCAGCTATTACTATTGTCAATAGCCAACTTTCAGGAGGAAAGACATGCTGTAAAGCTTTGAAGTAGTTGATCAGCTATGCTCAAGTGACAGCTGCTTCCTATATGGATGGAGCTTGGATTCACTGCACACACTTCTCATTTCAGTACAAAGTCAGAGAAAGAGATCTGAGAAATTTCTCTGTTCATCTCCAAAACTGAAAACAAGGTCTACTTTCTGTTGCTTACATATGTGGCTAACCTCCTCTAGCACACCATCAGCTCGTATTTCCTCTTTCCTGAGGAGAGCAGATACCGTGCTGCTTATTGCCCTGCAATTTAATGCACTCTTTTTGGTAAACCTGCATCCAGTAGTGTCCAAAATCCAGGAATCCTTTCTCTCATGTGAGTCCCCTAATCACCAGTCTGAAAACTTCTCTGTTTCTTACTTTCTAGGTCAGTTTATACTTAATTATTTTTAAACTGCTAAAGCTCCAGATGGAGGAGTGCCTATTGCAAACAACCCTACACCTACCAGTTGATTACAAGCTCCCCAAAGACAGGACACCACAGGACCTGTTCCAGGACAAGATTCCCTTCCCTTCCCTTCCC